>JAUYWG010000050.1:6729998-6758457 GCA_034779775.1 Enteromius afrohamiltoni | reverse complement strand
CGTTTAGAGGGCAGTTGAGTCAGATGGGACTTTGAATGGAGCAGGATTGGCCCATGATAAAGCTAAAAGCTATTTGGAATCAGAACTGCTCCATAAATATTTCTGTAATTACCACTCAAGAAATTGAAATTGAATTCATTGAAATGTGAATTTGCAGTTCTTACCGTTTGAATTGTCTTTTTTTTGTTTTGTCTTTTGTATTCCTACACAACATTGGCTGATAATATCGTCAAGTGTCACTACATGTTTTTGCTTGTATTATTTTCTCATTCTCTGCCTTTTTGGTTTAGCATAATGTTGTAATGCAGTTATGAACCTGTTGTTTGTCCTTAATTGGGTTATATTGGTATTGTGAATGCACCCAAAAGCTATCCCCAAACTGCATTTCTTCTTACACATGCAGGTGCGTTGCAAATTAAATTGAGTTTTGTTGTAGCTGCTTTCTTGGAGTCTTATTAAAACTGTCTATAAGGTGTTTTACAGAAGTTTGAATGTTATTGTAAGAGATGGGAATGTGCTTGATGCTGAGTGAACTAGGTCACAGCCATTTCACAGCTCTGTGACTGAATGAAGCATCTTGAGTGAAGTATGAGAGGTGTTAAAATATTAAAAACAGACACAAAGTTTCCCTGCTTACTGTCCCTCTGTTCAAAGTAATGAGTCTTATTCGTCTGTCAAATAGGGAAATTCTTACTTTATTTGTACTTATAAATGTGCTTCATTATATAAATGTGCAAGTATTTTTTTCTCAGCTCCACACTTTCATGGCTAACTATAGCTGCAATCCAATTCTTTAAGTTCACACTGACTTCTCTTGTCTCTGGATTCTGACAAGTTAGCAAAAGTTGGTGTCCACTGAGAGCACTTACAGCTGAAAGTTCACCGGATTTATCGGAATGTTTAATCTACAGCCTTTAAAGTGCCTTGTCTCCTAGTTGTTTAAACATAACAGAAACAGAGAGACGTGTAATGGTCTGTGACAAGTGAAAGAAAAGCTATTTCACACCGCTGTGAAAAGGTGGTACGCTGATCTAGGCTAATGTGACACATTGTCTTCCTCGTTCTTTTCATTCAGTTTAGCAACCCAAAGGGAATTCAACACCCAAATACACTCTTTTTGTAGTCCACGAGGGCATTTTATTTTGAATTTAATTGGGTTATTTCTGTGAAGTTGTCTGTTGACTTTTTCAACAGCATACAGTATGTAAAAGATGGTTTGATTTGGATGCTTTTTACCTTTGGCAGGTAGGAATGTGTGCACACTTTTGACACAAGTCAGGTTCAAGGAGTTCACAGAATTTTGGAAGTGCATTCTAGGTTTTGTTTAAAGAATAGCATGTTCTTTTCAGCGTACATATACAGTATGTGCTGTATGGATATAGTGCACTGTTTCTGTTGCAGAATTGATTCGCATGGACCTTGATTGACAGGCCATCTGACCAATAATGCTGGATTCGCCATTTTGTCCAACATAAGCAAATCAGACAGGAGGGTAGATTAGCATCTACACAAAGTGTGCAAATCAGTGGGTGGGGCTTAACAGGCAGCAATATAAAAGCAGGCGTCTTCTGAGGAGGCGGTGCTTATCCTTACTATTACATCAGCGTGGTACTGTCGTTTTGACATACTGGCTTCAATATAAGCAGTTTTTAGATTAACAAGAAAGTTTTGAGTTCTGAAACGTATGTTTTTATTGTGCAATGGCTTATATGCTAAAAGATTAAGGCATTTTTGATTTCATTCATGATCACTTTTTAAATCAATATGAAAGATGATCGGTTCATGTGCCGCATGAAGTTCAAACAATGAAAGTAGCATTCTCTTTTCTCTTATCTTTGCATATTTATGTAATTTATACTGCATGAGGACATGATGTGTGGCATTGTTTGACGAACATATCAACAGTAAGAAGGGGACTGGTCTTTGGGAATTATCAAATTGAGTATATGGTTGAAATGGTTAAGTTATTTAAGTACACATTCTTTCTAATGTGCCCAAGAAAATGTTTCATTTCTCACAGTGCCTATCTCAGCCCCCGTTACTAATGGATTTTCCTGTCATGAGTTCTCTCAGCTATGCCACCCTAAACCTCAGTCCTCCGAATGGGTTTCAAAGAGCGAGGGATAAGAGACGAGCTGTACTGGAACAGCATGAGCCTCCATTCTCATTACATCGATGTCCTCTTCTGTTTTAAGCCTCCAGTCTTACTGTCCACTGAACGTTTAAGAATCTGTATAGGGAGATAAAATATGGCTTATTTTTTGGAGAAAATGACCTTAAGCTGACATTGTGTTTTGACGTGTTGTCATAAGTTGATTGATTGACAACTCAGAATGACACATGAAAGATCTGAGACACAAATTCAAGGGCTTTGTGTCCCTTTCATCAGATTTAAACATTTCACCTTGTCACTGGAACTTGTTTTCAAATTAAATGTTTCATAGGATGTACCACAGCTTTGATTTATCCTTTAGAAGTGCAAACTTAAATGTCTTGCACTTCAACACTCTGGACAATTTTGCTATCAGTCATACATATATTCCTGATTTTTTTTACAATCATAATATTTCCAACAGCATGTTTGGTTATCTTACTAAAACAAGAAACACTGTTTAACTCTGTTACACAACATTACCATCGTTGATTTCGTTGACTAGACAAGCTTGTCCTGTAGTGTGCAGTAGTAACAGTAAATGGTTGGGTCTAGGGATTGGACTGTTAGACAGGTATGTTGTTCCAGGACCAACAAAAGATGCTGATCCAGGAACATGTCCTACTTGGCAGAATCACGGCCATCACCGCTGCTTCTCTACTGTTCTCTGAATCCAACACTAACACACTGCCTTAACAACTGAGGCGGTCAGGAGCCAATGCCAGCTCTGTTTTGTGGTTGAGAGGCACAAAGCTCTGGGCTTCTTGTCAAACAGACAGATTTTGCTGGAGCTGGAGCCAAACTGAGCTGTCCTCTGCCAAAAAGGAAGTTGCTTAAAATGACAGCAACAGCTCTCAAAGCTCTCACCTACTACAGATTTGGTCTGAAACGCAAAGTCGAGACCCTAAAACAGAATATGCTTCTGTTTGTTTTCTTAGAATATTCATCTTCATAACTGCTGCTTTTAAAGGCATAGGACAATAAAAAATGTCATGTCCCTTTAAAGCTTTATAATGGCAGTCAATGGGGAGAATGGGGCCTTAAAAATGAGAAGGGTCTGGCTGCAGACGTGCACTCTCAGACAAACACATGCACCCTGTTTTAAGTGCATGCACAGGCCACTTAACATGACACGCAGGATTGAACTGTCACACAGAAATGATTTAGTATTATAAATAGTATTATAGTATTTATAATATATAGTATAGTATTATAAAGTATATTTCTGCTATTCTTTATAGATTAAGTTGAAGTAAAAGTGTTGTTTTTAACGTGTTGTATCACATTTGTGCTAATTGGGTACCTATTCTTAGTAAATTAGTGAAGTCTTTAAATTTGTTTAAGCAGTGAAAAAAAGGTGTTTTATTGGCTATGGGTGATGTTACAAAAAATATTTAATATGAAGATGGAATCTTTATTTTAACAATGTCATTTTAACAATGCTTCTTTAAAATGAGAGATACATGGAATATGACTCACAAAACTGAGAAATATATTTCAGAGAAACGGAGAAACTCTCTTGAATTTATTCTTGCATCCATCAGTAGTCTTACCAGATGTAAAGCACCTGATACCAAAGTGCACATCTTGTTGGACATTGTATCATTGCCCTTTATTTGAGGCATTTGGGTATTTCATTTGAACAGAATTATGTAACATTCAATTCAATCAGACATGGAAAATTTCCCACTATACTGAGGAGTCCAAAGCCTTAAGGAGAGGTAAACAGCAACCTGTATTTAGGTTGCCAAAAATAAAGTTTAAAGTAATATCTCGAGTAAAAGCATTTACTGTACTTCGGAATTATAATGTTATAATGTTATCACGACAAACATGATAAACTTGTGTCATATTTTTTCCACTAACAGGAAGTGCCTTTTCACATATGACATGTATGCTCAGGAAAAGTGCCAGTTACCTTAAAAAGGTAGTACTGAAGTTAATAGGCTCACACTATATTCATATTTGTGTTTTAGGTAGATGAAACCAAACTTTTTACTCTTGAAAATGCACCAAAGAAGCAGGAGGTTCAGTCTATACTGTATGTTGTTGCCGTTGTTCAGTATATTATTTGTCCTCTTTTGCATTGTTGTTTCTTAGGTGCGTGTCGTGACGGATCTCAAGACTGCCAGTCAGTGGTGCATAGCGAACTCTGGGAATCCTCTTGGATCAATTCAGCTTCCTCGTATACTGTGCATGGAGGAAGAAGAAGCTGCTGAGGCCTTGGAACAGTTCATCAAAGACAATCTTGTTGAGCCACTGATCTTTGATTTTAAATCTGCAGTACTGCAGAAAAATCTTTTGCATCTGAGAATCTTTTGTCAAACAGAAAATTGAAAAAGGTAATTGTCTATTTATTTTATGCATTACAATTGTTCTCTCTCTAATCTATCAATCTGTCTATCTCTAATCTGTCCATCTCTATCTCTAAGAAATTGGAAAATCGGAATATAACTCTGACTTGTATTCATCTGAAAGACATGTTACACCTGGCTTGGGGGTGAGTAAATCATGGGGTAACTTTCATATTTGAGTGAACTATCCCTTTAATTCTTATTGTTTGCTTTCTGTAAGAGCAACATTCATTATGATATTCATGATATCCATTATGAGAATCATCTCTGCTAATTCCCTTATTAACTGATGTGAGTCAATTAACTTCACAGCTGCCAGGAACAGTTTTGTCTGGCATATGGATGTTTCTTTGCTGAAAGATTTGCATTTTAATTAAAAATCAACTAATATATTTTTATCTTATAAAGTGAATCACATTGTATTTCGCAGATTGCAAATAATCCACCTTAATGCCCGTAAACAAAATGCCAAGTGTACATGAACAAATGTCTAGGATCCATTACTGGCCCATAGGTTAATTATATTGCAACCTCTGGTCTTCTTGCCATAATAGGGGTCCTGACTGGTGAAAGAGGGCTAATAATATACGTGAATGACTAAGGAGGATGTATACAACATCACTGCCTGTGCACACTGTAAAAATCGCCTGCAGACACAAGACCTCCTCACAGCACTTAGTCATGACAAGCAGCATAGTAGCATAAACAAGAGCAGTCTTATAACTAAATAAAAACTATTTATATATATATATATATAACTTATATATACACATATAATTGCATTCTAAAGTACTAAATACATAAATATGATAATATCCAGCATGAACCTGCTAACTTCTTAATGTTTGAAGTTTTCTCACACTGTCTGCTTGTGGTTTGATTCCTTTTATCAAGATGTTGCTGAGACAGAGATTGTGAAGTTTGATGTTGATTACAGACCTTGTGTGAAGATTGGCGTCACAGCCCCTTGGAATCCTTAAAGGAACAGTTCACCTCTAAGAAGATTCTTGAGTTAACGGCTCACTCGAGGTGGAGATTATCTTTAAGTGACTTGGTCTGTTACTCACACAGATCTATTATATGATTTGAGAGAGCTTGGGATACAGATTTATAGGGTTATGTGGAGTACTTTTATCTTTTTATGGTGCTTTTGTGGCCCTTTTTGCAGTCTCCTATCACTGTAATACCATGAATTGACCAGACTTTAGTGTTTCTCCTTTTGTACTCCACAGAAGAATAAAAAGAAAAAAGTGAGTAAATTATAACAGAAGTGTTTCTTTAAGAACCTCTGAGTACGTTAGCATTTGGAAATGTAGCTGCTCTCAGGGCAGAGAGGGACAGCTTGATACCAGCTGACACTGTGTCACACTTAAATGTGTCCTCATGCGCCACAGGGTCTCTGTCCGTGTAGCTGACTCACACACAGCCTGTCCTGAAAAAAACCCCAAAACTTCACTTCTTGGCCTCTAGTATGAATTTTTTTAATAACCTTTCAAGTTGTGTGACATGGCTCTAAGTGAATGAAACCATCCTGCAAAGTTTTACATACATACGGGGACAGTGTATAAAGTTGTTGTCTCTTAAAAGAAAGACTATGAATGTCATTTTTAAAGGAGTGCCAGGCTGTTTCATGCTTGATGCTTCTTCTATCACAAACTCAGTTTTTGGGTTAAGATGGCCTTGTTTTAACAAAGATGCAGTGTGTCTTTAATGCGTGCTGACACACACAGCGAGGGACCAGTAAAGCCTCAATGAGCAGAGCGCCAGCTATTAACCAGTGTGTAATGGAGAGCTCAGAGACACACCTGTGTGTCATTTATCTTCCACACGCCATATTCCATCCGTGCTTCAGACTTCCATCCCTTGCAAATATTTTTATCCCTCAAATCCTTCATAATAATACAATTTCCCTGTGAAAACCCAGCATGTTCCACCTGGTTGCCTTTCATTTTGCAAGGTATTAGCTTCAAATCGTTGCAAGTGTTGGATTCAGCTGTGCTGTCATGAGTTTTGGGTGGTTGTGCATGAACAGTATAGGAACTGGGTCAGTACTGATACATTTAAAGAGATCAGTTCATCCAAAACTGAAAATCATTCTAGTCTCAGAACTGTATGATTTTTGGTTCCCATTCAGTTTCAATGTATGGAAAAAGAGCTGCATGAACACTCTTCAGAATACATCTTATGGTGTTCCTAACTATATTATGTCTACAGTATATTTTGTCACAGTTCTATATATTAAGTTAAATATTCAGTATACCCAACTTCTTTTGCATACAGTACGTAAAGCAATATTTACCATTTAGCAAATAATAAAGTGCTTGATTGTTGCAAAATGTATCTGTATCGGCAGCTCTAAAGTATGTCTAACTTTATATACTCTCATAAAATATTTATTTGATTAATTTTAGTGCTGTCAAATGATTTCATTTCCATTAATCACATCCAAAAAATAAGATTTAGTTGACATTGTTTTTGTGTGTAATTATATATAATCATTTATTATATATGTTACACAATATAATATACAATTACACATAGACCATATATTTCAAAAATATTTACGTATATAGGCCTATATTTATATTCATTTCATTTTAGATATAAATATATTTTATATCTAAACCTAATATTTTTTCTTAAGTGTGTGTATTTACATAGTAGGCTAACTATACACAGTAGGCCTACTATATGTAAACTTATTTTGGATGCCATAAATAGCAATTAATACTTATTGCGACTAAGGCGTGAAGTTAAGATATTATGAACATCATGATTTTCTGTAAAGCTGCATGCATGTTGCGAAAATAAGCGCGATATGAATAAATGACTTGTTCTAAGAAAGAGAATCAGGTGAATAAATATTGAGAAAAATTGACGTTTATGTTCCTTTGACTTGCATATTTATATGGGCTATAATGGTTGGTCACTGCTTTGCAAAACAACTTATAAGCAAATTTCTTTTTTTGGCTGGGTTTGGGTGCTAGCTGGAGCACAGCAAGTTGCCCTACTTAGGCTAATGAGAATGAATGAAACGTTTTTTCATTTCTTTCACACACTCTGAAACTTTGTGAAGCAAAATTGAGAAGAGCGTTAAACCGGATGAAAAGCTTCTCATCACTCTGCAGTTACTACATTTCCGGAGACAGGTAAAAAGCAAGTGTGTTTGGAGTGGCTAATGCTTCAGTAAATCTTCACTGCCGGCCTGACAAGGATAACATTGTGATTTCCTTATTTCATAACTGGAGTCATTTTTCAGCTTCAATAAACTCTACCTTTAGTAACAGTTTCCCGATTGAACGGCGTAATATGACAGGTAATCTAGTATTAAAAATGTTCCCTCCATTTAAGATTATGATATCTCTAAAGTTTAAGCTTCACTTTGGAGAAAGTGCGTTTTTAAAGTGTCATCAATATCAGCCAGTTGTCAGCTTCCTTAACTTTGAGGTCAGCTTATCCTGTGCTCCTGTGACTGATGTCTAGAGAATAATCCCAGCATGCTCCACAAAAGTGTGTGTGAGTCACTGATTCAGCCCCTGTGTTTGTGAGTCAGCTGGTGGAAGAATTTAGAGGACACTCAGGCCGAGAAATGAGGAGGATTTTAATTATCACATCATTATATCACTGTGTGTGCTGTGCGCGTGAGATCGAGTGAATTGGTTTGTGTTGGGTTGTGTTAGTTATGTGGTCTGATGTGATGGGTCATAACATGCTCAAGATGTTCACTGTGAAGAGGAGCGTGTGAGTTTACAAATCTTTTGATTCAATGGATAGGAAAAATGTTCAATACTGTTGCATGGTCATTTGTTTTAGCTGTCATAGAGGACTGTATAGTGTGGTTTTCTTGAGCTTCAAAATAAAGGTTCCAGCTAAATAATAATAATAATAAAAAAAAAATCACTGAAGAACTTCTTTTGCTTACTTGTTGCAAGTTACTCATTACTAAGTTGTTTCATACTTTTTTTTCTGTTGACTGAAAAAGAAAACATTTTGAAGAATGTTTGGAACCAAACAGTTGCTGGTAGCCATTGAATTCCATAGAATGTAAAAACATGAAAGTCAATGGCTACCGGCAAGAACAGAAGAAAGAAAATAATTTTTTTTGTTGTTGTTGTTTTTTTAACAATAGACAGATGAGCATGAGAAAATATATAAAATGAAGAGAATAATCTTCCATGTTTTTTTCTTCTTATTGTTTCTCTTTTTTGTTTTTATTTAATTTTCCTGTTAATTGTTATTTTATCCTTATTTAGTTCTATTTTTTATTCTTTCTTTTTCATTTGAATTTATGTAAGCATTATGAATACTATTAAATGTTCTTAATGCATGTTATTGATCATATTGTGAATGATTCATTCATGCATGATTATTTTTTAAGCTATTTTTTTTACATTATTTAAGATGTCAATAAATCACAGACTCCTTCCTTTATGCCTGACTTCTCCAGTCATTTTGTGCTCATAAACCCTGTCCTTTTCTTATAATCAAGTGCAAGCTGTCATTCAGATATACCTCTGTTTAATAAAAAAAAAGATTTTTATTCAGTCTCATATCACAATACAAGAAATATCTGTTGCTATTTTAGTCACATTGTAACCTGATGCAAAATAAGAAACTTGTAAACTCTTCACTTGTAAACTAAATCTAGTAAAATTGTATGGTTTGTGATTTCATATTGGTGTTTTTCAAGCATGGCCATTATAAAGCATCACAGGCTGACCATTCATTTTATCATGTCTGTGACTCAGAATTATGAAGCCCGCTCTTTGATTCATGCTGGTAAACATGATCTCTGTGTGCTTTGATGAATGAGTAGGCTCGCTCTTTTGTCAGTTTTCTCTGGGCTCTGAAGGGGGGGGGTTCATATTGTGCTGATTGCTTTGTTCCTTACTGAAATGTTTTCTTGTGTGTTTGTGGTGGTGGTTATTTTCTATCCATTTCCTGTGCTTTTTTCTTATCAGCACTTATTAAGTTTCCAGGGTTGAGGTGTTTGTGGCTTTCCTCTTGCGCTCACACAAACGCACGCACACATTTACAGTTCTGTCCAGGGACAGCTGACTACTCTTTGAAAAAGAAAGACTGCTTTAGTCACAGAAGTTGATATAATTTTATGTTAAAAAAATATTTTATAAAATAATAATACACTGATATAGCATGCTTTACCTTGAAAATATAATCCCTCAGTACTGACTCAAAGTCTGTTTACTCATTGATTGCTATAAAATGAATGACGAGGCTGAATGAACCCTTATATTATTAAAAAGTAGAGTTGATTTTTAACTAATGAATTTTTTAATGGGCTTAAAAGCATGCTCCCTTTGATGTCACTGTGTGTTCTTGTGTTGTCATTCACCAATCAGTGTTGTCATTACATAATTTTCATGTGTTTGCAGTATAATTAGTCACATGATTTGCAAGATTAGTACAGGTTACTGTGCATGTACAGTATATGCCAAACAATGTCTTATTTCTCTTAATTTTCAAACAATAAAAGTGTCTTTCCCTTGCCACATGCTATCAAATATAATTACTTACAACGATATTCAGATGAATGGATGGATGGATGAGTGGGTGGATGAAAAGGGTGATGGGTGGATTTAATTGGCTGAATGATAAATGATTGAGGGGAGTGAATGGATGGATGGATGGAAGGATGGATAGAAGATGGTGTGGAACCACAGGTGAGTAAATGGGCCAATGGATGGATGGGTAAATGGATGGACTTATGGATAGATAGACTGGCTGTTGATCAGATAGATGGACCATTGGTTGGGTGTTTTGAATCCCTCACCCATGTCTTTAATGAATGGATTGGCTGAAAAAATGGATGAATGGGTGGATGAAACAATAGATGGGAGAATTAATAGGTTAAAGGAAGGAAGGATGGATGATGGATGGACAGACAGATGGAAGAAAAAATAATGGATGAATAGGTTGATGAAAGAGTGGACGGCTGAATGAATGGGGAGAATGAAAAATGGATGGATGGTTGGATGGACAGACAGGTGAATGAATGGGTGGATGAAAAAATGGATAGGTGTATGAATGGGGTGAAGAAAGGATGGATGAAAAGATGGACAGGTGAATGAATGGGTTGAAGGAGGGATTGGTGGGTAAATAAATGAGGTGATGGATGTGTGATGAATCGGTGGAAGGATGATGGAAGAGTGGAGGGGATGATTCATGAATGGGTGGATAAAGGGTAGGATGGGTGGTGGATAGATTGTTGAAAGATGAATAGAAGGATGTATTGGTGGATGAATAGATTGATAAATGGATGTGCTGATGGATGAATGGATGGGCTGATGCATAGACGGGTGGATGAATGAATGAATGGATGGATGCATAGGTGGATGGTGGGATGGATGGATGGACAGATGAGTTGATGGATGGATAGATGTGGAAAGGATGGCTGATGAAAAGTTATAGATAGACAGATAGATAGCATTCTAGGTCTCTGGTGTCTTCTTGAAATAACTGTAGAAGTTCTTTCCTCGTGTGTAGAAACAGCAGTGATATTCCCTGATGACTGCTCCTGATCCGCGCTCACCTGCGGGTGAATGACAGTAGAGCTGTAGGCTGGACCCGCTGACTAATGACTCCAGCGCTCACTCACTCAGTGTGTTATGGGTTAATTCATGTTCTGTGAGGAATCTATCTGCTTCTTTCTCAAAGGAACCGTCTATTTCTATATTTGAGACCGTTATTGCCCACCAACAGCTCATGGACAACAATATCCAGCTGGAATGCTGATTTGACAGCGATGTTTATTGATTGTTTTTACGAGGCTAGTGTGTGTGTATGGCAGTCGAAATATATGAGCAGCTTTTTGCGATGTGAATCAATTAATCTCGGGAATGATGAGCTGGAATTCTCTTAAGATCATGGAAGTACAGAAGAATCCAGGGACTCATTAGAGCTGATTGGAGTTGGAGGAAAAGTACGACTGGTTTTATTGCTTTCGCTTGGAAGTCGGACGGCTTTTTCCCGTACAACAATCAGGATATCTGGCTATTCGCACCAAATGGCTAAAAATAACAGTCTGTATAATCGCGAATGAGACCTAGAAAAAAATTCCTCACAATTCAGCGACAATCCATGATCCAGATTTCAGCAGCGGGATAATCTGGATCCTGTAGCGACATCGGCTCGGATCATCAGCTGTCTGGATCTGAGGGATCACTTTCACAGATCGCCCATCATCACCACTGAAGGTAAGAGCTTGTGTTTGAGAGTTTATAAATCAATTGTTTGAAGTGGATTTGAGTGACACGAAGGCTTTGATGGGCAGCATGATTTCATAAACTGCAGCCTACATTTTCTACACTTTCGCACCTGTTGTTTTAATGGCTTTATAGGCTTAACAGACTGATCGGTCAAAAGGAAGGTTTATGATTTATTTAGCCTACTGTTATGTACAACTCGGCTTGCATCATGGCGTGTTAAATTATTAATCTCTTTACTGGTTTTAAATGTCCATTATTTAAATTATTAAAACATTGTATACCATGATGACGCTGATGATATTATTATTATTAATGATAATAATATTATTATTTGTCTTTTTATTTGTTTTTAGTATTATGCTATTATTATTTTTATTAGGATTTTAGCAATATTTTTCTGTTTACCTTTAAATATGTCTTATTTTAAATGAACTAAACAGCAAATTATTATTGTTTATATTAATGAATAGTACTACTACTAATACTACCACTAATAATAATTATTATTATTAGTTATAGCTCTGTTCATTTAGGATGTCTTATCATTTTATATTTATTTATTAATCATTATTATTGTTGGTATTAATGTTTTTACTATTATTTTTTACTATGGATGTATATTCCCAAAAGCTGTGCAAAACACAAGCAACATGTATTATTCATTGTTGGCATGCAGATGGCAGTTTCCGGGCAAATTATTCACCTTAGTCTCATTTGACAAGTCAGGTGGTGCCCAGCCAACACCCCCTTGAGGGGAAAAAAATGATGGACATGCTAATAGCTAGAGAACCTGGAGGAGCCTGTGCAGTGTGAGAGAGCAGGAGTGACGGTGCGGTCCGGGGGGCTGGTCAGCAGTGTGTGTGTGTGCTCTCTACAGAGCTGCAGAGGCAGGACTACTTATGTCACCGAGCCACTGTTATTATGAACCCATCGATGACACCAGAGTGTGACATGAGGGAGCTGCTGACCAGCTGAAGGAATGAACGAACGCTTGAATGACTGACTACCTGCTCTGGGCTGCTGAAATTTTAAGCAGGGGTTTCTGGGCACTTTATGCTGCTCGGGAAGAGGAGCAGCGCTGGGACGTAGTCAGGTCTGTTGTGCTCCGTGCCTGGAGTGCGCTGTTAGATGGAGGTCACTGTTCTGGATCCGGACCCTCGTGCGGAGGGGTCTGAAGGAGAGGGTCCATGCATCCCGAGCAGTCCCGGGACAGAGCCTGTTGTGCTTGAGTATCCTGTAGAGTATGATCCATACGGGTAAGCAACAGGGATCACTGGGATCTTGCTGCTTTCACACTTTGCCATGTAGGGAATGTATTTAAAGCTGCTTTTTTTGGAGTGGTATGTGCTCTGATATTAATGTTAAACGTGTTTACTTTAATGAGAGAGGAGAGATGTCCTGCTTTGATACTTCTGTTTTGGTATTTGTGTGTGATCACTGGCTTGATTTGTATTGATTTTAATAACTTGAAATGTATTTATGCTCGGGTCTGTCCGTAGGTTTAGATTTAATAATTTTGACATGATTTAGAATGACATTTTGACACTGGACTTCTTTGCAGTGACTTTGTGAAACACTGCGCCGTGTGATTTGATTAAAGGATGCAACCCTTTCTTGTACATTTAATGCTTTTGAATCTGGTAAACAAAAAGCCGTGGCCGAGTGCAGTTTTTGTATTAATTAATGAATATATTATGGTATTTAAGAAATGCATTTTACACTTTTTTTATTATGCTTAACTGCAATTCGTGGCTGTTTTCTAGGAAACTTAGAATGCGATGTGGCACTGCTGGATTGGAAAGTTTTGCCCTCAGTTGAACATGTTGTGATCAATTCTGCCTCCACCTCTTAGTTACACTCTTTATGTCCAGACACCCCATTATCCCTCCAGAACAGAACAATCTGTTTGCCATGGTTAGTTGACATGACATGTCAAACAGTGTCCTATAATCTGATATGCTGTAGTGGACCTAAAACTATTTAATTGTTACTTTAAATAAAAATTGATCTAATTCTGTATAATCATTATAAATGTTACTACATTGAACATTTGTACTTTTATCAGAGACTTTTTAATATTTAAAAAAATACTTCAACTCCAATTGCAGTTGTCATTTACACATGTGAAAAGAGTGGCAGGTAAATTAGTCATACTTTCCCCGGGACATACTCAGATTGTCAGGCTTAGTTCCAAGGATTCTGAGTTTGGATATATAATAAAAAATACATAAGGATACATTTTTGCAGACAAACTCTGTCTTTTTTGCATGCCATGCTAGAGCGTCTTATCTAGTCAAATGCCAAACGCCAATGTAAATTTTCCTCACATTTAACATGTGTATTTATTATTGTGATGTGTCTTGTTAACCAGTTATAAGAATTAATTGCATGTATAGCAAGAGTTATTTCATGAGCTATTTTAAAGCAGCAAAGTACATCAACCATCAACAAAGTGGGACCATTAGAAAACAAGAATTGGATTTGAATGCTAATGAACCTGGAGGCACTGTGATAATTACCTTAATTAAAATTGCCCACATAAACAGTTCATCTGTGGTTTTTCCCTTTCGGGGACAATGAATTATTTTGCCAATTCAGCTCTACTTGTGCAGAGTGTTGACATATAGTGCTTTACAGTCCTTTACACGGTACCCTGTAAAGATGGAGAAATAAAAAGTAATATTTGGAAATAATTAGCTTTCACATTGAAAATAATTACAGACAACAATTAATTGGGGCGAAACATTCCACCAAAGGCTAATTATAATCGTTTACTTTTATTAATCATTTTGGATGTTAAGCTTTATGGTAGATTAATGAGAACTCAATTGAAGACAATATTTTCATAGAATGCATGTCTGTCCATTTTTATAGTAAATTTTAAAGAAATTAATAGGTTTATTCAACAAGGACACATTATAATTGATCAAACATGTCAATTTATTTTTTATGTTAAAAATCAATACTATCTACTTCATTCTTTCTTTAAGCCCAAGCTTTAATTTAAAGATCTCGAGAAAATGAATGCATTCACATCTCCACTTTTAATAGAGACATTTTGGACTTGAACCAGAGAGATTTTAAGCTACTCTAAGGCCATTAAAGGCTTTGCACATCCCAATCAACTGCCCCATTAAAGCAAACCCCAGTCTACATTTGTCCCAAGGCAGCTTGCATATTTTACAATGGTGTACCATCCATCATGGGATATGTCCTTCAGCAGACTGCTACTACAAGCTCAAGCTGTATGTGTTTTACTCTGATTTGGTAACTGGCTGTAGCCCAGCACATACTGTGATTGTGGGCTCAGGTCCCAAAACGTAGTCTGTGATCTGGAACCTCCTGCCCCTTCATGCTGACTGCTGCTTCGAGTGGCTTTTCTTTCTTTCTCTTGCTCTTTGCTGACGGTCTGGTGGTATTTAACCTGCTGGGTGACCACATTGTCCCCATGAGAGCTTTAAGTTCCTGTACAGGACACCAGCAGTTCAGCATCACAGTCTGAAGGAAAGGCTGCTTTTAGCTCTGCTAAAGGAAGTCAATCTCTGTAAATCAGCATAACATTACAGAGAAGAGAGAGATTTGTAAGGTCCACTCACTTATTTAAAAAGTATTTTACCAGTAAATAAATACATTTTTAATAAATCAATTTTGAAAAATGTTTTAAAATCCTTTTACATGTCATAACAGTAGTGTGATAAAAGCTTTTTTTGTGTATATATCTGGGGTCAGTAAGATTTTAGATTTTTATTTTTAAAGAAATTAACACTTTTGTTAAGCAGTGATGCAATAAACTGATCAAAAGCATTAACACACATTTTTATATTCTTACAAAAGATTTGTATTTTCAAGTAAATGCTGTTCTTTCAGAATTTCTATTCCACAAATTCTAGATTCAATTTCACAGAAATATTAAGCAGCACAGCTGTTTTTAACATTGTCAATAATAAGAATTATTTCGTGAGCAACAAATCAGCATATTAATTTCTGCAGGATCAGATCATGTGGTACTGAAGACTGGAGTAAGATTGGGATCCTAGATGTAGGTGACTTTGTTGCTTTAGTAGAACTTAAAACATTTTTTTTAAATTGAAACTATTGCAGTCTGTGAGTCATATAATTCCAGTCAATGGGACTCACAGCTTTGAAAGTAAAAAAAAAAACATACACAACAAAAGCAAATTAGACCCTGCAGCTCATGACAATACATTGATCTCTCAAATGGACCATTGACACTCTATCTACAATCTCAATTGGGAGTTTCAACGGTCCATTTGAGAGTTAGGTGGCGGTAATGCATGGATAAGTCTGCGATCCGCTGTAAAGCCAGAAGATGATGTTGTAAATTAGTTTTTTAGTGCACAAACCGATCGTTTCTTGTCTTTGCACATCAATGTATCATCTCAAGCTGTAAGGTTTAATTTGCTTTTGTCTGTGTATGTTGTTTTTACTCTCAAAGATTGTGAGTTGTGACTTTTTTCCCCCACATCAAACTACACTCCACACACCGTAATGGCAAATCAAAAACATAACTGTCACAACTTTGTATATTTCTGAAAATTTTTAAAATCTGAAATTAGTACATTGCATAGGTATTCAATCCCTTAACTCAGTACTTAGCTGAAGCACATTTAAAACATCAAGTTGTTTGGATATGATGTGAGAAGCTTTGCACATCAGCATTTGGCAATTATCTGTCATTCTTCACCTGACCAGTTCACTTTCCTAAGTACTCTCAGGTTGGATGGAGGCAGAAACACATTTTCAGGTTTCTCCAGAAGTATTTAATAAGGCTGTGGCTGGGCCAATCAAGGACATTCACAGAATTGTCTATAAGCCACCCTTGCTGTGTGCTTGGAGTCACTGTCCTGTTGGAAGGTGAACTATAGGAAGAGAGGTTGTTCCAAACATCTTCCATTATGGATAAAGGAGGCTACATGCTTCTGTGAACCTTCAATGCAGCAGAATTTTTCCGAACTCTTTCCCAGATGTGTGATTTTATGCAGTCTCAGGCAGTTGTTTTCAACCTCAGGGCTTGGTGTTTGCTCTAATATGTATTTCATCTGCTATACCTTTGATAAAGATGTGTGCCTTTCCAAATTAAACCCATTCAATTGAAATTGCCACAGGTTAACTTAATTCAAAGTGTGGTAACATTTACAAGCAATATGAATGTTCCTGAGCTAAAATTCAACTGTCACAGATAAGAGTATGAATACTTATGATATATAATGAGACAATGATATATAATGAGGAAAAATAATATATAATAGACAAAATTATCACTTTGGACCACATTGTAGCAATAGCCAAAAATGCATTAAATGGGTCAAAATTGTTGATTTTTCTTTTATGTCAAAACATAATAAGGATATAAAGTACAGATCATGTTCCAAGATATTTTGTAAATTTATCAACTATACCATAAATATATCAACACAATTTTTGATTAGTAATTTTAAAAATTCTATATATTAAAAGTTATTTTTATTCATATTTAACATTGTTTTTGTTTACATTCAGATTTGTTTTATACTTTCAGATTCCAGATTTTCACATATTTTAATCAAATATTGTCCTATCCTAACAAATACTTTAATGGAAAGCTTATTAATTCAGTTTTCAGATGCATAAATCTCATGGTGCAGGGTCACATATATAGTGTATAGTATAGTACAGTATATATGCTGTTAAGCAGACAAACCTATTAGTAATAAAGTCTATCAGTATTTAATGAGCCAGCCTGCTCTCTAGGCACCATTATTAACATCAAATATAGAAAAACCCATAACCAGAAGTTACTCAACTTCTAAAAAGTAAAATGCTGTGGTCAGTTGTGCTTTCTCTGCCACTTTAACTCTAAGCCTAATCTAGACAATTTTAAATTGTTGAAAGCTTGATTTATACTTACTTTGGGATGTATTTTAATAACGGCTAGTGCATGGTTGGCGGCTGTCACATGGGCCTTGAGCCAGGAACTACAGTAAAGCCTTCAGTGGGTTTGTTTGTGGGAGTACTTGATACGTACAGAATTTATCTTGATCTGTGAAACGGCCTGCAAGATGTGGAGTGCTGTACATTTTGAGTGGGTTTTGACACTCAAGCCCATGTTTAAAGCTCACTTTTTCGAAAGGCACTCACTTCATATTAATCAACATGAAGCCCAATTACTGGGAGAAACTCTGTCTCACATCTCTATCTGACGCCATTGTATTAAAATGATTCCCATGGCTGTAACTGTGCTGAATAATTAATAAAGAATTTCTGCTCATGCTAACCATGACATTTGAGAAATGAGAGATTTACATATAAAGAGCAATTCCAGTTTGATTTGTGGTCATTGTTATGTTGACTTCTTGAACTCTGCATACATTTTAGTAAAATGACTGTTGCTTTGAGTTTGCAGAATTCATATTCAGTTGTGTTAGTGATAGGATCAATATACTGCCCATTATGTAGCCATTCAGAGAATATCATATCGACCTGAACAGAAGTGGTCATTACAGGGTTTCAGATACAAAATATAGTTAATCTAGCTTTATTTAAAGGAATAATTCTCCCAAAAATGAAAATTCTATCGTTCACACACCCACCCCAATTAGTTCCAAACCTGTATGAATTTTCCAAGGTAGATATTTTGAAGAAAGTTGTAACCAGACTGTTTTGGTCGTCTTTCACTTCCATAGTAGGAAAAAAAAAAAAAAAAAAAAAAAAAAAAAAAAAAAAACATACCATGGAAGTCAAATGGTGCCCCAAAAAGCCTGGTTACAAACTTCAAAATATCTTATATTTTTCTTACAGATTTGGAACTTCTCAAGGATGAGTAAATTACAGAATTTAGATTTTTGGGTGAACTTCCTTTAAAAGTACATAATTTGACAAACTGTCACGTAGCATGTTGCCATAGACAATCACAACTTTGGCGGGTTAAACACAGAACTTTAATAAATCTAGAGAGCTTTACAAGGATGGTTTACATGCACACAAAGTAACCTTAACAGATGACAAACAGAACAGAATACAATGGTCTTTTAAACACTGGGGAAGATGCAGGACAGGTGAGGAACACAGGTGGCAAGGGTTAACTAATCAACTAAACAAGAACATGACCAAAAGGGAAACACAGGAAATACTAAAACGAAACCAAAACTGTGACATAGAACGAAGACAAGGGCGTGACATTATCCTCCCCTCCCGGAAAGTGCGTCCTCGCACCTAAAATCCACTACTGGGGGAGGGAGGGTGGCATCCTGGCCACGGGGCGGAGCTGAAGGTTAGGACAGGAAGCTGAAGAACCAGGCCGACGGCGAGGATCCAGAGGGCCAAGGCGGAACACATGGTGCCAGTGACAGACACGGATAAGGGGATCCGGAGGGCCACGGCAGAGCAGGAGCATGAGAGGACCAAGGCGGAGCCGAAAGGGAGGGAGGAGCCTGACTGAGCCAGCAGGATGGAGGGACGAGGCGAAGCCGGAGGAGTGGAGTCCAGAGGCGACAGATGGTTGACGACCGACCAAGGCGGAGCTGGGGGGGACAATCGAGCCCAGTGGAGCTGGTGGACCGACAGGCACCGCAGGAGAGGAGGGAGCTAGGACACACGGAGAAGCTGACAGGTCCATGGGACGAGGCAGAGTTCTGGTTTCAGGGGTCAGAGGGAAGATCGAGGGACGCCCGGCCATGCTAGTTGCAGTGGGTTAGGGGGTGGGACTCCACGAGATCCCTTTCCTGCTGTGGTCTCTGGCTGTGGTAACTTGTGCAGCGTGAACTTGGGCTGTGGCACTGGCTCTGGCAACGGGATGAGTTTTCCCTGCTACATTTCAAGGACCTCCTCAGGAGTTAAAAAAAACTTTAACTCCTAAACTAAAAACTAAAGAGTCTTTAGGGGCTGAAACCGGTACTACTGGCCGTAATCTTGGAGCTGGGATGGGCACGGCAAGGCACTCATTCAGTGCGGGCTCGGGGAGAGGATTGAGTCCATTGATTATCTCCTTGGGGCTGATCATTATCCTCATTCTGTTTTGGTCGTTCGTTCTGTCATGTAGCATGTTGACATAGACAATCACAGCCTCGGCGAGTTAAACACAGAACTTTAATAAATCTAGAGAGCTTTACAAGGATAGTTTACATGCACACAAAGTAACCTTAACGAACGACAAACAAAACAGAATACAATGGGCTTTTAAACACTGGGGAAGATGCAGGACAGGTGAGGAACACAGGTGGAAAGGGTTAACTAATCAACTAAACAAGAACAGGAACATGACCAAATAAGGAAACACAGGAAATGCTAAAACAAAATCAAAACTATGACATAGAACTAAGACAAGGGCGTGACACAAACTGACTATTTTTTAAATTATTCAAATGTTTTGGTTGCACTTTATTTTATGGTGTCCTTGTTACAGTGCAGTTATACAGTTAAATACAGAGTAATATTTATTAACAGCATGTACTTACTAAACAGTTAGTATTTGGTTTATGGTTAGTTGCTTAAAATTGTGTTAAATTATGTTTAAATTACATTTTGTAATTTATTTTAAATTGTAATAATATATTACATTTTTATATGTTTGATCAAATAAATGCAACCTTGGTGTGCACATATATATATATATATATATATATATACACACAGTGAGGTCAATAAGTATTTAATCACCCTGTGATACAAGTTCTCTTACTTAGAAATCATGGATGGGTCTACAATTTTGGCAATTGCCCCGTAGCCCTTTCCAGCTTTGTGAAGGTCTACAATTGTGTCTCTTTTGTCTTTTGACAGCTCTTTGGTTTTGCCCATGTTGCTAGACTTTGGCTGATTGTGGGGTGCACAGTTGTCTTTATGACAGCTAACGACCTCGAACAGGTGCTACTAATTTAGAATCATGAGCAGAGTGTAGCTGGACTATTTAAAAGCAAAAGCAATAAACAGGTCTTTGAGGGTCAGAAATCTGGCTGATAAGCAAGTGGTCAAATGCTTAGTTGACACAGCATGCAGGATGCATAAAAAAATATTGCCAACCCCAACTTTTTGAACAGCAGTGTTTATGTATTATGTATACAGTACATCAGCATTATATTGTCCATCCTTCACTCTCTTTCTTGGTATCAGCCATTATAAGACCCATATTGATAGACCACTATTTTGTATATGAGAAAACAGCTGTTAAAAAACTGCAAGTGTCAGCAGTTGTTTAATGGCACTTAAATAACACCTGTAAACAATAAATGTGTTCCCATAGACACTAAAAACTCCATCCAAATGTTCACAAACAGAAGGGTAATTCAGAGGGTGAGTGTATGCTTTCAGCTTTAATAGCTTGCCATTTTATGTCTGCTTATTTTATTGGCATTAATCCCCATATGCACAGAAACAGCCTTCGTATTCTTTTACAACAAGACTTTAACTTAATAATGCAGCAGAACATTGGAAGTACAGTGATATACTGTATGCTGAACAGTGATAACAGATGAGCCCTCTGTGGAGACATTTAAAGAGTTCAGATGCAAAAGCCTCTAAGTTGTAATTTCTTTCTGGCTATTATGCATAGAATTCTATGTATGTACTGGTACTTCAGAATGGGCTGAGGCTGGGATTTAGCACACTTGAAGTGAATGTAGGCCTACTTGATAAACATATACAACATGTGGACAGCATTCACTCAGTCTCATTATCTCATTTTTGACCGAGATGGCATTTAGAGGCTTTTGCATCTGAACTCTTCAGTCATGAGACAATAACGGTAATTTTCATAGAATCAACTTAAGCAAGCAATTTCATAGTCTAATGTGGAACTTGATTTGTGTTTTTTGGTCTGGTTGGTTATGATCTTCTGCTCTCTCTATTTCACAGGGAGAAGATGCCGTTCCACCATGTGACGGCAGGATTGCTGTACAAGGGGAACTATTTGAGTCGCTCACTGTCTGAACACAGTAATAGCGAACAGCTCGCCAGCATCTCCGTGGAGGAACTAGATGGTGAGCAATGAACTGACATTAACACAAATATGATGCACTTTATACATATACATATAAATATAATACATATATATTAATATGTATATATTAAAAATGTCTTGAGTTTTGGCAAAACATGTTAATAAAAAGTATTTATATACAAATAATCCCCTTCTTAACAGTAATTTTACTAAACAAGTGTATGCAGAGTTCAAAAATCAATGTGAGGTTAAGCAAATAACATGTATGAAAAAAGTTATAAGCAAGGCAAAACTAGCAAACAAAAAAAAAATATTTTATATTAGCCTATGTGGTTAATGAATAAAAAATGTGTCATCTTTGATTTATGTACTCGTATAGTAATTTTTTAGTTTTATAATGAATTGCTTATCCCTTAAGATTTATTAAAAAATTTTATTAATAACATTTTAATGAAGGCTCCTTGGGTGGAGCAGAACACTAATCAATTAACTCTGCCTTTGTCAGCAAAAAGGAGCTCATGAAGAGAAATACATTGAACCCTTGATGCCTGAAAATGAATGCTGAAGTGACATATTAACACCGCGGGACATCTGCAGAAATACAGAGCTGCTACAAGTCATTGACTTTGTTGGTTTTGCTCTAAAACAGTCCCAACTGTAAAATGCAGCTGCTGGAGCCCTGCTGATGTTGTATTGATCCTATCAGGAGGGGTCAGCAAATACTCTGTAGTATCTTAATCACAGTGATACTAAACAGTGGCATTTCTACAGTCCTTACGGTATTAAAATGCAAAACAAATCTAACTGAATCTGCATTTTATTAGGCACCCAAACCCCTTTCTTACTGTATCTCAACGATTCGCTCTACCGCTCTGCACATTTTGTATGTTTCTCTTGGCGCTTCAGACGTTTGTTCTATTTGAACGTATGAGCCCTGTAAAGTGGACATCGCCGGATATTCTGCCATGATTTCAGTTCAAAATGAATTTATATGTTCGATTCAAAGTACATTAAAGTGTGTGATATGTAATTTCAATCATTATTTACAGCGCAAATCCAAATACAGCTTTAAATTTAACTTGCCTGGCAGAGAATTTGCTCGCATTTGGCGAGTGGCGAGTGTTAATTTCGGACCCTGCACGGAGCTCTCTTCTAATGAGCTGACTATCAGAATCAGGTGCGTTAACAAAAGAGAGACGTGCAAAATAAGCAGAGCTGTGGGGCAGGGATTGAGAATCACTGTTGTATATCAAGATTGCTGATTTACAGTGGCATCAGTCTTTGGTTTTATCACATCTTCGCCTATAAACTGTCATCAGTCCGCCATTTTTCCAATGCTGGAGCGTTTGTAGATAAGAATGGCTCTTAAGTGATGGAGGTTTTTTTGTTTTCAGATGTAATAATGAACACAGCAGTCGCTTATTACTCTGTACATCTGAGCCGCTGAGGAGAGGGGTGGGTCAGCAGAGCTAATTAGCATTTAAAGCAACGTGTAACAAAATGGTTTGCTGTGTTGTTTAACACTACTTTTGAGAAATTTTAACCAGTGTTATACTTTTCCATTAAGATCCTAAGAATCATATCAAACTGTGGAAGATGGGCATCAGATTGACCCCTTCAAGTAAAGATCATGTTCCAGATAGATATTTTTATGGTAAATTTCCTACCATAAATATATCAAAACATTTATGATTAGTAATATGCATTGCTAAGAACTTCCCTTGGTTAATTTTAAAGGAGATTTTCTCAATATTATGATTTGTTTGCACCCTCAGATTCCAGTTTCAAAAAAATTACACTTATGTCTGGTTTTGTGGTCCATGGTCACATATAGCCCCAGGCAAACAGGAAAGTCTGATTCTTTTGAACAGTTCAGGTAAACGAACTTGTTCAAGTAGCCAATTTGACAGGTTGTTTACATAAGCCATACGCAATGATATTTTTAAACTGCATCTGATAATGATGTGAAACATGGATGTTTAAAATGTTTAAAGCATAAAATTGTCTTCATCATCTCACCTTTTTACATAAACAATAAGAAACCATAAAACTGCATTTTGTTCCTTTATTTTTCTCCCTTGGTTTCCATCTGCACAAATCAATCAATCACTTTTATTTATATAGCCCTCTTTACAATACAGATTGTAGCAAAGCACTGAACATTATCAAATAGGAGAATAGAGTGATGGTAGTGTATAATAAAGATATTAAACTATTTATTTATCAAAAGCAAAGATGGTCTCCTTAATCAAAATGACAATAATCAATATAAATTAAGTGCCTCCAACTAAGCAAGCCAGAGAGGCGACAGCAGCAAGGAACCAAAACCCCATCCATGAGAGAATGGAGAAAAAAAACTTTGGGAGAAACCAGGCTTACAGTAGTTTGGGCTAGTTCTCCTCTGGCCGGATGCCCAGCACCTAATTTTCAGTTCAATATTAAGCACATGTCAGATTGTGCAAAGGACTTATAGTGTGTGTGTGTTTGTGTGCATTTGGCTCTAGGTGTTTTGGTCTCTGTTGAAGATCATCTCTTTGTGCTGATACACCATCTGATCTGGATACGGACTGAGAAACGGAATAAGAGAGAGACAGACTAATATTGGCGTAGATGCCATTCATTTTACGATGTCACTGGCTCACCATCAGAGCTGTTTACTTAATTTTGGTGGAGTAACTAGAGTGCTGAATGAGTTGGCAAAAACTGGCTTCATAGGATCATGGAATTAACCCCTTTTTTCCAGTTGGAATGACATTATCTTATGTTAAATATCTTAGCATTTAATCTTGATTGCATTTTCAGGAGTTAGATCTGTAATTGATTATTACATTATCTGCTGCTTTCATCTCTAACATGAACAGTGCTTGTCAGACAAATATTCTCTAAGAATTGAGAGGACAAAATGTTTCTCAAGGTTGTGTTTAAACAGGCTTTACATCCACAACAGACTCCTTTTGCATACAGTGGGTACGGAACGCATTTAGACTCCCTTAAATTTTTCACACTTTGTTATATTGCAGCCATTTGCTAAAATCATTTAAATTCATTTTTCCTCATTAATGTACACACAGCACCCCATATTGACAGAAATTGTTGAATTGTTGATTTAGGGATCCTCTGCCATTCCTCCTTTAGATCCTCTCCAGTTCTCTCAAGTTGGATGGTAAGCGATGATGGACAGCCATTTTTAGGTCTCTCCAGAGATGCTCAATTGTCTCTGTTAGGACTCTTGCTGGGCCATTCAAGAACAGTTGTTGTGAAGCCACTCCTTCGTTTTTTAGCTGTGTGCTTAGGGTCATTGTCTTGTTGGAAGGTAAACCTTCGGCCCAGTCCGAGGTCCTGAGCAACCAGTCGTCCTGTGCCTGCAGCTGAAAAACACCCCCACAGGATGATGCTGCCACCACCATGCTTCACTGTTGGGACTGTATCGTACAGGTGATGAGCAGTGCCTGGTTTTCTCCACACATACCGCTTAGAATTAAAAAATTATATCTTGGCCTCATCAGACCAGAGAATCTTATTCCTCACCATCTTGGAGTCCTTTTTAGCAAACTCCATGCAGGCTTTCATGTGTCTTGCACTGAGGAGAGGCTTCTGTCTGGCCACTCTGCTATAAAGCCCAGGCTGGTGGAGGGCTGCAGTGATGGCTGTCAACCCAGTCCTTGCCATTCGTGGTCCTGTGATTTTGTATGTTTCGATGTTTGGATTTATTTGCTATCGACCTCTGCTTCTCCACGGTCCTTCGCCTTTCTGATTTGGACTCTGTTTACGTGGTAATCGACCCTTTTCTTTGGAATACGTTTACTCTTTTGTCTCTGCCTACGTTGATTCAGTCTGCCGGTGATTTTGATCTTGTCTGTCTTGACCCTGAGCCTAATAAACCCTTTTGCACATGAACTCGCATGCTTCCTCGCCTCTATTCGTAACAATTGGAATGCAGCGCCAGCTGTGTCTGATTATTTGTGCGCTCTCCTTCCGAAATTTGTTTAAAAACATCACCTTATTAATTTATTTCTTAATAAAATATTTCTATAATTTACCAGTTGGTCTTTTATTATTTAATGTATAATTGAATAGTTTAATGGCTTAGAAAACAATTATTATAATAGAAATAGTATTGTAGTAAAGTATAGTAAATTATAAAAAAAAAAAATCATATACTATTTAAAAAAAAAAAAAAAAAAAAAAAATTCTCCTCAAAATGATCATTTTTATAGACCATGACCCTGGCATTGTTACGTTCATTGTATGTTTTGGTTTCATTTTATTTTAGTTCCTGTTTGTACTTCTTTGGTCCTTCCTGTGTCTGTATGTGATTATTAGTTAATTTGCTCCCTCCTGTGTATTCCCAGCTGTGTCTAGTCTAGTTTATTTGTCCTTGTGTATTTAGTTCAGGTCCTTTTTCAGTTCGAGTTTGTCTGTGATTAATGTTGTTCAATGTCATAAGTTGGTTGAATTATTAAAAACCTTTATTCATTCCATTGTTTCGACTCTGCTGATTCAGACAAACCACTGGACGTAACAGGCATGACTGCATAACTTGTTACTGTGATAATGTGCAGTCTCAGGTTATGTCTTAGGTTATGGTAGATGAGAACAGCGCAGCATGCCTTCAAAGCTAATTTCCTGTATGTTTATTCCCAGGTTGCTGACTTCAAATGCCGTTATACGCAGGCAAAATTAGCCAATGTACTGCTGTGTGCTTGAGCATGCAGCGCAAGTGTAGTGTTCTTCAGAGATGTGACACTCAAGCTCTATTTTAAAACACAGATTCCTTATTTTAAAACACAGATCCTTTGGTGCCACAAGTTTTCTCCTCACAGAAGAATCAGTTATAAAATATGCATTTGATGGAGCCAACTCCTCGTCTCCTCGATTCGAGATATATGTGCATTTCAGAGGCAGAGTCCTCCTCTGTAGAGCAGATATCAAAAGAAAAAGCCTAGCCTTAAGATGTGTTTGTGTGGCTGGAAAAATCCAGATATTTAGTGCTGTTTTCAGCAGTAAAATGAACTGTAAAGTAAGGAGCGTTTTGAGGAAAGAAACACAGCACAGCAGTGTGTGTCTCCACTGGTGTATTAGCAGGTGGGGAGAAGGTGGCAAATCATTGCAATCATTGCTCAGTGAAGGACAACCAGTGAGATGTCTTGTGATGGGAAGCCACCTGAGGTGTTGAGTCACACACTTGTTTGTCTTGGCAGAGATCCGGGAGGCGTTCAGGGTCCTGGATCGGGATGGCAATGGGTTCATCTCCAAGCAGGAGCTTGGCATGGCCATGCGCTCGCTAGGGTACATGCCCAGTGAAGTGGAGCTGGCAATCATCATGCAGAGATTGGACATGGATGGTGAGTTCCTCTTCTCACCAACACACATTTGCTTTGCTGTCACTGGTGGGAATTTTCATTGACTTCTATTAGTTTTTGTGTGTGTGTGTTTATACCGTACCGACAGCACTCTTTTTCACGCTCAGTATGATTTATATTAAATGTACTGTACACACTATTTGTAAGTTTGGAATGTGTGATGACGGTAATATGAAATATTACTTATTATTAGATTAATTATTAGCATTATTACTCCAGCCTTCGGTGTCATATGATTCTTGAGAAATCAGTCTAATATGTTGAATTGATGCTAAAGTAACATTTAATTGTATTACTGATGACAACAGTTGTGCTGAATAACATTTTCCACTTGAATATGAACTGAAAGTTCAAACAAACAGCATTAAAAAAAAAAAAACCTTTTTGGCCAATTTAACATTGCTGAATAATTTCTGAATAATTTTTTTTCTTAAACCCCCCCCCAAAACAAACTAAATGTTTTGATCCCCAAACTTTGAACAGTAGTATATATTTGAAAGAAATTTACAACAATGGCAATTTTTATATGAAAATCATTGCTACACAAAGATTTTGATATTTGAAGATCTGATAATGTCAGTGATTTTTGACTTGAGCATCCACGTGTATGTCATATTCACAAAGATTTAGCTACTACACTTTCTCAACATGAACGTTTGTCAGTTGCAGACACTGCTGAAGTCACCATGTTTATTATTATTATGAGTTTTTATTCTCAAAGCAATTTTTCAAAGCTTCAGTTTCATCTCCTCTAAACCAGCAGAACTAATCTACAGGCTTCTGGGCCTCACATATTATTTTGTGAATCTCTAGCGAAGACTCTCTCTTTTTTTTTGTACGAGGAGTTTAAGTGGAAATGAATTAATAAAGCAACAATATTTTCCAGCTTCATTAGCATTTGGTTATAAAACAGTAACCGGGCATTACCTTTGATTTCAGGCTGTTCACTTTAGATTAGGAGCCCCACATTAATTTTGTTTGACAGCTAAATTCAGCTTTAATACCTTTTTTATGACATTTTAATCCAGTTTTTTATTTTTTGTGTCAGACTCTGCCTAGTCATCTGAGGGCATTTTATCAGTATCAGAGAGCTATAGTATTTTACTTTGAACCAATAATATTAAAAAGCATGAACAATAACACCAGTAAAAGATATATTGTTTGAAAGATGCTAAATAAAATAAAATACATCTCAAGTCGCTGGGGTTTATTTGTAGCAATATCCAAAAATACATTGCATGGGTCAAAATTATTGATTTTTAATTTTTGTTTTAATGCCAAAAATCATTAGGAAATTAAGTAAAGATCATGGCCATTGAAGATTTTTTTTGTAAAATTCCTACTGTAAACGTATCAAAATTTTTGATTAGTAAAATGCATTGATAAGATATTCATTTGGACAACTTTAAAGGTGATTTGCTCAGTATTTAGAT
>JAUYWG010000050.1:6708818-6720634 GCA_034779775.1 Enteromius afrohamiltoni | reverse complement strand
TAATTTAATTTAATTTAATTTAATTTAATTTAATTTAATTTAATTTAATTTAATTTAATTTAATTTAATTTAATTCTATTCTATTCTATTCTATTCTATTCTATTCTATTCTATTCTATTCTAACCATCTGGTTACTTTGTGTTTGTGGCGTTTGTGTCCTTGGCTCAGGCCATCCATGGCAAAGGGGCATGATCTGTAATTAATACAAACTTACGACCCAATAAGTAGTACCTTAGGTCCAGGACTGCCCACTTGATGGCAAGAGCCTCCTTTTCCACCGCGGAGTAGTTCCTTTCAGCTGGGGCAAGCTTATGGCTGATGTAGATGACTGGCTGCTCCTCTCCCTGATGGACCTGGCAGAGGAAAGCTCCGGGTCCCGAATCGGAGACATCGGTCTGCACCAGGAAGGGGCTGTTGAAATCAGGAGCCCGGAGCACCGGCTCTGTGGTGAGGGCCTTATTTATCGCTCGGAAAGCCTTCTCAGTCTGCTCCATCCAGTGAACTGTCTCTGGGAACCCCTTCCTGGTCAGGTCTGAAAGGGGGGGCAGCTAAAGAGGAGAAGCTGGGAATGAAGCAGCGATAATATCCCGCCAAACCCCAGAATGCACGTACCTGGGACTTTGTGATGGGACGAGGGGCCTCTTGTACAGCCCGCACCTTGGCCTCCAGTGGTTTCACCATTCCTTCGTCCAACAGTGAAGCCCAGGTACTTGGTTTCTGCCATGGCCAGGTGATACTTTCGGGGGTTGGTAGTGAGTCCAGCTCCCATGCGTCCGAGTGGATCACGATGTCATCTATATATGCGGCCGCATAACTCAGGTGAGGACGGAGAAGGATGTCCATGAGCCGCTGGAACATGGCAGGTGCTCCGTGAACACATCCTGGAACTGACCGACCAGGTGCCTCAGCTCCGGCGGAAAGCTGGTGATGCATGTTCACAACCCCGGGCTCAGGGAGCGCGAGTGCTGCCACCTGGTCCTGGCCCCCTACCCAGTGCTTAAGCAGGTTAATATGGTAGATCTGTTCCGTCCGTCGACGCCCTGTCATTGGGCTAGAACTTGCAGGCAGCATTGGGGACCAGGACCATCACTCTGTCTCCCAGCTGGAACTCCTGGGGTTGGACCGCCCGGTTGTAACAGTGTGCCAGATCTAGGTGCCGATCGTTCATTGCCAGGGCGATGCTGATTCCTTCCTGCCACACGGTCTTCAGGTGTTTCTGAGAAACGGCACCACTTTTTTTTCATGCAGTAAACCCCTGCCATGAGTTAATGTTTAATTGTGGCTGTTTTATTGCTAAAATAATTTAAAAAATTAAATAATCTTATTGTTTATGCATGAGGAGCTTTCTGGACCCTAATCTTTTCTGAAATATTAAAATAAATGGTCTATAGCTGTAACCTCAGGCACTTTGATTTAGTAGACGACATGATTTGTAAATGAAAGTGAAAAAGGGTTCTTTCGTCAGAAGTAGAGTATGCATTTGATTCAGATTTGTTGATCCCTATTATATATTAAGGAGATTTATTTAGCTCAATACGTGCATTTTAGATTTCCCATCAAAATAACAACAGCTTTGTTGAGCAGACCAGACAGGATCTGTAATTAGAGAATTATTTCCCATTTCTTTCAAAGTCAAGTTATGAATCATTAATGTGAATTACACAAAGTTGCAAGAACTGAGGTCTTAAAAAGTATCACATTCAATTGCATGCTGTTCATGCTGTATTTTCACATTTGAAAACTCATATCACTAAGGGTTGGTCCTTGCGTAGGCCTTTTTGAAATAAGGTCAGAAATGTAATGATGCAAAGGAATCTAAAAATTATATATCATTATCATTAATCATCCGTTTAATTATAAAACCTTTTTATGTATATGCATATAGAATTTGTGAGCTCTTGAAAAAATTCTGAAACAAAGTTTTGTTCTTAACATGTTAAAAAAACATTCAGAAAAACGAATATGTAACATTATTTTTGGCGAGACTGCACAGTGCAGGATCTTATACGTATAGAGATTGTTGTGTAGGTGGAATAAATTATGAAAATCTGTGGAATAAAATATGAAAGGAGAAGCAGCGGGTGGCAGGTGATTACAGTCCTCGTCACCATTTTTAACTTGACACTTATGACACACTTACCTTTTCTCACACTTGCAGCCGCGACTAATTGTCCAAATGTGCTCGCTTCACTGTAATGTGACTGTGTTTATTACGACTATTAACACAAATGATTTTTCTGTTATGAAATGCTGAAATGTTAGATATCAATAACTTCAAATGAGTCCTGCAGCACAAGTGCAGTTTTTGCATGTGCTCAATTTGTTCTCAGTCAGTGCTTAATCTTATGAATCTGTCAGTCAGATGCAGTCAATATAGTGTGGTTTCGGTTCGGTGGGAATGGATGTCCTTGAAGGATGTTGATAAATAGCGTTCCTGGCTTGACCAAGGCTGAGATGATGATTGGCTCTAAAGGCTGTTTCTTCACCTCACTGCTGTGAAGTCAAGTCAATTCAAGTTCAAGCGTTTTAACAATACAGATTGTAGCAAAGCACTAAACATTATCAAGTATAAAAAGTGTTGGTAGTGTATAAAGATGAGAATTAAACAATTTATTTATCAAATGCTTTGAGTCAAGACTACGATAATCACTAGAAATTAGGTGTCCCCAACTAAGCAAGCCAGAGGCGAAAGCGGCAAGGATCCAATCAATGAGAGAATGGGGGAAAAAGCCTTGAGGGAACCAGGCTTAGTTGGGGCCAGTTCTCCTCTGGCCGGACACCCAGCACCTAATTTCAAGTTCAATTTCAGATTGTGTAAAGGACTTATAGTGTTTGTGTTTGTGTTAATGTGCATTTGGATCTGGCAATCTGTCCACGGAGCTCATCTAGGTGTTCTGGTCTCCAATGAAGATCATCTCTTTGTGCTGATACACCATCTGATCTGGATACGGACTGAGGAACAGAATAAGAGAGACAGACTAATATAAGGGGAGTGTTCCCGGTTCTGGCTGATCTAATTAATGCAGCCTAACAATCCTTTAACAGATTTTATTAATAAATGTGTATCAGTGTTATGTGTAAGCCAGAGTAAATAGATGTGTCTTTAATCTAGATTTAAACTGACAGTGTGCTTGCCTCCCGAACAGTATTAGGTAAATTGTTCCAGAGTTTGGGTGCTGAATAGGAAAAAGATCTGCCTCCCGCAGTGGATTTTGATATTCTAGGTATTATCAAATGAGAACGAGGACGCAGCAGACGGGGAGGACCATAATGTGATAAGAGCTCGCTCAAGTACTGAGGAGCTAAGCCTGGTAATACTAGCCTGGTAATCATTTTTGTACTCATAAATGTTTCTGCATTTGAGGCATAGTACGCAATTTAGATATGTTCCTGATATGGAAAAATGTGGTTTTACAGATACTAGAAACATGGCTTTCAAATTAAAGATTGCTATCAAACATCACCCCTAGGTTCCTAACTGATGAAGACAAATTGACAGAGCAGCCATCAAGTGTTAGACAGTGGTCTAGATTATTACGTGTGTGTTTTTTTTAGGTCCAATAATTAACTCTGTTTCGTCAGAATTTAACAGAAGTTACTTGTCATCCAGTTTTTTATATCAGTTATGCATATCGTTTTTCAATTTGGCGTGTTTCACCTGGCTGAGAAGAAATATATAGTATCGTCAGCATAACAGTGAAAGCTAACACCATGTCTCCTGATAATATCTCCCAAGGGTAACATATAAAGCGTAAAAAGTAACGGCCCTAGTACTGAGCCTTGAGATACTCCATATTGCACTTGCGATCGATATGATAACACGTCCTCCTGTGAAAAAATGTTTTGGCCAACCTGGTCTGGAAAATATGTACATCTGTACATACTCTGTACCGCTTTCTATAAAACCTGTTTTATGTACCTTACTGCACATTTGACACAGTTTCAAAGAGAAATGCCCACTGAGTGACGCTAAAACACAGGTTCAATATGTGGATCCTGGCACATTTTTTATTAAGTTGATATAGGTATGTATTATGGTGGTTCAAAAATGTTTTATGGAGATGCTGATAATACATTTCCACAAATCCATATTTTTTGGATTGGTCAGTTACTGTAAAAGTCTCTACTCTACTGCATTTTGTTTCTCTTGTCTCTTCTAAAAGTGCCGTTCTTGTTGCACTGGAGTTGGTGGTGTGTGGACATGTTAACTTGCCAGTGTAATTGTTTTACGGTCATACACTGACTGCTCTTGTAAAGTTATACAAGTAAGGTCACAGGCCGTCAGCTGTAGTCGAGCTCAGCACTTCTGCAACACGCAGCTCACTGAAAATATTCTAATAACCCACAGACCTGCTTCTGTGCTGTTACATTGCAACATCAGAGATTTCTGAGGATCTTTGACTTTTGCAAGTTAACACCCATTCATTTTTAATGATTTTTTTTCTGATGTATGGTAACTTTTACCATACATTAAGTGTTTATTCATTTGTTCCCAAAGGCAAATTAATAATGCACAAACACATTTGTTTTGGTAGTGATTGGAGAACTCTTCTGTGTTTTTTAAGCCCACTCTTTTGTTAGTAAGTGGCTATGGGAAACAGGTATTTATTAGAACTCTATTATGATGAATTGGTTTGAAGTGACTGCACAGTAATTGTGAATGTGAAGTATTTATTTAAAAGGGTATATAGCCGATTTTCAGAAATATCTTGTCTAGCTTGAGCCACTTAAACTTGATTATTTACACAATGGTATGAAAATGAACAGTCAGTGTTAGTCTCACAAGAGGTTATCAACTTAGGTTATCAACAGACTTCATCAAATCTATTAGCTACTGATGTTTTTGCTACTATTTGCCCTCCATAATGATATTACTTCCTGGAGAAGATCAGTAAGAAAGTGGCTTTTGTTGGTTAAAGGTACTTAAGACTGACTCTTCAGTAATTGTTTTGTAACCTTGGCCAGATCTGTGCCATGCCACAGTTCTGTTTCTGAGCTCTTCAGGCAGTTCCTTTGACCTCATGATTCTCATTTGCTCTGACATGCATTGTGAGCTGTAAGGTCTTATATTTGACAGGTGTGTGGCTTTCCTAATCGAGTCCAATCAGTATAATCAAACACCGCTGGACTCAAATGGAGGCGTAGAACCATCTCAAGGATGATGAAGGATGAGTTAAATATATGAGTGTCACAGCAATATTTCAGTTTTTCTTTTTTTTAATCTGCAAAAATGCCAACAATTCTGTGTTTTTCTGTCAATATGGGTGCTGTGTGTACATTGAGGAAAAAAAAATATTTTAGCAAATGGCTGCAATACTGAATACTTTCCATACCCACTGCAGTGTATGTGTGTGTGTATATATATATATATATATATATATATATATATATATATATATACACACACATATACACACAGTTAGGGCCATAAATATTTAGTATTTAAATATTTAGGGGCAGTCGTGGCCGGCAGGGTTTGTGGGTGGGGTTAGTGAATAATCAGCGCTCTCTCCACATTCAATACCACGACTGAGGTGAGACCCTTGAGCAAGGCACCATTCCCCCAACTGCTCCCCGTACGCCACAGCAGTGGCTGCCCACTGCTCCGGGTGTGTGTTCACGGTGTGTGTGTGTGTGTGTGTGTGTGTGGTTGATCACTGCTGTGTGTGTGCACTTGGATGGGTTAAATGCAGAGCACCAATTCCTAGTATGGGAAACCATACCTGGCCACTTGTCACATCCTTTTTTCCTTTTCCTTTGAACAGAGACAACTTTTTTCTAATTTTGTAGAAAGTTAAAGTAAAATACAGTTGAATGCACTTAAAATGCAGACTTTCAGCTTTAATTCAGTGGGTTGAACAAAGAGATTGCATAAAAATGTGAAGAACTAAAGCATTTTTTTAACACAGTCCATTCATTTCATGAGTTCGAAAGTAATTGGCCAAATTAAATAACTGAAAATGAAATGTTCAATTCTAATACTTGGTTGAAAACCCTAAAGCCTTGAACTCATGGACATCACTAGATGCTGGGTTTCCTCCTTTTTAATGCTCTGTCAGGCCTTTACTGCTGCGGCTTTCAGTTGCTGTACCTTTATGGGCCTTTCTGTCTGAAGTTTAATCTTCAACAAGTGAAATGCATGCTCAATTGGGTTAAGGTCAGGTGAATGACTTGACCATTCAAGTATACTCCACTTCTTTGCTTTAATAAACTCCTGGGTTGCTTGGCTGTATGTTTTGGGTCACTGTCCATCTGTATTATGAAACACTACCAATCAATCTAACGGCATTTACCTGGATCTTAGCAGACAGTATGTCTCTGAACAACCTCAGAATTAATTAGCAACCTCAGGCTGCTTTTGTCCTGTATCACATCATCAACACTAGTGCCCCAGTGCCACAGCCTCTGCAGTGTTTTACAGATAATGTGGTATGCTTTGGATCATGAGCTGTTCCACACCTTCTCCATACTTTTTTTCTTGCCATCATTCTGGTAGAGGTTGATCTTGGTTTCATCTGTCCAAAGAATGTTTTTCCAGAACTGTGTGCATCATTCATTTGCTGGCTTTTTTAGATGTTTTTTTAGCAAAGTCAAATCTAGCTTTTGTGTTCTTGAGGCTTATGAGTGGCTTGACCTTGCAGTGTACCCTCTGTATTTACTTTCATGCAGTCTTCTCTTTATGGTAGACTTGGATATTGAAATGCCTACCTTTTGGAGAGTGTTGTTCACTTGGTTGGCTGTTGTGAAGGGATTTCTCTTCACCATAGAAATGATTCTTCGATCCTCCACCACTGTTGTCTTCCGTGGTCTTTTTGCGTTGCTGAGTTCACCAGTGCTTGCTTTCTTTTTCAGGATGTACCACACTGTAGATTTTGCCACTCCTAATATTGTAGCAATTTCTCTGTTTTTTTTTTTCTGTTTTTGCAGCTTAAGGACGGCTTGTTTCACCTGCATGGAGAGGTGACCTTTGACCGCATATTGTCTGATCACAGCAAAATCTTCCACATTCCATCATTATCCATCCACATCATTCCATCCACATTATCATATCTCAAATTAACTCCAGGCCTTTTATCTGCTTCGTTGATAATGACATAACAAGGGAATTGCCCACACCTGCTCGTGCAAAAGCCTTTGAGTCAATTGTCCAATTACTTTTGACCCCTTTATAAAGAGAGTGGCACACGTTAAGGAGCTGAAACTCCTAAACCCTTCATCCAATGTGAAATGAAAGCTGAGAGTGTACACATTATGTCCATGTCCTTTATATAACTATAATTGGAATATGTTTCAGTAAACAGGTAAAAAAACAAAACTTGTGTCAGTATCCAAATATTTATGGCCTTAACTGTACATATGTATACAGTATAACAAATATACACAGAACACACAAATATATTATGCAAACAAAAACTTTTATTTTGATGCGATTAATCGTTTGACAGCATTTGATTTATTAAAAATTGTCAATTTTGAACTGATCTTTGAGTTTCAACATTGTGATATATAATATATAATAATTTAAGACAAATGTGCAAAGGTGATCTGGTGAAGGAATCTGTAGTTGGATTTTGTCAATATAAAATCATCAGTTTGAGATTTAACAGTGACTTAAATGTAGTTGAAAGGTTCTTTGTGTTTCCATTTGCCCACTGGATTCAGCACTTATTCCGACCCATACTTGGCTGTCAAGTGCTGACTTTGATAACAGTCAAGTGTAGCTTACAGAAAGCCTGTGTTTGATCCAATCATCAAATAAAAGGAATGGTTACCATAACCTGAACACTGCATTATACACTACAAAATACTGAGAGATAACGGCATCTTATACTATTTGCTTTTGGCTAACTAAACAAACCCTTAAAAGGTCTGTTTCACTGGTGTATCGCCAGGAACAAAGGCGGTGCGTTCAAAGAAATCGCACAGATGGAGCTTTTCTACCTTTGAGATGTTCAACATCATATGCTTGTTGTGACAGTATTCAAGTACAACATTAACTGAGACATTAAAACAAGACTGTGTACCTACATCAAAATACTGATATGCTGCCTCTTACTAAGTATTCCTGGGGCAATGTTATGTTTTTATTTGACAGGAGATTGATATAGATTTAAATTTATAATTTTGGAAGGATCGTGTGACTGGAGTAGTAATGCTGAAAATTCAGCTTTGATCATACAGGAATGAATGACATTGTAAAGTACATTCAAATAGACAGCAGTTTTTTTGAATAGTGAAAATATTTCACAATATTACTGTTTTGCTGTATTTTGGATCAAATCAATGCAGACGTGATGAGCAGAAGAGAATAATCTTACTGTTCAAACACTTTTGACAAAAATGAATATATAAATCAAGTCATTTAAAATTTGGAGTCAATGAGAATTTTTTTGAGCTGCAAATAATCATATCAAAATTATTTCTAAAGAGCACGAGGCACTAAAGACTAAATATGATTTTTGAATGTTCTATCCAAAATAAAAGGTTTTGTTTACATAATATGTGTGTGTACTGTGAATTGTATATATAAATGCACAGACATGCATGTTTATATTGAAGAAAAATGTTGTAGTTGTGTATATATATATATATATATATATAAAATTATATAACTACAGGTATATATGTGTAAATACATACAAAATACATATTATATATACATATGTTATATATATATATAGTTGTTGGTTTTTTTTTTTGTAATATTACTACATTTGTTATTAAATAAATCCTTAGCTTCTTTCAAAAACATTAAATAATATTACTGACCCCAAACATGTTAATGTTTATATAAAATGCAAAATTCATGGCTCAGGTATTTTGATTAGGTCAACATAAAACTGTTTAATTCCTCTTTTTCTACAGTCTTGCATAATTCAGGGTGGTACTGTGTTTTATGAAGTAAACAGTCCATTTGGATTTTGTGTTGGCTTTATATACGTAGTAATAATGATGCAGAGTTTGAAACAGTGACTCACTGTGACGTGGCTCCCTCCGTTCCTGACTGGCTGGCACAAGGGGGTAATTGTGCTTCTGAGCTGCCTACCTGCAAAAAGAAAGGTCTTACTAATAATCTTGTGTCAAAGCGTCCCATATATGAATGTAAAATGTCAGTAGAAAGCTTCTATAGTCTTTTAGCTCTGCATGAGATGATGTAATGCACCGGCTAAAGTGTATGACAATTGATATCGTCTGCATAATATCTGAATGGCTGATTATAGGAAAAAGTGCACAAAAAGGACTTCTTGATGTTTCACAATGGGGTGAAATGACCTGGAATCAAAACCCTCATGGCAACTAACTAACACTAACACTACTAAACTATACTGGCATTCCAGGAAATATGTCTGTCCTTGCAGGTCATTAATGATTATGTAACTAAATCAGTAAGGAATATGATCCCTTACTGAAGATTGTGTGATTCATGGGCTTTGCAATAAAGTGCCCTGTGTACTGGGAAACTACTTTGTGTTATAATGTGTGCCTTTAATATAGCCAGTCCATGCAACATATTTTACCTTAAAATGGTGTTGGTCAAAAATTTTTTAATTAAGGAAAAGTTTGTTCAAAATATTTGCTTAACATACTGTATAATTACCCTTAGACCTTCCAAAATGTAGATGAGTTAGTTTCATCATCGGAACAAATGGGTGCCTTCAGAATGAGTCCAAACAGCTCATGACATCACAATAATACACAGTCCTTTAATTAACAGCTTATTAAGAGGAAAACACCACATTTGTAAAAAAAAAAAAAAAAAAAAAACCCATTGCTTCCAGTTGAAATGCAAGTCCTTTTTCCATAATATTGCTTCCTCCAGTGAAAAATATCACCTCATCTGAATTTGGAGATAAATATGCAGACATCAAGTACCATTTATCAGCATAAACAGTCCAAAACTCTTCCAAACTAATGTATCAGTGGATTTTGATGTGGGAGGACAACTAAAGATGGACCCTTTTAGTTGTATTACAGCCATAAACAATGATTTAAATACTTTAGTGATAGATTCTTTTTTTTTTTTTTTTAACATGCAGATTTGAACTTCACAGGACACTTATTTGTGGAGTCAGGTTGTGTGAATAATTTTCAGTTTGCACTCTCATTCTGACAGCACCCATTCACTGCAGAGGATGCATTGCTGAGCAAGTGATACATTTCTCCAAATCTGAGCAATTCAAGCAACAAACCCATCTACATGTTTTTTTGGGTTGCTCCAAACCTGTGTGATTTGTAAAACACAAAAGGGGATACTTTCTGAATTGAATTTGCTCTTTTCTAAAAGTTATTGTACAGTGTGTATACTTATAGTGTACCATAGAAAGTGCTGGTAGGGTTAGATTTAGGATTAGGCTTGAGGTGTATACCTAGTTTTTTGCATAGTTTAACTTAGTTTTTTACCTAGTAATTGCTAAAATAGGAACATAGTATGTGAATGAGTAACATGACTGTAAAATAAAGTGCAATCACTATATAGGAGACTTGAAATAAAGGTTACAAGGGCAACATTTCTGATGCTTTTATGGTTGTTTTGAATCTGTATAGCCCTATAGTCTTCATTCATTTTCTATATAATAATGAGCAGCACAAACCTGCAAAATTCTTTGTGTTCCACAGAAGAAAAGTCACATGAGGGTGTGTAAATGATGATAGATGATGAGAATACCTGGCAAGAATTGCTGCTCTCTTGGATAAGTAGGTTTACCTTTCAGGACTGCTGCAAAGGAACCTGGAATTTTTTTTTTTGATTCTTTAATGCATCAGTTTAGCTCAGAAACGTCTATTCTTTACGATTATTCTTACGGTCTGATGCTAAATGCCATATTAAATATCCAAAAAATCTCAACATCAATAGAGGCGTTCTATGTTTCATTATTTCTCTCCTTCACAATCTCTCTCTTTCTTTGTTTTTGCGGTGCTCTTTTGCTCTCCTCATTGTTTTTATTTCAAATGCATCCACATCACCTCTTTGAGAATTTCATTGTCATTCCTTCACTCTCTGAAATTGAGGAAAGGGTTGAGAATGGGCTGAGAGCTGTTCCTTCTGCAATCAGCAAACCTCTCCTATACCTCTGCCTGTTTTCACAAACCCAGCGCGGCAGCTGCCACTCAAACACAGAGAAAATTACAGCACTGCACTCCTTACACACACACATAATCAAGTATGCACAAACACAGACCTACACACAGCCTTCCCCAGCAGGACACGGCGCATGGCAGAAATAACCTCAATTTTAATTGCTTATTATTAGATACGATTATCTCTTTAAGTTGGAGACTGTTCTCATTTGAACATTTCAGTATTCTCAGCAAGCTTGACGAAGCCTGGGCATGTTGAACACTGGGAATAGTGTGCCAGAGGAAGGAGAGTTGAAGTGTTTTTCTGTGAAATTGCAATGGCGTTCAGCAGATTAGATGATTTATTTGCCATTTGTGGGATTAATATTCCAGTGCTTTTGTGATATTCATGGGCAGAGTCCATGATATTCATAAAAACCTGAACATTCTATAATTTTGCTCCAAATCTGTATGAATTTCTTTCATTGTATAAAAAGGAGATTTTCAACTAAATGTGACAAGTAAAGCCATTTGACTATTAACTTTATTTCATTATTTACTGAAAATCTCAAGTTTTATGCAAGAACCACATTAGTCCAATGAATCGTTTAGACGGAATTTGTAAAATGAATAAAACTTTCTTAAAAAATTCAAGATGTTCAAGATTTAGTCCTCAAAGAATTCTGAAAAATTAAAAATAATAAAAATTAAAAAATATATATATATTATATATATATAGATAGATAGATAGATAGAT
>JAUYWG010000050.1:6670261-6694906 GCA_034779775.1 Enteromius afrohamiltoni | reverse complement strand
TTAAAAATATATATATATATATATATATATATATATATAGATATATATATATTCTCTGGTAAATTTTGATTGTTTTCCATCCCGAAAATACCTGGAGGTTCCATCTGGGCCTAATGAGTGAAACACCTGGGCCTAATGAGTGAAGACATTTTTCAAGGTGCTTAATGTGGCTTAATGGTACTTTATGGCCAGTTATTAGTGTATTAGTATTTAACCTGTTGAGAAACACATTTTCAGCATTTCTGAAAGGTTTATGATGGCTCTCAGATTCATGTTAGTGGATGAGCTTGGGTTGTTTGCACTGCTTTACTCCCATCATCCTGCTAGAAAACATTGTGTTACTTTTATCGCACCATCCTCCCTTTTTGAGCTGCATTGAAGATTCCCTTCACTTTACCCTGAGCCACAGTCTCTGTCTGTATTAAAGTCACCGTAGCACTGCATTGTTGATGTTTTAATAGATTTATGTAATTAAGATATCTTCAATTTTGGGATTGTTAAAAGGAAAAGAATGATAATGGAAGATGATTGTATCTTTGGTCGCCGTGATTTTGCCAAGACAGACATAATCCTGGATCAACATTATTATTATTTTTTTTTTAATCCTGGCTCAACATTCCAAAACTACAGATTTACCAATCCCAATCCCTACCCTTAAACCCAACACCACCCAAAATGCATGACTATAACTAGTGGAAAATGATAGCTAATGAACAAGCACGTAGAAGCACCTAAGCCTAAAACTAAAATTTATTGAAAAGTTAACTGATTGGATGATTGGAATGTTGTTCCAGGATCAACAAGAATGTTGATCCAAGAACATCTTGTACTTGGTGAAATCACGTTCGTCTTGTTTTTTAACATCTGGTGCGATGGCTAAAACTCTGTGCCTGATGCATTTCTTCTCTTTGTGTTTCATGAATGTCTCCTCTGGACACCTGTAGAAAACGCACTGATATATGTTCTCCACAATGTTTCCTGAGGTCTGCTTCTACTTTATTATGCATGTGAATGAGCAGAACTTTGTAAATAGAGCTTTACATGTGTGTTTTCCGTTCGTGCATGATAGTGTAAAAGGAGTACATTCTGCACAGATCGTGTCAGGGCTACTGAGGGGGCGGCTGAAATCAATACGCGTCTACCACCTCCTTGTTGTCCCCCGAGACCCCTGACTAAAGCCATATTTGTCTGCACAGGTGTACTTTAGAGAATAAAGGTGCATACACTGAAATTATAAAGGTATAATGTTACTTCAACCCCTTTTTCTCGGTCAAATGTTGATCGATTTGCTGTTGGATGGTTCATTCTGATTACAACGGCGACACCTGGTGGTGGATGTGATTACTTCATTCACTGTGTTTGTCCTCACACTGTCCTTGTCTGATCTAGAATGTAACATTAGCTTGTAGCATTCAGCAATTGTGTGATTACACTTTACCTATACTTTGGGTTTGGTGTGATTTTAGGAATAAGGGAATGTATACCAATATACATGGTCAATTATTTTAGTTTATGTTAAATACAGTAAATACATTATTGTAAAATGGCCTTTTAGGATAAAAATGTGAACAAAATATCCCATGAAATCAGATTAAATCAGTTGTGGTACAATTGGCTACATTACATTTAATTGAAAAAAAAAATGTAAATACCCATATTTACAGTTATTCACTTAATGATAGATCTGTACACTTTGCATGCAGAATATTTAGCTATGTAGTTGGACTAGCTTGTTGCAAGCTACCCTTAGATGATTTTAATATACATATTAAAATATGTACAGGACAAATGCATAGTTTATGCAATAAAGCATTTTTGTAATATTTGTGGCATCTCTTCTGTTTCCTGGGAAAATATAAACATAGCCTAACTTAAGATATATCACACTGTCCAAGCTGGCTTATTAATTAGGCCTAATATTGTTTTTGTTGCTGTTCATCATTTTATAAAAACAAATTTATTCAGTTTGTGCACTGAGTAGATGAGCTTGAAACAATTTTGTTTTTTTTTTTAATAGGAGCTAGTGTACCACCAGAATGATTCGTAAACAATAAAACACGTACGTGGGCTACAGTTGCTTTAGTACTTTCACAATATCTAATTAAGAGTATTTTAAGCAGTTAATTTACAGTTGTCTATTTATAGTTCCAAATAGTCCAACCAGTCAGTGTTTTGAAAAAATTAAAAAGGGTGAGGGAATAATTCAGTGGCATTGCTTTTTAGCTATTGCAAAAAAAAGGTGAGCACTTTACCTTTTTTTATTTGATTATTGGTAGAAAACAATGTATACTACGTATATGTATATGTATAGGAATAAAGTCAGAATTACTTCTAAATTGCAAGACAAAGCCATAAATAACTCATAATTCCGCATGCCAGAAAATGGCTTTCATAGAATCCTGGCTGCAAAACAAGTACAACATTAAATGTGTTACTGATGGACCAGTGTCACAAACACATTGCTTGGTGTCCATGTAATTGGGAGTTTTGCTTGAGGGCAAAAAAAGTCCCCCTAGCAGATTTTGTTCTTTGTTGGTCACGCAATATGTGGCATTTGAAATTGACTCCGTGTGACAAAGGCCCCTTTTTTGCCGGTGCCTGTGAAATTTCGCCAATGTGACTGTGCCTTAATATAAAGTCCCAGTGCAGTTACACTGTACCGCCATGGCCTACAAATCTGAGATGCAGAGCAAAAAGGCAAATGGTAAGTAGCCACATAACTCTTACAGTATTCACATCAGCCATGCCTCTGAATTTTGAGGGTGAATTACTAAGTTTAATGAGCCAGTAATGAATCATGATGATCAATATCAACGGTGATGAAGTATGGGGGCGTATTGTCTACTCAAATTATTTACTCTTGCACTATGAACTACAAAGTCATTATGTGTATTCAAGCTATAAACCACTACAATTAGACTACTCACTGATTCACAGCTTACCATGAAATAAAACAAGCTTCCTATGAAATGTGAAAGCCTCTGCAACAAAGAAAATCCATAAGGCCTATACAGAATATGCCGATGCAGCTGCCCAGAGTTGTTCAATATGGAAAGATGAAAAGGAATATTTGGCCTAATTCTAGTTGTAAATGCATAATAAACAGCGGTTGAATATTTAACAGCCCTCAAACATGTGGCGCAGCTCACATGACTGGGAGTTGTCAGTCACACAGAGCCTGAAGCATCACAGCAGGAGAGGTTTGGCTCAGTGGTAGGAGGCGCTCAGAGGGTCGATTAGTATGCACAGTTGATGTCCTTTTAAGTTAGAACAGCCTTACCATTGCTGAAGGAAGGATTGTTGTGTGAGAAAGCTCAGCTGGTGCTTTTTGACACGTCAGATCAGCCTCTTGGTAGCCTATCATCCTCCTGTCACAGGAACATTGTAGTCTTTGCCACTTATCTTTAAATGACAACCTAAAATGTTTTGTGGAGCGTTATTTGCTTTGATCTTTAGACACGCTGCTTTGTTGTTGCCAACAGTTCCTCAGGTAAAGTAAAAAGTGAGGTACTTATTTTAATTCTTATTTGAATTTAAATTCTTTTTTAGATTTAAAACACCTACAACGCAGCAGTTCACCATTTTATTCAAATCAGTCCTAGTCAAAATGGAAGACGGTATGAGTGCAACAACATCCTAGAAAAACTGCAGTTAAATGTACAGTTTATGACTCATGTAACGTGTCCTTATGTAACTCGGGCGAAAATCCCTGACGATCATTTTTTCCCATATTCCTATCGCCTACATACCGGCCTTGTTGCTTTAGAGTGTGGTTCAAAGTAACAGTATGACTACTACAGGATCCATTCAACAGCAGATAGAGCTCAGTTACCATAGTTACTGTTAAACTGCACACATATCATGTCATTCTCTTGAGGGGCTAATGTAGAAAAAAAATTCAATAAATAACATATTTCCAGAGCAGACAGCTTATTTAAACAGAAGACGCACTGGGATCCATAACTGCTGACAGTGAGAGCCTAATACAAGAGAATGGACGAAGAAATACAGTACAACTCAATATTGCTAAATATCATTTCTAAATAAAGCTGTTATGAACATATAAACACCCTTTTCAGGATGTAACGTAAATTTGCAAGCACAGTATATAATTTCGGAATAGATTTGCAGGATAAGTTCACTTCCAGAATAAACATTTCCTGATAATTTACTCACCTGCCTGTAATCCAAGATGATCAAGTCTTTCTGTCTTCAGTTGCAAAGAAATTAAGGAAAACATTCCAGAACCTTTCTTCATATAATGGAGTTTAATGGTGGACAACGGGCTGAAGGTCCAAATTGCTGTTCCAAGCCAAGGAATTAGGGTCTTATCTAGCCAATCCATTGGTCATTTAAAAGTTATAATGCATTAATACATTTAGATGAAAACTATATACTTTTTAACCACAAACGCCCATCTTGCACTTGCTGATTTAGCATTTGCGCCTTTGTGCATTACTTAATCATGCACAGTAGCCAACTTAATCTGTATACTTAAGTTCAAAAGGGTAGGGTAGGGCATAAACCTCCATCTCATGTTCTCTTTCAACTTCAAATTCATCCAATGTTGTTATACCTTTTTTTGTAAATTTGACTTTCTTTGCCTGTTTGCTTTGTAAACACTGGACCAGTACTTCTGCCTGCGTCATTTGTGTCTGAGGCATGATGTAGAACTAGCGCCAGACAAATATTTGTGGTTAAAAACTAGATACATTTTTACAGTTTTAAGAAAATGACTGATTGCTTCACTAGATAAGACCCTTTTTCCTTGACTGGGGTCATGCAGAGTTCTACAAAGCTGCATTCAAACTGCAATTTGGAAAGTCAACCCACTAACCACGAAAGTCCACTATATGGAGAAAAATCCTTAAAATTCTTACCTTTTTCAGAAAGACATGAACATCTTGGATCATATAGGGGTGAGTAAGTGATTAGGAAATTGTTATTCTGGAAGTGAACCAATCCTTTAAATTATACAGTGATGTACAGAGTTTCTGCAATACAGCAGTTGATCATCTACAACGTTTAATTGTCATTTTGGTTTCAGCATTCAAGACTTGGTTGCTCTTATGGTTGAAACTCAAATGTTGCACACCTAACAAACTTCAACCTAGTTTATGTGCTTCAGAATCTTTCATTGCAGTGAGGTTACTGGAGGAACTATTGATGTTCTTTATAGTTCTTGCAGGAACTTATGATATCCAGTGTTCCTCAGCAAACCTTAATTTTTAAAAGGATGTCTAGAGGTTTTCCAGAAAATGGGAATCTAAGGAACCTTCTGTATGCAGTGGTGCTTCAAGTGTCTTATTTTTTTGTAATGTGGAATGTAATAAGACCAAAAACCCAAAACACGCAAAAATAATCAGCACCCCTTGAGTTCCACAAAACTGGATCCATTTTCCAAAGTTTCATGAAGGCCATAGAGATTCACAAATTTCTAAGGTCGCTAACTTGCTGACCTCAGTCCTGTTTCATCAAATTCTTCATGTTCCACTTCTGGCCAGTGCAGGAACGCAGGATCAGAGCGTAGCCGAAGTAGACATTAGCCGGCACTATCTCAAGACAGCGTCCTGTAGCTCGGCTGATGATTGCTTCATTCTTCAGAGAACAAAAATAAACAATCCTTTTAGTGATCAAAGGCAAAAGGACAATTTTTACAAAATGCTCTATATAAAACATGACCCATTCACCTGTGCAAAGTGCCATGTTTTCTGGCGTACGCTGGAGACTTTCTCACAATTCAGGAGCTGTGGGTAACTGCTGATTTTATCGTCCACCACACACCGTGTATCTTCGCCAGTGCTTCCCAGAGGACCCAGGAAAAGATAACCCTCCTTAGTGTAGCGACCCAGCTACAAAATAGACCACAGAGGGGATAATGTGAATTTATTTAATTCAGTGATTGGGTAACTGGGTCACTGAGTCATTCAGGGGCATTTTGGCACCCTATGCTGATGATGTTTGCCAGATAGTTTTTGGCAGTTCCGTAATGACTATTAATTTATTATAATTATTAGCTGGGTCAAGCTCCAGTGCAGATATGCAAACTGGTCAAGACTAGATCTAGATGTTACAGTCTCCAAACTGAATTTATAACCAGAAAACAGAATTTCTTTCTTATTTCGCACCATTTTGTAATTTCATTGCTTAGTTGCCACTGATGAACAGAATGCAGAGAACTATGTCATGAAGCGACTCCCTCCAGACGTAACCTATTTCCAGTGTGCAGAATGAGTAGAGGTTTAGCAGAGGTCAGGTCTGTGGAGATGTATAGCTGTGAGGAGTTGTGGCTCTACCTGAGGGCCCCAGCCATGGCAGGGGTGCAGAGTTGCTGTGTGGTTTTCCTTTATGCCCTGGTCCACACACAGATGGGTCACATTGGTATTGCGTATCTAGAACACAGTAAAAATATGTAAGTGGCTGATATTTTGACCTGCTTTTTGTTGATTGAAAAGTTATTCTCTGACTATGAAGCCTGTGATAAAACTAAGACCTAAATAATGATGCAGTGCCTTCTTAAAGTGATACTTCATCATTTACTCGCTTTCATACTTCATCAAAAATATCTTAATCTGTGTTCTGAAGATGAACATGGCAGGTCTTACAGGTTTGGAACGACATGAGGGTTAGTAATAAATGGCTCTGTGGAACTCCAAAAATTATTAAAAGGCATCATAAAAGCCACACAGTAGTGGTTCATATGACTTTTAAAACCATACGCTAGCATCGTGTAAAGAACCAATTGAAATTTAAGTCATTTTTGGGATCACTGACTGGCATCACCATGGGCCTTCATAAAATGTTGGGCAGAAACCATCCTAAATTTGATCTTACAATCATCTCTCAATTATGGGTATGTGTGATTCAAAGAATGTATGTACAGTACACACAGAAATGCACATTCGTTACTCTTTCAGATGAACCTGTACTGTATGTAAATTAATGGTTACAGCTCTCTGCCTTGTAAATGACTTCTAATTAATGTCAATAACATATAGGGTGATAAGTAAGATTTTAGACAAATCATGATTGTAAACTTGTAGACTCCTCACATTGTATCACTGGTTTCAGAAGATTTAGAATGTAGTACAAGAGTCATAATGACCACTTACGTGACACTTTTGTGGTAATTTTCATAATTTTTGGGAGTTTGACATCCCTAATTCTCAGTAACTTTCATTGTGTGGAAAAGTGCGCTTGAAGACCTTTTTCAAAACATGTGGACATGAGGTGATGTGTTAATTAGAGACACATTGATAAGGCCCTTATTTATAAAATGTTGCACAGAAACCATCCTTAATTTTATAATTTCTCTGATATGCATACATGTGATTTATTGAATGAACGTACAAACAGAAAACGTGTCTATGCCTCTCTTTTAGATGTGAAATCTATGAATCGCAAATGAACTTGCTTGTGAATGGTTTCAGCTCTCTGCCTTGTAAACAACTCCTAATTAATGTCATTATCATAATCAAAAATATCTCCAATCATCATGATTTAAAGCAGCAAGCTGCAAGAACAGCTTACATTTAAAAAAAAAACCTGCAAAACTCAGACAATAAAAAGTCAATACATCTGCTCAGACCCTAGTCTCGGCCTTGTGGTGACATTTCCATGCCACAAAATATGACGCGGAACATAACAGACTGTGATTGGTCAGTCAAACAGTCTCATGGGCGAACCTTTGCCAGTGAACACTACCATGTATTCCAAACCTTTAATCATCAGTCTGAAGGTCTGTTTACGCAAGACTCTGCTCAGACCTGATGTGATGCTAAGCACTTCTCAATGTGCGGACACATCAGAAAACTTTTGTAGGACAAACAGGTTCATTATCTTGTCATTTTATAGTGGTGTGTAAAGCACAGCACACACTGAGGTCACTTTCAAATCATATAACTTTCTGTTGGTCAACATGGCAAATTCATGTTACCAAATTGAAGTCAATGTGAACTCTGCATAAGGAAATCTTTTATTTATGAACATTTGCCAAATGCACCTTTATTTATTAAATATGGTACTCACCTCTCCATAAAAGAGCGTGTTATTGTATCTCCTCATCTCTGGATAAATATTGTCGAGGTACCACTCAAAGTTTTTGCACTGGAGTCTTTTCCTGAGTGCTAATCTCTGGGATATGTCTCCATAGTCAATGCCATGGTTCTGTATAAACAAAGAAAGTGAATGTACAAAGGTATTATACTATTTATTATTGTTTTACTGCAAGTGCTTACCTTCATTGGAAGGTTCCATGCCAAATAGACATTTGATTTGTATTGGTCCATCCAGACTTCTGCCACCCTAAGTGCATTGCGCCTAGTGTGAAAGGCTATGTTACTGTGGTAGGGCTTTTTTGTTCTTGCAATATGGGCCACTCTGGAACAAGGCAGTACTTCCATGCTTCCCCCACACAGCCAAACCTGCGATTTAAAAATACACAAACACCTATCAAACTTCAGTTCTGGCATAATTTTAGATGGAAAAAGCTAAAATTCTTTTCAAATGAAGGCCCTGTGCACTGAGCGTAGGGAGGCTAAGTTATGAATGCTCTACTTTAGCGGAGGGATGTGGGTGGCATACTAACCCTGATTCCCAGCTCTATATTTTCGCCTCCATACACGTCCATCCCTGCGTCCAGTAGGCCCAACTCCCCAAAGTATTCCCGGTTTACCACAAAAGAGCAGCCTATCATTGCAGGCGTCCTAAAAATACAAATTTTATACAGATTTTTAATGCTGTTTCTTCTCTAATGTAGTAAACAATTAATGAAGAAATAATGAATATCAATATTGAAAAAAGTATAAATAGTTGAAAATAATTCAGATATTGAGAATAGTGGCAGTGTAAAACATATATTTTAACCAATAAATATATTTAATATTATAAGCACTTTACACTATGCTAAAACCACTTTGCATTAAGCTACTTTCATACTTTTTCATAACCGTGGGTTATGAAATTGTGCATTGCTGAACGCTAGTGCCAAAGGAACACAGTCTGAAACAATTGCTGTGCTAGAATATCATGGCGAGTTGTTTAGCAACAGAAAACCAATCACAAACCAAACAATGCCAACATCATTAAATATTTATGCACTTTGTACAGTCACATAAACTTTCAGTGCACTCTCTTTAGTTCCAGCCTTAAAAATACTCCTGTGTATTTCCTTCTATACCTTTTTGTATGTTTCAGAGGATTTAAGACAACCATAGCAGATATACAGTATAAAGTGCCCTTTCCATAGTTGGACAAGCAAATACTACTTTAAACAGGTTGCAGTTTCTTTGTGTGCTTTACTTGTCTAATCCTTTATTATATAGTCCTTACTACCTCTCTGGGCCTTGAACGTGTCAGTTGCATTGCTTTCTACGGAGTGTCAAAAAGCTCTTGAATTTCATAAAAAATATCTTAATCTGTGTTCTAAAGGTCTTACAGGTTTGGAACGACATGAGGGTTAGTAATAAATGGCAATTTTCTTTTTTGGATAAACTAACCCAAAAGCAAATGAAAAATACGAAACTCAGGACTGTGTTCAAAATGAAAGTCCAAAAAGATCCTACCTGATAGGTGCAGAAGTGTCTCCTTCATCCCACCACTGTTTTGGCGGGCTGATATACATACACCAGAGCTCCCAATTATAACCATGGCCTGAGTTCTCATAGCGTTCCAGCTCAAACGTGTCGTCTTTAATGTTGTCTATGGAGGGCAGTATGATCCTCTTGTGGTTCTCCTTGATTCTAGACAAAACTGGTTCAGTCCTGACAAGGGGATGTAGAGGTTATATCATTATAAGCAAAGTTGTATTGCACAGTGTTAATAACACTTCTTCAGCTCTGCTGTGGAGCTCAATCTAATCCTGGCTAGCAAATGTGTTGGCTGGTTTCTCACCTCACATCAGCCAATTAGATGGACCTACAGAGGAAACATGAACTGAAACTCTGTTTACACATGGTATTCATATCTGTTTGGTTTGCTCATGTAAACAGAACACTAAATGCATCTATGAACTGGCTCCACTATAAAACGGTTGCTTTCCTACTGTAGACATTTATGTGGACAGATGCGTTCTCTGGCTTGTTTCGAAGAAAACAACACACAAAATTATTCCAATTACAATTGCGCTACCATTTGGCATCAATAAAAATTATGTACAGCAGAGATGCCCAATTCTGTTCCTGGAGATCGACCATTCTGCAAAGTTTAGCTCCAACCCTGATCAAACACAACACAATTTAACTAGCTAATTCAAATATTCAGGAGCACTTAATAAACGCAGGCAGGTGTGTTGGAGCAAAGCTGGAAGTGAAGTCTGCAGGTAGGCAGATCTCCAAGAACAAGATTGGACACTCCTGATGTGGTCTTCAAGTAGTCATAGAAAATGCATTTAAAGCGCATGTTTTAGGCCTTCATACCCTTAAATATGCACTGTTTGAGGGGACAGTCATTTGTAGACAGTCATAGTGAATGTTATCGAGCTCACATATTCATTCTCATGCAGCAAGATAACAAGTGTACACTCAACAACTAGAAGATTCTCAGAATGCAGTATTGGGGTTACGCTAATATGAATTCCTGCTTCTCACCAGAAGATGGCGGGTTGTACATGCTAGTTTCCATGAAAGAGTTTTGCAAATTTGCAAGATTCTAATGTATAATAAACAGCAAGGACAAACTATGCAAAAGTGGCAGCCTTTCAAGTGCACGTAGCATACGGATTTGCTCATTTGTTTTCATTAACTCTTACAAGTGGACTATATTAGTGGACTTATGTAGGGAATAGTGATTGAGAGTATAGGGGACAGTTACAAACAGCACAGGTGTAAAGAGTAATGCACCTTGGCTAACCATGTGTGACTAGATCACTGAAAATGTATCTTAATATACCAGGTGTCAACAGGGCCAAAACCGCATGGGACAGCATTCCTGGCAATACTAATCTTAGGTGTTCTCAAGCCCCCTTTAGAGGGATTTGAATAATTTTCAGATGGTAACCAGTTTTGCTAGGATGGAAAATCACCTGAAACATTCTGGCAGCATGTGAGATAAGCTTTAAAAGCAGTTGAGACCAGTGCTCTTTTTGGCTCTTAGTGGTTCTTTTTTTTTTACGTTTATACTTTTCCAATATGTAAAAAAACCCACTGATTTTCTATGCCTTTTTTTCTCAATTTGACTTTGTAAACATTTTATGTCTGGCATAGTGATTAATCCGGTTGGAAAAAAACAGCATATACTGGTTAGATGTTTTGAGGAATAGTTGCTGGTTTTGAGCTGGATCAAGCTGGTCATATGCGGGTCCCAAGCAACTAGCTACTGCTTAAGCACTTGCCTAGCTTAAACCAGCTCATGACCAAGGTCCAGCCTAAACCAGCTGTCATGCTTCAAAACTAACTTATGCTGGGTTTTTTCCCAACAGGGAAGGCATGAAATCACATATTTAGAGACCCACCACTCACCATCCACTCACAAGAGTCACAATCTAAGACATGTGTTACAACTGGTTGTAAACAGTTGTCTGTTTTGGCTGAGCATCTCAGTTTAGATCACCCAGGACAGATGTTAAATACAAGGCTTGAAAAGTCGGGGTGTGAGTGAAACCATCCATAAAACCAGCAGCATAGTGTAGCATGTGCTAGATTCTCACCATGAAGGCGTGAACTCAACATGGGCATCAAAGAAGCCAGTCACCTCCCCAGTGGCCACTTTCCAGCCTTCAATGCGAGCCCGAATGAGGCCCTCTCTCTTCTGATTGCGCACTATTTTGATAAGACCCGGGTAGCGCTTGTTGACATACTCCTCCAGTGGCCCTTTCAGTTGCACTGTCATGCATAAACACACAAACATAAACGGTAAAGAGAGAGAAATCTCGTTTCATGGTGCATGATTGCTCGTCGCTGTGTTTAAACCAGACCAGAGGGAATGGGACTCCTACGCCAAAACTCTTCTGTGCCTTTGATCTGTGCTACGGGGATCCACACCATCCCCCTGGAAAACACGTTCTTGGAAAGTGTTCCCGATACCCACGTTAAACACTGTCATCTGCATTCCGAGTGACAAACCGTGAATCACTGACATTATGAGGACAGAGATGGGTGTGCTGCTCGCCTGCCCCCTCATTTCAGCAAATGCAGGCTTTTCCCCCTGCGCTGATGGACGGTTGGCCCTCCGCCACCGGCTCATGCCAACAATGTGATGGAAATTGAACTGTCTCTCTGGGAAGGCCTGAGCACACACTTTGATACAATAGACAAGCATGGCCATGAGCAACGTGAGCAAAGAGGGCTTGGCAAACTACTCCAGGTTATCAGTGTTGACACTCGCGCTCAAATGCAACACAATGGATTAAATCCTGTCAGAATGTTTTATGAAACTAGATTTTTGCATTTTCTATTTGCTCTTTGGTTTCTAAGGTATTCTGAGTGGTTTTTAGTGCATTGGTATGCAGCTGCTGTGGGTTTTAGGTGAGTATTTAGTAGTTTCTTACTTGTAAAAGGCAAAATATGCTACCCTTCTAATAGTATGTTCGAGTCCTGTTGGAAAGATCTTAATAATTAGTTTGATGCACGTGAACCACCACAATATAATAATTATGAGTGGGAAACTCTGGATTTTTTTGAGTGAGAAAACATAGCGGATACAATTTCTGCAACATCTGTTTGTGACAAGAAATGTATGAAAATTACTATCTTTTCGCAATTTGTGCATTGCTATTATTGGTAAATACAAACATTCCAGGAGGATTTCTATTTCTAGGATTTTATAGTTCGCCAGAGAAAACCATTAGAATAACCATTAAATATGATTTTGTTCCATGTAATTTGAGATAGAATTCTCTTGTTTCTCACCGTCATCACTGTTGTCATCCACCAAGATGATTTCCTTTAGGAGATGAGCTGGTGTGTGGTTGACAGCTGAATGGACTGAACGCAGTATGACAGACAACGCCTCATTTACAAAGATGAAAATGATGGAGATCTGTGGCAGGTCACGGGAATATAAGGCCTTTTTGCATCTATAAAAACACACATGGATAAACAGAAGATTTTGTTATCTTTTAAACAAATCACCTCTTTGAATCTATGGTACATCGCTTCCTAACAATAAACAAAGACACTTCTTGCTTTGCTTATTTGCCCATTTTCAAAGTAACAATCACAGAGCCTGATCTGAATATTAAGCTTATTTATAGGTTTTTGTATAGATATTTTTCAGGGTTAAAAAAAAGCCAGTCACACTCACTTGCTGGGTCGATAATCTGGAATAGATCTATCCAGAGAGATTTTGTCACTCAGAAATGCATTGTAGCCATATTTCTCCCTCAGGTATTTGGCCTCCTTTTCTTCCTCTGGTGTAAGTGTTGCCGGTAGACCTCCTCTACCTCTGCCTCCAAAACCTTCAATGAGTCCAAGAGATTTGGACAAACCTATACAACACAAATTATAGCATTCTTGTTTTGTAAGAGGGTATTTTTGTGACTTTTTATGATAAAACAGAAGTTACCATTCAGTTGTCTGTACACTACATCTTCCAGTGATCCCAGTCTCTTTAAGAGCACATCATGAGTGATGCTGGTCTCCTGAACAGATCCATTCAGATGTGTCTGTCCTCTCACATCAGTAGCCACTGCCGGTTGACCAACAGCTTTGGTTGTGCGTAAATTGCACTTGCCCCAAAAAGTGATAAAGCCAGCCATAGTAAACACATTCAGCACCAGCAGGATTTTCCATCTTCTCATCACAAAGGCCATGAAAGATTTTGGGGTTCGGAATCCAGCGAATCGCATCTTAAAAACAAAAAGCAAATGTAATGTGTTATGTGCACTGCAACTGATGGAACTGATGTCCATTTTATTAATATACACAGTATTTAAGACAGTAAATCAACTGGGGAGGGGACTAGGAAGAGAACATGATCTGGGCAGGACTTAAACCCAAGTCTTCCATGACGTATGACAGCTGTACTGTATGTCAAAACATTCACATTTCCAATATCTAGATACCATTTTATTACCAGTTTATTAGGTAAACTTCAAGTAAATCCAAGAAAAGATTTACTTTCATGTGTAGGCCAAATAAAACGCAAAATAATATAATTTGCTATTATTCCGACAGGATATTTAATTATGATTCGGCGACCAAATAAATATAAATTAAAGCTGTAAAACAGACCACAAAATATTATATATATATATATATATATATATATATATATATGCCTGGACTACTTTTGGGTGTCTAGTATCACTCCGCCGTCTCTCTCTCTCTTTGCTCATACAAGCACAAAATTCAAATAGTTAAAAAAGCTCTATTTTTTAAACTAATGGTTAATAATTTTGTTACATTTGTATAAGTATTACAAAGTATACGTTTGTATGTAAAAGTATCACTTTAAAGGTGAACAAAACTTTTTATATGTTTTACTGTCCCCACAGAACCACGACCCATATAAGACACAAGAAGATCGATAAGAGAGACTTTATGTTAATGAATTTTCGGAATGACTACTCTATATTGCTTTATTCATAATAATATATAAATTAACAGCCTTTACTTGCCTATAATAGCCTAAATCTTCTTCTTCTCTTCTATAAATTAATAGTTTTCTACATGCGCTGTTTTCCTTTGCGTTTATTGATACAATACAAGTTACAAAACATTTGAACTACAGTACATGTAATTCCATTGCCCGTATATTTATTTATTAAAGTAGGACGTAGTAAGCTGGATAATGTAGTCTCAAAACAAACATGATGATAATGAATGTACTGTTTTCATTTATAACTCTCTACTTTATTTTATGTTTCTGTATTCATAATTTCACATTTAATTAACATTTATTTTCAACAATTTCTGCTTTCAATTTCAGCCCATACGTATCATCCTAATATATTAAATGTAGGCAGCTCACTAGGTTTGAGACACAACAGGCTTCTGAAAATCAGACATACATTGTATGATTTTCCAACATAACCAACTGACCAACAGCAAATGTACCTGACAACTTGAATCAGACTGCGTTTTTATGATGCTTGTCAATTGGCTGATATCCTATAGTCTGTTTTTAAAAATGACCATAACCACTTACCATTTTGGATTTGTAAAATGCATCCTGCACTCGAATATAGAGTCCTCCTGTGCGCTTTCGTCCGTTTTCACATGTTCTTATAAATAAAATCCACGTGGGAAATATATTTACATACTTCGAGGAGTCACGGCAAAGGGTCCTAAACTGCAGTCATTCATCATAAGACATCTGTCAGTCAAATCTATAAGGTCTTCACCGACAAACTCAGCTGTTCTTCGCTGGAAATAATGTCAGAAGGTGTTTCGTAAAGTCAGACTTAACGTGTGTGTTTGCCCTGGACGAGCAGAAGTATGTAAGATCCCTCCACTTCAGCTCCGCAGACGCAACATCATCTCCAGCCGGGTTCATCCACGGCAAGCATAGTCTTCATTATGAACGCTATTTTATATCCTGCTGCTATGTGACGCTCATCGTTGATCCACGCTGATCCACGAGCATCCCGCATCTCGCGTCATTCACACTGTTTTCTGCAGTTAATGTGCCCTGTTAAATCGTTTTGTCCACATAATGCTGGATAGCGCCTCGGCTTAGAATGATGGAAAACACGGAGTGGACGCAGCATGTGGAGCAGATGTGTGGGATTAAAGAGCTGCTCGCGCGCGCCACTTAACTCTGTTCACCTACATGGACGATACCAAAACGTCACACAGAAAAGTAGATAGAATTGCTTACAGATTAAATATTTGCTAGTGCACTGCTACTTTCACTTAGTGTAAATATAATCCATTGCTATAACACTTGCAAATAGTGAAAGATTCTATTCACATTATTCAGTTGGATTGAATTCATGTGGATTTGTATAGGGCTTTTCACAATTCAAATCTTTCCAAAGCAGCTTTGGAAACAGAAAATGCGGAAGTTTTGTGCGTTGCATGAGGGTTGCCATCAGGGGCGTCGTAGTTGGGTGAAACGTGGGACTAAATTACCAGGGCACCAAGTGGGGGTAATTTTAAGATCACAATAAATGTTTTTAACTAATGTAAATGCTAATATTTTGCGTAAATGCATCAGTTGATTGATGTAAATGGTGTCGTAGGTAGTTGTGAACCTCAAGTTTACAGGGGCCCATGGCCACTGCTTGTGCATAAGGCCCAGAGTTTGGTGCTACACACCTGGCTGTCATTATCTAAGGTCCTCTGAGACATTGGCATCATCTCTTCTCATGTGTTTGGTCATTTCAGATCTTCTTAAGGGGTGAATCCAGACTGGAGTTTGTGTAATTCCCCATCCTGTGGCAGAAACAGATTTTGAAAAGCTGTTGGGTAAATTATTTTTGGCAAATTGTCTCAACCTTTAAACACAATCAAATGCTTTTTTACTATCTGAAAAGAATTGAAAAGGTCTTACTGTTTTTAAAAAAAAAGTCTTTATTTATTTCTTCTTGGGCTGATATATTTGATTTGGAACTCACATGTGAAAATGTCTAAAACTTAAAACAAAAACAAATTTAACTGACAAACAAACAATTTCACTGCCTGAAAATCTTGTCATGGTGTTTCAAAGGCATTAAAACAACTTTAACATTGTGTTTCATCTTGGAATTTCAAATAACGTATTATAGAACAAGTAAAAGTCAACAAGACTCTTCATTTTCATTTTTCACATATTCCACACTTGGATGTTGACTTGAGCAGTCATCATTGGAACATCGCTGTATGTCAGAATAGTAATGCCAATAGACATTGCCATCTTTCCTGACCCCTGATTGTTGAATTAATAACATCTTTCCAAATAAGCTATGATAATATACCCAAAGGCCTAAGATTTCTCTCTCTCTCTCTCTCTCTCTCTATATATATATATATATATATATATATATACATTTGTGATCTCATTTTCACATCACATCAAATTTGACATCGATGGCATCAAATGCTATAGCATTATATGATGTAGAAATATGATAAATATTAATAAAATTAAGAGCTGAGAGAGTGAGTAAATAATAACAAGTATTGCAAAAGCAATTCACTCATTAAAGACTTGTGTCTTTGTGGGTTTTTTTAGACCTGGTCGTTCATTTATTTTTAAAGATTTAGCAAGATTGATGATAACTGAATTTTCAGTTTTGGATAAACTATTCCTTCAGAACACGTTTAGGTGAGCATTCTTTATTTATGGCACAGCAGGGATCATTTATTCACAGATGATGAGTTTTGCATTTTGGACTCTTAAAGGCATGTTCTAGAAGCATCACATTTGATCATCTCCATTTTGCACCTCACTCATAAGCGTTGCATTACACCGTAAGCCAAAGACATCATGACGCTTCTACAGTACCTCTATACTCCCTAATTTTAATCCTAAAGTATCCTAGAGAACATTTTTATAATTCATCCATCATATACAGGTATTCACATGATATTTGGACGTTTTATTTAAAGCTGTCACCTTCAATGTACATTAATAAATGCTATATGGGTTGTTCAGTGGCTCTCCTCTCCATTGCATCTTTAAATTCCACGAGTTTAGGAGGAAATAGGTCACCCAGATAGCCCAAGGAACTGATGTGCCTGTCCGCATAGCGGTAACTTGGTAGATCTCGCCACACTCACATTATTCCCTCCCTGCATGTTGAGTCCTCGCACAACTGCATCATGTGACCCTTGGTTCTTCACCAGGACATTCTTGTTCTTGATTACTTTGTAAACAGGAAGTGGCCTAACGAAGTTGAATACTGAATACAAAGATGAAAGTAAGAAAAGGAAGAACAAAATACATCAAACTGCACTAAAAATAATTCAGGGAGCCACACCCATACCATCATTGTCCTCTGACTCTGGCCGATTAATTGGGTCAGTTTGGGATCAACAGTTTTCATCAAAAGTTCTCATCAAGTTCTCATCAAAACATTTGATCCCAAACTGACCCAATTGAGAACATTGTGTCTTAAGTTCCAACAAAGCAGACTCAAGTCAAATACAACTCTAGTTAAAGTCCCCCTGTTATGGATTCTTGAAAATGACCTTTCACGCAGTGTGTAGCACAGCTCTAAGGAAATGAAAACATCCTGCAAGGTTTTAAATCTAAAAAGTTACGGTGTGTAAAGATATTGTTTCTCAAAAGAAAGAGTCCACTCTGAATCACTGAAACGAATTGCTCGTAAAACCCAAGCTGTTTCATGTTGACATCAACATAAAATATTAGCATAATATCCGCCCACTTTTTGGTCTTTTAGCATTGATCTGAGTAAAAATGCTAATTCGTTCTGTGCCACAACAGCTTTGAATTTAGTCAACCAATCAATGAGGAGGTTTGGAAAAATGAATCGTTGAATGAATCGTTTGGAAGTTGTTGAACAAATAAGGTAAAAAAATGAAATGCATATTATAAGAAAATGAAAGTGTTTCATGACCTTGTAGCACACCTGTTCCTCCCAGAACCAAAATATGAACTTTCATAACCCATAACAGGGACAGTTGTATAATAAAAAAGAAAAACTGATTAATTTTATATACTTAAAAAATATATATATCATTGTAAACAATTCATTAATGAACATTATTCCACAACGTGATGTGTAAAAAAAAAAGACCCCAGTCAGTGGTCTAATTAAGAGTTCATTCCCTCATTTCAGATAAATCGTGGTTAATTTGTATTAATTTGTTATCATTCATTAAATTAATTTACAAAGTTGAAAGTACAACATTATGTTATTCTCTGAAATGTAGTCTTTTGCTGTTGAATCAGTTTGGTGAACTGTTTGTGGGCTTTAATGATCATGAGCTCAGCTGTGTGGATCTAAATGACGTTATCATGCCATCAATATAGAGCTCTTAAAGGAGAGGAAAGGCGATGGAATTGAGAGGCAGGTGTTCATTTGTAAATAGTGAGTTTTTTCCTCCTCTGGGACTGTCTCAAATAAGGTCAGCAGCAAATTGGTGGTGAAATTGGCCAATGGTTTGTGAGAATGAGTTGCTGATAGCTGCTACTTTTTTCACAGAGTAGGTGTTGAAGTTCACAGAGGTAAGTGATGAAAACAAAACAGCAGATGGGTTAGTAGAGAAAAGATGACATATAGAGTAGCTTGTGGAGGAAAACAAAGGCCTGGGAAAAGAATACTGAACATTTGTTTTTGTTTTTTTTAAGTGCAGGCAACGAGATTTCGATTTATTTTTTTTGTGTCCAATAACATGACATAGAAAACAACAAAAAGCTATAGGATTGCTGCAAAAAACAAATCATTTCTTTTTAATAATTTAAAATATTTTAATAATATTTTTTTTCTGATTAATTTATTTAATATGTAATATACATTTAATAAACATTGCGATTATTTTGAAAATAATTACATGTACAGTATATACATTTATATACATAATAAATATACACATTACATGTACACATAATGTTAACAAAAACTGTTATTTTGGACGTGATTAATCGTTAGACCACTTATATAGGCTAAATATATATATATATATATATATATATATATATATACACACACACAAAATTCATAAATTTAAAACCTATAAAACAAGTATAGGCTATATTTAACTGTGTTGTAGGAGCAAGTATTTCAGTGCACTTCTCATTCCACAGCCTCACATTCACACTTACGTCCTAGAGACTATGATGTTTGTGTCTAAAGTTTATAGCGGTCTCTGTGACTCTGCCAGCTTGTCTGTCACAACAGCCTAAATATGTGCAATAATATGCTGTCAGGACCTGTCTGGGAACAGCTTCAAAATCTGTGTGTCTAATTTAGTATGCCAAGCATGCATCTCCTTCAACCATTTCTACTCCATACGTTGCCAGCAAATTCAGATTGCTTGCCATAATACTCAAGGTAATAGTCTAGTATTGTGCGCTGTGAAATCTTAATGTGATCATAGAAAGTATTATAATCCATTTTATTATTCACAGAAGATGTGTTTTGACCCAGTTTCAGTGTAGCTATAGCTTTCAGCTTCCAAGATTTAAAGGATTTGTAGGCTGTTTTTTGACCTTGAAAAATATGTTTAAAAAATCATTATTATAGTACACTGACTTCTAATGAGGACATTTTATTCCACAATTCCTGGAAAAGTCTGTTCTGAGATTATGTAAGTTTCACCAGAGGATAAAAAAATCATGAAAAAAGATTATAAGCATGCTCAGGTGTATTTGATTAGGGTCAGAGCTAAAGTCTATCCACCTTTTTCCTGAACTTAAAGGGACCGGAAGCTATACCCATAGAATTTACAAATGGCAATGCACATTTTTGAAACAACAAGACTATAAATGATCATGTTATGCCTGGATTACTACAATTCCTGTAGGCTGCTCCTTTCCTAGTTGTGTTTGGGCCGTATAGAAGCTGAAACAGCAAACATTGCGCTTTGAGAATTTTAAGCAAGCTGTCGACAATGAAAAATAAGACTGAAGATGGCCAGAGTCTTGGTGTTCGCTACACCATTTGTTATTCAGCAGTGTTTGAATTACACAAGATTGGTTTGCTCTAACTGTAAGTGAGTTTTGTCTTGTCTTGAGTAGATCGCAAATCCACTGACTGTGTATCAGACTCCAGACAGGCCTTTGTACAGTCCTTTAGTACACATCTAACCCAAACTCATACACAAAGAAAAATCATTTATCTTTCTTTCAAACACTATTTAAGGACACAAACATTCCAATGAGTTATCTTATCTGTTGATAGACTCATGGGTTGATGTGTTATGTTGAGTTGATGCTTATTTTACATTATGTTTACATTATGGACTTATTTATGGAATGAATGAAGGAGGTATTTATTCCTTAATTTGAACTGAAAAATTTAAATATTTGAAAGATACATGAGTCACACAGTGTGCTGGAATTAGGATGCAGCGTTGCCACTCCAGACGGAACAAACTGGTCTGGTGGGCAAACTTAGGTGTGTAATAATCCACTACATTGCAATCAAGAATCCTTATTAGCTCCTTTTCCTTACCACACCAATGCAACTTCTTGTAAGGAATGGAATGCAATTGTGTAAACCCCCTTCAGCAGAGACAAGTGTCCTCAGATGCCCAGTGTGATTTGACTGGGACGGTTCACATACCTGTGAGGGAGAAAGGGCATCTTACTACACAGGTCCAAGCTAACTGCAACAAACTGTTTAACAAGAGAGTTAAGAGAGTCTTACCTGTTTAACAGCTGTATGTGTGCTTACCAGTGAACTGAAACTGAGTTCTTCACAACATGAAAGCTAATTGGAAAGTCTTGCTAAAAAAATTGGACAACCAATCACAGCAAATTTGAAAGATTTTATTAAAAAAGCAAACAACAGACTGAACAGACTGGTCAAATGGTAAAGACTGTGAAGTTTTGATGAACAGATGAACTCCAAAAAGTTGGAAAAATAATTGGCAAATATTTTTTATTTGTTCCACTGTAGAGCAACCTCAGCATGAGGTACAAGACATCAAAACCAGCAAAACCTTCAAAAAAAGCCTCAATGAATTTGTTAAAGATTTCTTGTTTTGGTCCTTTCAGCTTGAACCATTTATTCGCATAGTTTTTTAAAAATATAACGGTTATTGTTATAAATGCAATTTTAAAAGTATTTCAGGGGAGAATGTAGTTTAAAACTAAAAACTAAAACTAAAATCTGTGGTTCGTTTATAAAGACAAAGTCTATTCGAAAATGTGCTTCACCGATTTCGGACCTGAACTCCACTCGATCACCGGACGCTCAGTGCTCTTGTCTCCCAATGAAAGCAGCCTCAACTCAGCTCGTCCTTCTGACATTTGCCTCTGGCTCTGATGTCTTTGTTGTGGTTAAACATAATGTATAGTTTTGAATAAATCTAACACATAATCTTTGATCTTTACTTTATTAATCTATTAATATCTATGTTACAATGAAAATGAGTTTGCTATAATATTTTGTTTCATTGTAGCACATGTATAGTCCCTGAAACAGATTTCTGTTTAAATGAAAATGAAAAGAGGCTGTGTTTGATAGCATATTTAATCTCATTGAAAACTGTAACCAAAAAAAGCTGACTGATGTTATTGTTTAACATTTTATCGTCCCGTCCCATCAGTTCCCGTCAAAGTTGCAAAGTCTGAACTACTGAGGATGCAAATTTGAAATTTGTGTACTTTCTATTGAAAAACTCACACAGACCTACATCTCCAGACTATTTTACCTAGTCGATACTTCAGACCATGTTGGAAACGCAGACATCAACAAGCCTGGGGGGACAAATTCTTACAGTTAATTCTGCTGGAAAAATGGCTAAAGACTGCCAATACTACCCTGCTGTGCTATTTCACTTTAATGTAATGCTCTTTGGATATAAAAATGCCCCAGACACTATTTTTAACGCTTTATGGAGACTGTGTTGTCAAAGTCGTGTGGAAGTTCTTGCTTATGTTCCCTGTTTGTTGTCATATGTTAGAGCTTTCCTTTTCCTGTTTTTCTCCTTTACTATCTCTCCAATCGGAAATGAGTTTTTTTTAGATAAAAGTGTGGTTTTGGTTTAATGTTATAAATAATTGATAATAAATAATATTATTAATAACAATACACTGTTTTTGAACAATACACTTATTTGCCTCACAAGAGTTGGCAAAAGTGGCAAGTTTGAACTGCCCAGAAGTCTTTACATATTTAAAATGTGCAAAAAATTAAACAACAAGACTGGAGATTACAGAAACGAGTCCTGCTTATGAGTTGAATTAAAAAAGGATGTTAATGTAATTGTAAGGGTGCTGGCATTCTGTATTTTGCACTATTGTGAAAGGCTATTGATTAAACGGGGCATAGCTAGGATCAGTACCATCATACGCTGTAACAGTATCTCACTGACATATAAGTAACACTACTAAACAGATAAGTAAATAAACTGCTTTGGGATAAATACTTATGTTGAAATGAGCCAGAGGTTTTTTGACAATGGGATTAGATTGCGTGTAGTTTTCAACAGGGCTCAAGCACACCTCTTCACCTCTTTCTGCAGCGGTCACAGCACTAATTCTATTTGAAACTTTAATGCAGCTGTCAGGTTTGTCAACACCTGTAAGACAGCTGTAGTTCTCTGTTCACAGCAGCTGGCTGTCAGGTGGTTTGTTATCATGCTGTCAGCAGCAGTCATGTTGTGCCGGCACTGCATCCTAATCCCAGCACACTGTGTGACTCATGTACTTCTCTCATAGATCGATAATTTCATCAGTCCACTTTTCCTCGTAATGCATGATGCAGCTAAAGCTCTTAAATTGCCTTTTTAGAAAGGCTATCCAGACTTAAATTCAATAAAGGCATTGGCTGGGTCTGTTACTTAGTCACCAAGTTAATGTTAAACCCTAAGGACTTGTGTTAAGATGAGCAACAGCACTGCAATTACGCACATCATCTCTTCTCTTAAGTCCTTTGTGGTTGAGACTTACTGTAATAGAGGAATGACATAATTACATACAAACGTTTAATACAAAGATGATTCCCTATGGGTTTTTTCAATTTTTTTAAAATACTGGTATGCTTAAATAGCGTAATTCGTGTTGCATCTATTTGTGTATTTGCATTAGATTTTTTTATGAAATCTACTCACACAATTAAATTTGCTTTACCATAAGATGCACAGTGTCTCCAATGTGAAACAAACAACAACAAAAATACATGAGAAATACAAAAATTATAATATTGTAAATAATAAAGAATTGAATAATGCACACACATACAGTATATATTTGAAAAATATTTACTTCTGTATTTGGTCACTGTGATTTTGCCAAGTAAGACATGATCCTGGATCAACATCTTTTGTTGATCCTGGATCAACATTATAGTCAAAAAATATAAACTTATCCCAATCTTTACCCTTAAACCTACCCCTACCCAAAATTGATGCCTAAAATCAGTGGGAAATGATAGCTGATTAAAAAGGGTGTAGAAGCACCTAACTATGATTACAAGCCTCAAACAGATATTTCCAGAAAAGTTATTCCTCAATTTTGATTGGTTGATTAGAATATTGTTGTATCAACAAGGATATTGATCCAGGAACATCTTGTACTTGGTGAAATCACGCTCACTGTATTGGTCTACATATAAAATATATACAGATCACAGGCATATATTATGTAAACAAAAATAATTCAAATTGGATGAAATATTCAATTATATGTAAATACAAGCACATGCATGTATATATTTAAGAAAAATAATATATGTTCAAAAATATATATAAATATAAATGTGAACATAAATATATAAATGCATATATTTTAAATATATACTGAATGTGTTTGCAATTATTTTATACATAATAAATATGCAGTATATTATGTAAACAAAAACTTTTATTTTGGTTGTGATTAATCATGATTCATTGTTTGACAATTAGTCAAAAAAATTAATATTCAAAAAAATAATAATATGAATAATACAAAATGTTTAAAAATATAACTTTTTGTAAATAACAAATAAGCATTATTATTAATTCATATAAAATAAAACTGCAATAAAGCAATGATCAATGAGACGTTCTTTATTCAATTCAATTCTATTTAAATGTATTTGTATAGCGCTTTTCATGATACATATCATTGCAAAGCAGCTTTACACCAAAGTAATGTTTTACAGTACATGTA
>JAUYWG010000050.1:6637105-6670161 GCA_034779775.1 Enteromius afrohamiltoni | reverse complement strand
TTCAGACTAAGAAAATGAAGATTTGTTAAACCAGAGCTAAAAGATTAATAATGAACATCTGATCAGATATAACGGCAGGAAAAGTTGAGATCCATTATTCGAATGCTTGGCTAAAAAGATGCATCTCTAATCTAGATTTAAACAGAGAGAGTGTGTCTAAACCCCAAACGTTATCAGGAAGGCCGTTCCAGAGTTTGGGAGCCAAAAATGTGAAAAAGCTTTACCTCCTTTAGTGGACTTTGCTATCCTTGGAACTACCAAAAGAACTTGGTTCTTTTTTTACATGCCCTTAGGTGTAACACTCTCAGAAGGCATCAGATGGGTATAGAGAGAGCATGAGAGCATGATGATTGCGGTTGCACTTGATAATTGTCACCAAGGCACACTAGCTGTTAGGAGAGCTCCGAGCTGCCGGCGGCGCTGAGACAGAGAGCACATTAATTACAGCCAGGCTTTATCCTCAGGACTTCTCACTCACCGTCTCTATGAGTCAAGACTGTGACACTTCCACACAGTCAACAAAGAGACAGAAGCAGTGATTTTTCCGGCACTGAACAAAGACGCGTGAAGTTCTCCTCCTCTCTCAAGTGCTGTGAGGTTATTTTAATGTCATGCCTGGAGGATGTGTGTTCAAGGAGTTAAAAATTCTGGATTAATGTGGTGGAACAGACTTCTGCTGCTGGGATGTGGAGTCATCCACGCTTGCTGGCAGATTTAATATTGAGAGGATTAGAAGAAAAAGCTGACATTTAAGCATTTAGGCTTAATTACCCAAAATGTTTCATGTGCATTGAATGCCTTAAACAGTAAAGACTGTAGTCACCCAGCAGAAAAAAAAAATACTAGATTGTTGAAATACTCCTATGTTCTCATAATGATGGAAAAGCTGTTAAATATGTTTTGCTCTTAATTAGTTCTGTGGCATGCTTTTATTACGCAAAGCTTGCTTCTATTTTGAAGCTTAGACACCTGATGCTGGACCCATGTGCTTTAAGAGGAGTTAAATATGATGTGTGTCTCTGGAGATTTCATTTTATTCCACACAAGCTGCTCCAGAAACGTCTGCACATGGATCTCTTTTTACTGCCCTGTTATGAGATTCAGTTACTAATTTGGACTTAAAATAAATAAATAAATAAATATGCTGTCAAAAAAAAAAAAAAAAATATATATATATATATATATATATAATTATATGTGGATATATGTTTATGTGGATTTTGAGGTGTGTTTAGGATCATTATCCATTTGTAGAGGCCATCCTCTCTTTAACCTAAAAGGCATCAAGTTACCATCCAAAATTTGCTGAAATTGGATTTATTCTTCTACTTATGAAATGTTCCCTGTGCCACCGGCTACAATACCCCAAAGCATGATTGATCCACCCCCATCCTTAACAGTTGGACAGAGCAGAGGTTCTTTTCATTAAATTCTGTGCCCTTTCTTCTTCAAACGTACCTTTGCTCATTCCGGCCAAAAAGTTCTATTTTAACCTCATCGATCCACAAAACTTGCAACTTCCAAAATGCATCAGGCTTGTCTCAATTGCAAACTTCAAACGCTGATTTTTGGTGAGGACATAGAAGAGGTTTTCTTCTTATGACTCTTCCATGAAGACCATATTTGTACAAGTATCTCTTTATAGTGGAATAGTGTACCACAACTGCAGTGTCTGCCAGATCTTTCTGGAGGGATCGTGCAGTCAAACGTGGGTTTTGACATACTTTTCTCACACTCTTGCAAGCTGTTTTGTCTGATAATTTTCTTGGTCTTCCAGATCTTACTTTAACTTCCACTGTTCCTGATGACTGCCATTTCTTAATTACATTCCGAACAGTGGATATTGGCATCTGAAAACGCTTTGCTATCTTCTTATAGACTTCTCCTGCTTTGTGAGCGTCAACTATTCTGAAACTATTGCTGAACTATTGCTATTCAGTTTCAGCATTCTTGACAACTGCTTAGAAGAACCCATGGTGCTGATTGTTGGGGCAAGAGTATGGGCATTTAAAACCTTTGAGATTGACATCACCTGGGTTCTCATATATCAACGCTGATTTCACACTCACGTTTGGATTTACTAACAATGAAATTAATGTGAGAATGTGCGTTGGTCCACGTAAAATCCATGTCTGGCATACGTCTATTTCTTGTGCGTGTTTGTTTTATGTCCGTTGTCAACTCCTAGAGGCAATTGTTTTAAATTGCACACTACAAAGTATCGCACCAACACATAAGAACATTATTAATTACAGTTAACATTATTAACTATTAATTTAGAATTGATAAAATGGGTTAATTGACACAGTATTTTTATACCAATTATGTGACTTATATAAAAGCATTTGCAAATGTATACAACCCTTAGTCTATAGAAATTGCAGTGAGTGCGTTAAGATGGACACTGAGATTTTTGCAGTATTGCGATTAAACTTTACCCCATGTAAATGCAATAATTATAATAATGCATTTATGTTCATAATTGCAGCAAGCATAATCATATTTATATAGGAGGCCTAACAAAATTACGTCGAAATGAAATATTGTCGAAACTGTACTGTGTGTAATGGCAAAATTTGGCAATATTTTTTGTTTCGTTTCTTTTTTTTTTTGTCAATTTAGAAAAACGTTTGGAACATTTTTGTTTATTAAATAACCTATGTTTTTGTTTTTAAAAGCAACGAGCAGCTGATGCCTTTTCAAATCATCACGACTTGCCTAAAATTAAATCAATGTAGCCTACATACTAACGTTAAATTAATTCATGCATATAAAAATGTTTTAACATTAAACCTCACTATAATAAAAGTGAGCATATAAAAATATCAACAGTAAAGTATGCATGTGCAATTTTGTAATCATGTGAACTGGTGGTAGAACAACTGATTAGTATTTTGAGGCCGCGGGTTCTAATCCACCCTCGTAAAGGTCTTTTTTCTAATTAAAAACAAAGCGCTGTTCATTTAAGTGATTGTATATCAAGAGCAAGGGCACGTTCGCTCGATCCTCTGTATGAAGACACGCATAACAGTGAACACGATCGCTCCTCATAACACATTCCAGCGATAGATCGCCTGCTATTTGAAACAGGCCAACCCATTTATTATCGAATTGTAAAGTTTCTTTCTTTTAGGCACATTTAAGCAAAGTTGTTTGTTTTTATTGTGATTGTAGACCTAAATAAAAGTAAATTTCTTGGTAACATTTGTTATTCGTGCTGAATAGGCTTATGGTGTGTTTAGTTTCTTTTTAAATAGTTTTGGCAAGACTTTTATAATCTTTTCAATGAATGCCATTAGTCTACAGTTTGTGTTTTATTTTATGATTTGTAGTTTTATATAGCCTAGTTGTTGGAATTGGGAATTAAAAAGCTTCAAGAGTCTAGCATAGATTATTTTTGACACATTTTTTGTCTGATCTATTGAGAGCTACTTGTTTTGCTTTTTTCGTTTGGTATTAACTCCGGAGGACAAACTTGCACATAACACAGTTTTTCACCAGTCTGCACAGATAGGAGAACCTCCAATTCACATTCTGTGAAGTTTCTCTTCTTGCTTGCTTGCTTTTGCCATTGCTTTTTCGAGACATTATCATATTTATATGGGCGAGGAGGCAGGGAGGGGTTTAGCGCTCAATGTGCATGTGAGCTCTATTTCACGTTAATTCAGATGTACAAAGAGAAGAATTCCACGCACATTTCCAGCTTTGTCCGTACGCAAAGTTTTAATAATAATAATTATTAAAGTAATAATAATAATAACACTGTTAGGTCTCAGCTTTCCAAAGGGGGCAGTGCAAGCTTAACTCTGCAGGGTGCCCAAACTTATGCAGACGCCTTTTTTGTTTTCTGTTATTTTGAAACTGTAAATGATGAAAATTTAAATCAAACTTTTTTTTGAGATATTATAAGAATGTCTAATCTGTATGCCTCTTAGACATTTTTCCATCTTTCCTTGGTTTCTTTATGCACATTAATACAACTTTTTACCTGTTATGGGCAGTAGCGTCACTACAAGTAACGTTAGTGACGTTACTAGTTTAACTACATGTTTCAGTAGTGTGTTGGTAGCGTTGCTGTTTTCTGAATCAAATAGCTTTTCAGTAGCGCAGCTCTTTTGTTAATCAAGTAGTGCTGTAACGTTACATTTTCCCAAGCATTTCTGACGCTTAAGCACAAATCAAAAATACAAATGCTACGGATCACTGATCCTAGATCAGTAGCCTATATGATGCTACCACCATACAATGTCAGTGACTTCTAACTGAGGTTGGCAATGAGCTTTTTGGTGTTAGAGCCACCTTCTGCACCGGACGCGTGACATGCTTGGGTGAACTCTTTTTGGAAAGATGGCAGAGGACGGAGAGGAATTGATCTTGAGGGGGAAGTCGCCGTGTCCGTACCTTGAGAAGTTCATGATGCTGACTGAGACAACACTCTGTTTTTGCCATGTTGGTACTGTTTGGAGTAGTTTATAATTCTACTAATGTGTTTTTTCCTGTGGTTTAAGCTGCACTATGAGTTACACAGATAAAAGTACATACACACTCTCAAACTCTTTTTTTATTTGTTATTATGTTTGTTTTTGTTGCCAAATTGGTTTGGAACAACTGTTAAATAAATAATTTATAAAATCTATATGCAAGTCTATATCTATAAAAAATGGAAAGTGTTTTAGAGCTCCCCCTAAATGTCTCAAAGTAGGCTTTCAAGGGAGCCGAGCTCCCCTTAGCTCCCCTGCAATTCAAACCCTGGCTGTAGCTTAGCTTGCTACATTTCTCAGGGTAGTAGCTTTAGTGTAGTTAAGCTTAATTCAATGTAGAGTAACTAATAGCTTAGCTCACTACATTTTTTAAAGGGGTCATACGGTGGTACATGCACTTTTTCAAGCTGTTTGGACTGAAATGTGTGTTGGGAGTGTGTGTACACAACCATCCTACAATGATAAAGATCCACAAGTATTTTTATGAAATTAAAAGAAGAATAAGTTGCCCCTTCTGAACTCAAGCCATTCTCAAATGCATGTCGGTGTGACGTCACACCGACAGAGGCCACTCCCACTATTTTTGATTGACAGCAGCGTGTCACACAGACCGAACTGGTGTCTTACCTCAGACCCGCCCTGAGCGAGTCGTCATCAGACCGTCATTGTTGTTGAATGTATTAACAAACATAGCCGTAGTAATTTACCCCCGATGATGCAGAGGAGTAACGTTACGTTTGGTCCTAAAGGGAAACGCCCCTTGATCAAACGAAATGCGTATATTTTCGTGCGAATCATTCTTGATCCAGCCTCACCTACAGAAGCAGTGAGTATAATGTCTTATAATGAATATTTGCAAATCGCCTTATATAACTGCTGTTTATTACATTTTTAATTAATTAAAAATTATTTTATTAAATTATTAACTTATTAAATAACTTTGCTGTTTTTGCTGGTTCTTCAAGACAAAGACATTTTCTGCCTTTTTTCAAGGTAATGAGGTGTGAAACATTTTAGAAAGTAGGTTACAAAGAATAATCAATTAGATTTGTGTAATGATTGTCATGGTGCTATGAAAATGAGACATTTTTGTCTCACAAGTGCTTTATATTTAAATAAAAAACAAGACTGCACAGGTCTAAGAGAATGTGCTTGTGGGTATGACTCAAACATTAGGCTATATTTAGGTTTGTATCTCTTTCTCAGAAATATAGGTTTATATCTCACAATTCTGTGTTTGTATTTTAGAAAACTAAGTCAGAAATCTAAAATATAAATTCAGAATTGATTAAAAGTCATTTATATTTTTGGAAACAGCTTAATACAAAACACTGTAAGGTCTTGTGTTAAGCCAAAATTACAATTACTCACAAAATTCTCAAAACAAACAAACAGAAAAAAACAAACAAAAAACCTCATTACCGCTTAAAATGGGAACACAATGCGAGATTTGCAAGTCATTTTTGGGAAGCAACAAGGAACTTCCTTTAAAACTTGAGGCCGGCGTTTTTACAAAGCTTTACAGAGCAGCACTGTCTGACTCGCACTCTTTTTGGTCGATTTCTTTTTGTATATAGATGTAAAGCTGAAAAACTCCTGCTAACGTGTGTTTTTTAAGCTAAGTAGCCAGTAATTATTTGATTATAGTTTGATTATTCTTTTATACGAGCAATGCTGCACTTCACATCTTAACCACACGGTGTCAATGTTTCGTAAAAAAAACACCTCTGCACGGTAATTAAATCGTGACTTTAATAATCCTTATTCAACAAAAGAGACTTTAATTACGTTGACACAGTTTATATGAATATTTCAAGGGAATGAAAGAACATCGAGAGAGACAGGGTCACATTACATTTATTACAGTTGGAAATACATACATGCACCATAATCATGCTGAGTTAAATTTGTGTAAAGAGCATGTATAAAACTACCAAATACTCCCCGTATCTTCATGGCATATTGGGGTTAGTTTATGTATCAATTGACCCACTAAAGAAAGATCACATCTGAGCTTTGTCCCGTCATACAGTCCTATGATTCCTATAATGTTTGTCCAATACACAGTGTAGTACATTACCAATGCCATACAAAGCACATAAACAGTCTATGATGCGCTAATGCTAAATGGCTAAACCTGACATGGCTTTAATAGTTCTGAATTAATCAAACATATCAAAGCGTTGCAAGAAAAAAACTCTAATACTAAAAACAAAATATATAAACAAATCCATTTTAAAAAGAATTAAATGTTGAATAAAATCTATTTATCTCAAAGAGGACTGTGATCTCGTTAGCATGACAAATAAAAACAAGGAAAAGTAACTTTGCCCCTTCACAGCACTACTAAACACAGCAGAATAAATGTACAAACATGTCAGACTCTACTGCAAACTCGCTCTGAACCAAAAGAGGAAAATGAGGTAATATAACTTTCACAGTGACAAAAGAGTACACCATCTAGATAAACCACTACAAAACAGAACATTATTGTCCATAAAGGTTGATTTCAATTCATCTCATGACATTTATTACAGTATGTTGTGTAGTTCGTGTTAATATTTAAAAAGATTTTTAGGCATGGCTGTCATACAACTATACAAAACTATCTTAAAAATGGCTCAACTCTGTTGTCATGAAACTTTATTAACAGCATCGGATTGGTTGAATATCCAGACACGTTTCAGAGTTTGCTCATAACAAATCATAAATCTCTCCAGAACTAAATTCTTTTAAAAAATAATTTTGTCCAACAATATATATAAAAACAAACAGACAAAAAAAACAAAGCACACATACAATCAAATGATCTTAAAAATGTACAAGCAAAAAGATTGATCTGAACTATTGATGCAAGTTAGATGGATGGGTTTATAAAGGCCATGTCTATTTATGTTTAAAAAAGTGGAGCACTTGACTTGATTCTACCTAGGATGACACTGATATTTACCCGTAAGGCAATGCTTTTGCCCAAGAGCTTAGTATATTTAATGCTATTCGCATCAGTGGCAGTCTTCCTGAATGTTAGAAATCATGGCAGGATCTGTAAGGTAACGTTGCCTCTTTGTAGCCAGAAATATGATTTAATATGAATGAGGAATTAGTGCATGACTTTGGATGGATAAAAAGATTTGATTGTAATCTAAAGCTGACTCACCGTTGAGTGTTAAAGTGTCTGTGTAGTGTACAAGTGTATAAAATAGTAAAGAAAATGTGTGATGGGTTGAATTTTGTATGTTGACACTACAACAATTATAGAGCAAAACAAAAACCAGCACTGACTGTTCTAATGGTTTCTGAAGTGTGTGATGTACAATGAATCCAGCGGCAAGCGACTTAAAAAATAAAGTGAACAGTGTAATGTGGGAGCAGCAGTGCATGCAGATATTCTGGTCCTATGAAACATTAAGGCACCAGAGGTATCAAAAATCTACTTTTTTTTTTTTTTGTATTTAGTTCCAAAAAAAAAAAAAAAAAAAAAAAAAAGATTTCCAAGTCTTCTAAAGGCAGTTTCTGTGAGTGCATACAACATATTATGGAGGAGACGTAACTGATTGACTTCAAGCTTGAGCACCTGTCATCTTCTGCAACAGAGGGATCTGTGAAGGCAGAGTAGATAATTATCTGATATTACATCTCATAAAAATGCTATGCATGGTAGCTGTAGCAATGGAACTGCATGTTTAGCCTAATTTGCAAAATATTGTTTTTCATATTTTAAGAGCTTATTTGCAAAAACTTGAAAATGATGTGTTTTTATCATGTTATCATAATTTTAGTTTGTTTTGTTGCATAAGTTAGCAGTATTTTAGTTATTTTGTAACCTAATCAAAATAACCTAACTATAGTTGGATTAAGATAAACTGGAAAGCTTGTTGAGAAATTCTGTTATCTGTTATCTAAAAATGAACTTCTCGTTTCTTGTTTAGAAATCTGATCAGCGTTAATATGAATTTATTTAGCAGGCACTTTTATCCAAAGATATAAAACAAAGCGATTCATCTTAAATATTTAAATGATATATTTATTTGTGCATGCTGATTTACTTTATTTTCTACATTTATATAAGTCTTTAAAAACACGAATACTCCAATAACCGTTATGTTTAATCCTCTTATCAAAATGAATATAATTATAATAATATCTCAAAAGTATTCATTTTTTATCTATCATAATTTTGTGATGCCTAAATTCTTATTTTTTTGTGTGTTTTAATGTTTTGTTTAATTATTAATGTAAGAAATTCAAAATTAGACATTTACAATCTTGACTTATCTAGGCTTGAGAAGCTAAATAAAAAGAATAGCTTATCATTTACCATATATTTTCTCACACATACATTTGTTTATCTCTCAGCATGAGAAAATGCCTGTTTTCTGTCTTTTAGTTTCAAAACATACTGATTCGCAGCATAGCGCAAATTTGCAAGCATCATTATAGTGTTAACCGATGGACACATATATTCGTATTTGAAACTGAACACATAGATACATAGAATAGATACAGTAATATTCCCTTTTCAGGTTGGAAACCGTGGTCTTTCTCACAGATGCATATACACAACAACATATCTGGCACGAGAAGCCTTTATTAGACTGGGAAGGGCGTGGTCTCAAGATTAAAGATAGAAGATGCAACATGATGCTGGGAGATGGTCATTTTGACGAAATACATGATACACGGAAAAGTTTATGCTTCATTATTGATTGTTTATGTTGCTAAGAGTGGCTGCTAAGAGGGTGTTGCTCAGTGATACACAGAACTGTTGCTGACCAATCAAAATCCAGGAATGGAACTAACCGTTTAATAAAAGCACAGATTAACCTTATAATCTGCACGAGCATATTCTAAATTCTTAATCATACACAATAACTATTTATTAGCAGCAAATTATGAGTTTATTGAGAAAAGATTTTAAAATAAATAAATAAATATTTCATTAATTACTGACCTATCATTGTGTATTTTTATTGTATATTTTGAATTCACTGTCCATCTAACACTGTAAAAAACTTTTAACCAAAGATGTCACACACCACAAAAGCCTAATCATCGTTTTATGTCTTAATAACCTGATTTAATGGCCTGTCTCACCTTGGATAGGTCCACACCCGTGAGTGCATTAACAGACACGGGCAGCTCAGCGAGGAGACGGTTCACTTCTCCGGTCACTCGGCTGCCGTCCCCACTCAAAATAACAATCTCATTGGTCCTGGCCAGGGGAGCCGCTACCTTTCCAGCAATCTGTAGGTGATGGACATTAGAAAATCAAAACCTGAAATCCAGGCCTATCCTTTAATAACCACATATAATTCCAGTGGTGACCTCTACCAAGGTATTCCAAATAACACACGAGAAACGTTTATTCACCTTGGGAAGTGCTTCCAGGACGAGCGCAGTCTTGGCGGCCTCTCCGTACTGCTGGTAGGCCTCTGCCTTCAGCCTCATTCTCTCGGCCTCGGCCTTCCCCACAGATGAGATAGAGATGGCCTCTGCCTCTCCGACCTTCCTGATCTTCTCTGCCTCGGCCTGAGCAGTCAGCACTTTCTTCAACCTGTTCAGTGTCATCATCAATATAGCACAATTCATCTTGGTGTTGTTGTGTAACTATGATAAATGACCTTGCTAGTTGATAGATCATTCCTTGAGGGATCTGATCTTGCAATCTTTTAGTGTCCATCAATCTATGCTTCTCTTCTACTTTTAGAATGATGTTTCACAGATGTGGCACAGATGTCAAACCCAAATAGAATGTCTGATTAATCATATATCCATTATATATTTGATAAATTTATCTTTGACACACATGTTGAGGTCGTATTTCAACTCAAAATACTTTTTAGTATACTCCCACCCAAATTCTCATGATTGTATTTTCTCCTGATTTTTGGTGCTTAATTTGTTACTCTCTTTAAAGATGAAGAGACACAATATTTCAGTGAATATTTTTGAACAAAAAAGATAATTTAGGCATAGACTGCTTTCCTTCAAGCTAAATGTATTTTTATATTTTATATATATATTTTTTATACATTTTGAACATTAAAAATGTTCATTATATATTAAGTTTATCATTTATTTATTTTTTTATTTAGAATATCTGTTTTATCTGCTTACATAGATAGATAGATAGATAGATGTCACACTCACTTCTGTCCTTCAGCCAGCTGCTGCATCTTGTAAGCCTCTGCTTCAGCAGGACGCTTGACCATCGCAATCAGCTCCTTCTCTGTCCTCTCAATCTCTTTCTCTTCAATGGAGATCTGCTTTTTCCTCTGCACAACCTCAATTTCGATCTCCTCCAATCTGATCTTCTGCTGCTCTTTAGCAGCCTGCAGTTCATAGGCTAGCTGAGACTCGGCTTTCTGTGTAGAAGAGAGACGCATATCACATGATTACTACTACTCTGCTCTGAGACTGATGAATGCGAATGTATAAGATCACATCCGGCCAGTAACAACTGTGATTTAAGATTATGGCCCTGGATTGAAATTAAATTTAATCCAACCTTAGTGTTCACTTCTTGATTGAAAGAAGCTTTCTGGAGCTCCAGCTCTCGCTTGGAGTCGGCCATTTTAGTGTCGGCCAAGAACTTCACATCCATCATTTCTTTCTTGCACTCAGCTTCCTGATCAGGGAGGTGGAAGAAAACAGAAGCTAATGAATGCCATGGATCTAATGGATAATGCATTAGCAATAAAAACAGTAAAGCCTGAAGTCTCTTACTCTAATCCCAGCATCCCTCTCTGCTTCAGCCACTCCAATGTCAGCGTCCCTTTGTACAGCCGCTGTCTGAGTTTTTCCAAGAGAGCTCAGGTAGTCCAGCTTATCATAGACATCCTGTAAAAAATAATTTGTTACAATTTTAAATTACATTTGAATGTTTATTTACTATTATCCTAATTATAACAATAATAATTTGATTATGACTTATATGAAATATATCATAAAATTATGTGAAATGTTGTGTTTGTTGTTAACTAAAACTATTAAAGAATTTTCCATTAACTGAAAAAAAATCAAATCAAATATATATGAAAAATTTTAAAATTATTAAAATTATACAATGAAAATGAGAAATGTTGCCTTGGCAACACAATGAAATCAATTAAGTTTGAATATTAAAATGACTAAAACTCAAACTAAATACACAAACACAATTACTTTTACAAAAAAAAATACTATTACAATTATTAAAATTAATTTACTAAGTACATTAATTAATTTAATTATGACTAAAATATATAGAAACAAACTAAACAAATTTAAACGAAGAACATTTTAATTAAATGTAAAATCTAAATGATTCAAAAATATAAAAATAAACGCTAATTCAAAATATCAATAAACACAATAAGCAGTGCTTTCAAATCAATTAAATGCATCTGAAAATAGAAGTCATAATACATTTTGCGCTGTGTATATTTATACATATAAATAAATACACACACACATACATACATGTGTATATATTTAAGAAATAATTACATGTGTACTGTATATTCATAATGATTTATACTATATTTTAATACATTTCAGACATATTTCTTAAATATACATGTTTGTTTGTTTATTTATATACTGTATACCTATAAATATACACAGTACACACACACACACACACACATATATATATATAAATGTATATATATTATGTAAACACAAACATTTATTTGGATGAGTGGATTTACTCTACATGTATACTGGTTGAAGGTCATACTGAGGTCTAGAGTAGAGGCAGGTCACTTCTGCACCTTGTCTATGAGTATGATTTTGCATTAAGAAACACACACATCTTACTTTTATAGTGAAGCTGAGGATCTCAATGCCCATCCGGCCCACATCAGGAGCTGCCACCTCCCTCACCAGCCGAGCAAACTCATCTCTGTCCTGGTAAATCTGCTCCACTGTCAAAGTGCCTGTCATAAGAACAGCAACAAAACATCAGCTTCATAGAAACACAAACATAAGCTTTGTATTTTAATGAGCCAACTGTAATTGTTAGTAATCTATTAACCTAAGATAGAACGCAGATGTCCCTCCAGGGTTTGCAGAACCACAGCCTTGATTTCCATGACAGACTTTCCCAGAAACTGCTCACAGGCAATTGCAAGCAAGTCCTTGTCAGTCATAACCTTGACCTGATGAAAACACAAAGTAAGAATTTAACCGGCCTTTCATTCTGCTTTTTGAACTCTACAAACGTTTAAAAATCTACTAATATTCAAAGGTTTAGAGCCATTACAGAATTTTCAGCAGCCATTATTCCAGTGTTTAGTGAGGGGTTATTATAATGAAATAAAACTACAACCATAAAAACGTGAAGTAAAATAAATAATACAATTATTATAATAATAGTTTTTGATTACACAGATCGTCTCTGCATTTAATAAATAGTTTTAATCTTGTCATTATGCATTACCATCACTCTGTTCTCCTATATGATAATGTTCAGTGCTTTGCTACAATCGGTATTATTAAAAGTGCTATATGAATAAAAGGGACTGATTGATTAAACTAATAAAAATGACAAAAAATAATAATCAAAATATAAATAAATATAATAGTATTTTAATATTAAAATAACAAGTCTTCTGTAACATTATTATACTGTATATACTGTAATTTTTTTATCCATTTAACTCATCCTTATTCAATAAAAGCATTCATTTATTTAAAAAAACCCTTTTGAACGATAGTCTATACACAACTTTCAACCCAAAACCAATGTAATGATACTAATTTGTAGTAATTGATGCAAATGATGGAAAACTACTTATAGAAAATCCCAAAATAAATAAAATAAAACAACATTAATTGAGCTCTGAGTGTTTACTTGAGCAACTCCTGTAACTGTAATAGCGACTCCCTCCGCAGTCTCCACGTCTTCACACTTAGGCTGTAGTGTCATAATCTCCAGTGTAATTCTGGGGGAAGAAATACCAAACCCTTTACATATATAAAAAACAATGCATAAGACAAGAAAAACTTGATTTTACAAAGCTTGTTGGTGTTGAAGAATTCAAAATATGGGACAAGAGTGCAAAGACAATGGCTGTAGCTGACAGGTATGCAGTCAGAGAGATGTTGCATGAAGCAATCGCTCGATAGAAAACCATTAGATCAGCTCATAAATCAACTAATTCAGCTGATCATGGAAATATAAGAAGTAAACAGAAATTGTAACACATCAATATCTAACGACAGAAGATGTATATAATAAAAGTATCTCTTCTATACTTCTATACAGCCAAACTGGTTTGACAAACACACCTAACCAGGTGTGCCCTTTTACTTTTCTAAGTCAGGCATTATAGTTATAGCTAAACATTGACTTTGTGTTGTTTTATTGAACTTTGACTAGATTTACTGCACTACAGAGTGAAATGCGGTCCTGTGATCCTCATTTATTTGAGTGATATTACCTCTGTGTGTCTGATATAAGCCACCATGCCCAAGCCCAACCTCCCACCACATATGTCTTTGCGTCTGACCCACAACAGGCACCTAAAAGAGGGAAGGAAAAAAACACTTGTGATTGCAGAGATAATCTTAAAAGATACAGTCAAACATTACAAAGACAGGTTCTGTGTGAACTGAGTTCAATGGTGATTCATACATGACGTGAACTAGAAGATGCTATGAAAGATGTCCTTACAAAAACCACCATCAGTGTTGTTTTTGTATCATTCTATTATAGATTTAATTCGTATTTCAAATATCAGTATGAATTCTATTATAGATTTAAAAAAAAAAAATCATTTATTTAATTCATTTATTTTTTATTCGTTTTTACCTCCTGTCTTTTATGCATATATGTACATATAGTTTTTAATATTTATTTTCATTTATTTTATTTTCATTTATCATACATTTTTATAATATTATATATAATTTTTTTTTTTTTATCAATTTGACATTTTTTATGTTTTATTTCTGGGTTCCAGGTAGTGCTAGGGGGGATTGTGATTTGAATAGAATTAACATTTAAGAATGAAATAAAAAATAAAAAAAATAATAATAATAAAATTAAAACTTTAAATACAAATTTCACAATATAATATTATCTATATTATCTAAACGCTATTAAATAAAAGCTGGTTCAAATAGACATAGTAATGTTATTTCACCATTTCTCAGCCTTTTAAAGAAATCAGCACAATGTAGCATCGCCATATCACTATTACGCATCAAAGTGGCTTTTTCGATAAGAGTAGTAGGCCTATATTTAGTTATGCATGAATGTAAAAAGCTAAAGTTATTAAATAATAAATCACTATTAACGGGATGCACCTAGCAAACACAAGAAACAAAAGGGAATTAATTGCAAACACTGACTTTTCTCATTTCATATTTTTATTTACGTTTAAAAAATGATAAGTTAAAATGAAAAGAGTATTTGAACAGTTATGAATGACTCGTGTAAATGCGGATGAGCTGAGCTAACGTAGTAGCTGTAACGTTAGCTAGCTAATACACGACTGCATGACATTATTTAGCGCACAGTTCGTAGTAACGTTACGAGCGAAAACAAACATTTACATTCACGCCTCATTAACGAATGAATGCAAATTTTTAACTAATAATATTACAAGCTACAGTAAAACACATATATCACGATACCTGACACAACGAGCGCTTCATTTGGTCCAACAGTCAGGCAGCAACCCATTCTTGCATTTAATACCAAACAATAATCCCTTCGTGTGTATTCCTGTATATTTAATAAAGCGTTTATTTAGCAGCTTTTTGACTCGAAAAATGAAAAAATCTCAGCCTTTACAAGAGCTTAAATGTTTGTCAACACAGGCGACCCTGCCCACCACCACAGGAAGGAAGGGTGGTACGTGATACTGTATGGCTGTGTGTCAAACCTAGCGGGTCCCCTAACTAGACAGCACGTTTTTAGCGTTCCAAGGCGCCTATAATGGCCAAAGATGATGTCTAGGTAAGCAGCTCACTCGAGTTTTGAGACGCAGACCGTGTGTTGTCATGATTACTGTAAATGCTAGTTGTATTCATGTCTGCGCAGTACGTGCTTTTATTGATGAGCTGTATAGATATAAACTATGTGATGTACATGTGATATTGTGTTTTTAAATGTTTGTTTTCCAGTCTGTCGCCATGTATGTTTAATTTTAGTGGCATCAGGGGTATATTTTATGCTTTTATACATTTTACAGCGGGAAAGAAATACTTAATGTGGTAGTAGTCCATACTGCGCAGATTTTTTGATAGAATGGTTATTTAATTATATAATCTTTTTTTATTTTGACAATCTGACATACTTTTAAAATATTTGTATCACAGTACGTCTAAAGGCAGTAGAGATTTTAATGCACTGTACATAAAAATATTGTGACATAAAAACACAATATATATTTCTAGTACAGTCAGGGCGTATATACATTTTAAGGATAATTTTTACAAATATTTTTATTATTAGATTTTTTTTAACTTAACATAACATAACATAACATAAAATTAAAACATATATATATATATATAAAACGGCATTTTTAATGCAATAGAGACAAATGTTTACTCAGAGTACATAAAATATCAAGGGTCTTAAAAATAGGCTTTTAAATCCTGTTTACAAATATTTTAATTGGACTTATTGTAAGTTTTGTTTTTGTGACAAAAACAGAAAACGCATATTTGTATTACAGAATTAGTGGACAGATGCAAAAAGATAAAATATTAATAAATATTAAGGGTTTTAAATTACTGTTTGCTTTCTTTAAAATAATATAATATTGAGTGTAATTCCCATACAGTAGGTGGCGCGTTGATCCCAAGTTATCTTCGCGTTTTCTCGACCTCAGCGAGGAAGACACGTGGGAAAAGCGTACTGCGCATGCGCGGATATAGGCTGCAGCAGTGGGCACTGGGCAGCAGCGGTGACTAGACAAGCGCTTTATAGATACAAGCAGAGCACAGGTGCCGAATAACCCAGCAAAATGGTCTTTTAAACAATCGTACGTCTCATCCCGAAGCCAGAGAGTAAGTTTCGCTTTCGACACCTCCCATCCGATCATTTTAATGCGGTTTTAAGAAGCTGTGAGATGTAAGCCGGGCAGTGGCTCGCACAAAGAACAAGACACAGGCTATATGCTAGTGGTTGTAGCAAGTGTAGAGACAGAGGTACCAAAAGGCTCACAGGCTGAGATCTCACTCTGATCACGTTTTAGGTTGGTTGGTAGTTAGCCAGGCGTTAAATGAGCACGACAAACCTTCAGCCAACCGGATACATCTTATCTACAGGGCAGATGTGTGCTACCGTGACCCTAAATTGTGTAAGTGTGTCTGTGTTGATCTGAGGTAAATGTAATGCATGTAGCTTGTGGCTAAGCAAACTTTGGTGACTAGCAGATTTATTATAGGGTGGATGAAATGGCAACCACAAATTGTACTTTAAACTTAAAGTGCTTTGGTTTTATGATTGGCTAATTGTGTTTGATATTTCACAATGTAGCTCAGCTCTTCCAAAGCTCCTGTTGTTTTTAATTAAGACCGTAAATGTGTGTCAGCTTAAATGTAAGCCAAAAAATTCTGCTTGGTTGTACAGTATTTGCTTGTTAGAGCTCTGAACTGAGAGTATGTTTAGATATTGAACGCAGTTCAAAGGTTTTTTTTGTTTGTTTTTTTTTTAGTTTTAGAGCACCAACTAAATAAGCAACTCCCCCATCACCCACTGGTCCATTTTAGGGATGGTATATAACAGGACGTGCATGGGTCATCTCTGATTCTAAACAAATCCAGGATGTTTAAGGCAGTGTGAATCTAAGCTCTGCCTGATAACACCTCCTTCAGTGTGAAATTAAAAGCAGCTCCCTAATGAAAATAGCTGGGGGTTGGGTGCGCAGAACATGTCAGGCTCTGTCTCGACTGCACTTTTTGACACCTGCACATCTCAGATTGGAGGAGTCAGCTGGGAGCATGTGGCCTATGGTCGTGTTGCCGCATCCCCTGCCGTGCCCCTGGGCACCTGCCAGGCAGACGGGAGAATGCGTTTGCATCGCGCTCCTGACACTCAAACTGCAGGGTGTGCACCGTGGGCCCTGACACCAGCTGTTTCAGAGAGCTATTTAAAAAGGTCATGCTTGAATGCATGATATTTAAATAAATGGCTACAATGAGGCAATTACAGAGATCTATAGCTACAGCGTTTGATGGATGTTCAGGTGAATTAGCAAGGGTAGGGCCTTTGTATAATTCTGCGATTGCCGTTTTCTTGCGGCCGGCTGTAAATCATGTCATTTGTTGACTAGCACGCTCTACTCAATATTACTTACTTAGCTTGTTGGGATATTCACTGTGTGCTGCTTTTAAGTCTGTGAGTCTTTTAATCTAAGGTGTTCTGATTATTGCTTCTGCTGCTTCTGTGTTGCAGCAAAGCGCCACTAATTAAACTAGAAATTTCCTCCTAATAATTTATTACTCTCATTAAGTTCCGTTGCACAGTGTGTTCCATTAAACCTACATCTACATGTAAAATTGGATCTCTTTAATGACGCCCTCGGAGGAGAAAATAGCCAATGTTTCTTTTTTTACCCCATGTATTTTAAGAGACGAATGATGTGAATCCGTTTTTTGTTCCTGACATGACTGTTTCCTTTGCAGTGTGATGAGGAGTGAGAGTCCAATGTTGCATTAGTCTCATTGTGACATGCTGGCCTGTCTGCCAGTATCAAACCCCTCCCTCCAGCTTCTCTCGCACACGCAGATGAACACTGGACTTCAGAAATGTAAGAAATGGCCGTTAACCGAAATGAGCTTTGTTCTGATTAGACTGCATGTACGCTTGACCTAGTTTGTCCCTTTGTTAGCTCTGCCTCTTGACCCTGCCCCATCAGAGCCCTGATAAGCAGTTATATGCTATCATATGAGCGCAGCATTTCTTGCATTACCCTTCACGTTTGGCCTTCTCTTGCTCACAGGGGACACTACACAGAGGACGAGATCAGCACACTATCCTACCCCAGCGGAATTGGATGCCTATGCTAAGAAAGTTGCCAATAACCCACTGACTATAAAAATCTTCCCCAATAGCGTCAAAGTACCTCAGAGAAAGCATATTCGCCGCACTGTCAACGGTCTCGACACCTCCAGCCAGCGCTATAGCCCCTACCCACCTCAGGTCAACACCCGGACGGGCCTCTTGGCCATCGTCAAAGTCCCCGTCAAAGGGATCCTCAAGGACATAGAAGGCGGCCGAGCCCGTTTTCTCCCTAAGCTCATCATGAACCCGCACAGTGGGCTTTACGCCAATCCAAGCACTTTAAATGTTCCTCACACTGTTCCACACCTTCAGACTCCTTTAGGCCAAAAGAGTCTCACTCACTCTCAGGCCTTGCAGGCCCATCCGCAGTCCCTGCAGCAAAAGAGCAGTTTACAACCACAGCAGAGCCTGGCCCACCAGGAGGCTTTGCATCAGAGCCAGGCTCACCAACCGCCAGTACCGCACCACACCCTAAACCACCAACAGACACTCATGCAGCAGCCGCAATTGCCTGGTCCGCAAGGACTCCGGCATCTGCCCGATATGGCGCAGTCTGTGAACTTGCAAGGCTTTTCTCGAAACCAGTCCATGCCACAGGCCTCTTGCGCCGGCCCTCCGGCCCCCGGGGTCTTACAGCCGCCACTGGCAGGCTTACAGATGTCTCGCAAGCTGCCAGACGCCGATGCCCCTCCCAATGTGACTGTGTCTACCTCAACCATCCCGCTTTCCATGGCTGCCAGCCTGCACCAGAACCGGCCCAGTGACCTGAGCAGCATCGTCAATCAGATCAACCAGTTCTGCCAGGCTCGGGCCGGTATGGGCTCTACCTCCATGTGCGAAGGACAGATCGCCAACCCCAGTCCCATCAGCCGCAACCAACTCATCAATGCGAGCTCTCGGGTGTGCACCCATCCCGGTGTGGGTCCTCCACCTTCTTGCGTGCTTGTTAACACTGACAAAGGCGGTCCTGCTCCCACTCTCCCACTGCCTGACATTGCTGCCATGAACAGGATGCCCCTTTACCACAATGACATGAAGCAGCATCAGTCCCAGCCACAGTTACCCCAGCAACAATGTCAACAGGGCCCTTGGGGGCAACACCAGTTGGCGCACCTCCAGCACCTTCCGGAGGGAGCGTCTCACCAGGGCAAGAATCTCCCTAGAGAGGCCCTAGTTGGACCGGGGTTCCTCACCAAGAACATGGGCTATCCGCAGGAGGTGTGCATGGCGCAGCCCTTCAACTTAAAGACCTCAACTGATAAACCAACACCATCTCCTCCTGTCAGTGGCATGCCCATGAGTTACAATAACGGCCACTACTTGCAGCCTCCCTGGAACAGCATCCTACCCACGCCAAACAGTGACAGCTCAGGGTCTCAAGACCTGGTGGGGCCATTCCACGGGGGCCTCTCAGGGGCCTCCATAGACTGCACCCCAGGAGCACAGTACAGGACCGGGGCAGCCATTTCCAGCCAGACGAACCTGATGCAGACCATGGAGTACATGGGTAGCGACTTCCAGGCACCCTGCTTCCGAGCGCAGAATCCTGGCACAATGGCAAAGATGCACAGAGCATCAGTCAGCAGGGCCACAGATTCAGGTGATAGTAGAAATGTGCACATCCACCATCCAGGGTACAGATGAGCTGCGACCAGTTGACACTAGTCAGTGTTAGTCTGAGCGCAAGGAAAAAATTCCCCCTCTTCCCGTTTTGTTCTCAGTCTTGCAAGTGATCTACTGAATGTTTCCAGTACAATTAATTTATGTGGCTACCACAAAGCTAAACCCCCACTGCTGAACCCCCATGTGCCACTTTTTCTTTTAATTTTAGTAGTTTAGGTTTCTTAAGTAGCTTTTGAAAAACACTGTAGGCATTTATTTATTTTAGTTTATTTTAATATTTTTTTCTTTCCAGAAAACGGCCATAACAGCTTCAGTTTATGAGATCAGCACAGTTTTTTCCATTCCTATCCAGTCTGTGTTATACAGTATAAATAAAAAATGTACCACACAACACGCATATATTCGCTTTCCACTTTTGATTAGCAAATGTCCATTATTTAAAAAGCTGGGAAGAAATTTCCAGCAAATGCCATTTGTTCGTAGTTTAGGCCTACTTGAGATTTGAAGTACTAACTCAATGAAGATATTTAAGGGGTGCCATGATACTGAAATGTTTGGCTGTTTCATCCAAGCTAACAGCTTGTACAATGTATAGAGGTTGATTTTATTTTTGTTCCTCTCAATGTTTACATATTGTGCTTTTTGTAACTAATTCTGAATCGATATGAAAGTGCAAACTGATGCTGGCATATGCACATATGACAAGACTGTTTCTTTTCCAGACTGTTGAACATGAATCAGGTTAAAGTCTTAGATGGAAATGTTACACTAGGGCTGAGTCGAGCCACATTGTGTACAATGTTAATCCTTCCCTTGAAGTGTCAGCTAATGCACTATCCTTTTTATTCCCTCTTTTTTTTTCTCCTCTCTCTTTCGAGTATCCTATTAGATTTCAGTTTAAATGGAGACTGCTGTAGACTGAAATTACTTTGGGACTTGTTCTGTGCCCTAATTGCATAGCTTAGGGTTTTATTTTGTCTCTTAAACTTAATTGTTACTACTTGAATTACATTGGAAAGAGACGGTGACGGCAGGCTTCGACTCACTACAGGAACGACGTTTAGCAGCCGACCCAAAGCTACCTTTGGGAAGAGTGTCATCATCCGCTCGTGCGTTAAAGGAAAGACGTCCTTGACCGTAATTGGATGATGGAAGTGTGTTGATGTAAGCGCAATATAAATGAGCACCACGGGCTAGCCTGTGGCTTTACTGCTGTGCTACTGTAACTGAGAGGTGTGATTAACCGGTGTGAATGCTGTGTGTCGGGGTGGATTGGCTCCCTGCTTTTGCTCCATCATTAACACCATACCGCTCTTCCCTGGCGGGATCACTTCCCTCCATCTCCGTCACACGCTGTTGTGTCAGCTGAAGCCTGCCACTGCATTTTCCATCCACCTTAGGCACTTGATGTGTCATGTCGGTCTTATCTAAAATAGCTGAAATTCACCGCCGGTGACAGTCTAGGTCTGTTCAACGGGAAATAACCCAAACAAAAGACGCTTTTTAAAGTCGACTTGTTCTGTGAATTCGATAATTGATCCATCCCGTGCTCCACGATTTAACTCCCATGGAGAGTTTCTCTCTTTCTCAGGTCTACCTGTGCCTCTTCTCACATTCTCCCTTGACTTTTACATCGACTGAGTCTCTCCACCTTTATCAGGGCAGGCCATCTGGCAGTGGAGCATGGGTATTGTCAGACTTTGGTGGAGCAACTGCAGATGAGCGAATGGGTGGAGCCGTGACACCCAGTATCATAACCTCCCTGTTTGCCCCTCAGACGCCTTAAATATTTGATCCTTGAACTGTCCTTGACAATAGGCATGGTGTAGAATATAAATTAATGATATTTAGCTACATTTGTTTTTGTGAAACCTCAAATCGGGGGAGCGACCTCCTGAAAGGAAGAGGTTTCTTTTGTATTTAGCAATGTATGTGTAGTACTGGGCTGTAACAGTTCATTCACACCACATCATGTTACGTTTCCCCACACTATAGCGTCTTTATTTGCTCTGTTTACCATTGCAGCAAAACCTGTTCCAGTCCTTTTCCATGATGGGCTAACGCATTCGTCGGAACGCAACTAAAAGGTTTGCGTCCAGACTAAAGGCAGGCCTAGTTTAAGCTTTCACGTCAGGATACGTTGCCCATGAAGCTGCTATTTTATTCCGACTACAAAAAGTTATTTCTTATAAATGTTGTGAGGATAGAGTTAAGATCATATTTATATTATGCCTTTTTATTTTAATTTTTTTGCAATGCAATATTGTTAATAGGTTGAGTGTCGGTAGGTAATAAGTTATTCCGTTTGCCTGTCGACCATGTCGTTGTAAAGCTTGAACGTTTAGACTTCCTGTATTTCTTTCGATCCTCTTTTCATGCCTTGTTACAGCTCAAGAGTACAAAGTCAGGTTACTCTTTTAATAGTTACTCTCTCTATGTGAAGTGCCTCCTCTGGGCTGATGTGGACTGTGTGTATGTGACTGTTGGGATGGGAAATGGACCGGCGCTAGTGCACATTCCGTAGATGTAGTGCGCTGCTCAAGAGTGGGGGACCGAGCTACTTTAAAAACTACTGATATCATTCAAAAAAAAAAAAAAAAGGAACACTGCGTGCTGCTGCAGGTGCAAGATCTGTTCGGATGTGAATAGTTGCTGCTGAATCACTAGTTTAGGTGGCGAGAGCTATGCCTAGCTATCCCTAGTGTCCTAGAAACATTCGAAAGGAATGCTCTGGAAAGTTCTTTGTCTTTTGGAGCACATGCACTCCTGCCCCCATGGCCCCCCTCCCTCCCCCCACCACCTTCCCAAAACAACACAATGGCAGTTTTGGACTACAGGAGTGTGTGTTAGGAGTTGAGTGCATCTCATCTTGTTCCACCAAAGAACAAAATGTCACTTGAATGGTAGCAGTGCGCACCTGTTTTGTGTAACCGAAAACTGTCATTCCAGATACACATTTTTTCAGGAACGTGTTGCACAAACATTCCCCTCTAACCAAAATAAAGTTTGACTTGCATTTGCAAAGTGTGTCTTGTCTGCCTTTGCTTTATGTCACTGATGGAGTACTGGAATAAAACTATGGAAATTATTTTGGAAGACTGTATTTGAGTGCACTCCCTTTATGTTTGCATTTCTTAAAATGTCTTTTCCTGGGCTTTTAATCAGTAATGTCAATTATTATAATATTAAATATTATCTCTAATGGCAATATATGACTGATATTTCAGGTACATTTTTTGGGGTTGAATTTTCAGTATGTTGTGTTGGAAAAATAAAAACAATAGTTCTGACGAAATAGTTTGTCACGTATTTAAAGTACACGTACTAGCAATTTAGCTTCCTGGTGTTGTTGGCTACCTTTTTAAAATTAAAGAAACTGCCTATCTAAAAGACTATTCATGCAGTTTCTTGAAATTATATTATATTATTATTACCCTATAGTATTGTAACCACTAGTTTGGAAAGAGACGTTTGAGAATGGACAGTAACGTTAATTAAATAAGAGACCTCTTCTAAATGTTTCTATGTATGCCAAGGATTAACAGAAAGGGAAATTCTGTCATAATTGCTTGTGCTCATGTCGTTCCAAACCCATAAGTCCTTCGTTCAAATCAAATTAATTCAGCCATTTTAAGGAGCATCGCAGTGCAACATATATACAAGCTAATCAGCCTTGTTTACATCCGGGGGAAAGCACGCGCATGAAGGTAATCTGCGGTTTTTTACACCTAGTGGAAGGTGTACGTGTACGTTGTGATGCTCTCTAAAGTGGTGTAAGACGTAAACCACGTGAAAAGAATGGTAGCGTTAATTTTAGTATATTGCTGTCTATGAGGGGTTAAGAATATTTCAGCTATCATCAAAAAATATTTAAATTTGTATTCTGAAAATAAACAAAGGTCTTATGGTTTTGAAACGTCACGAGGGTGAGTAATCAATGAAAGAATTTTCATTTTTGGGTGAACTAACCCTTTAACATCTTCCATGCTAAATAAAATGGAAACAAGTGACAGTATTTCTGAATAAACCAACAAATAGTTCTACTATATACATTTTATAATTTACTATACAATGAATATTTCACTTACAACTAATCAAAATAACTCTGCGTTGCTTAAATATGCGCAACCTTAAATCATAGCTCTGGAACTATTTTCGTTGGAGGAGCAATCATAATAATATTGGACAAAATAACTGGCAATATAACTTATTCAGTAAAGCAATATCACATGCAGCTGTGCTTTTGGTCTGAATGACAAGGCTGTGCTTACTTCAACGCTATACATAAAACATATGCCTCCGGTTAAACAGACAGGGCATTTATAAAAATGACTTAAATGTCCTAATTGAACTATGGCCTAGTCCTGGCTTAGTCTAAGCCCCCGTCTGTGAAACCGGGCCATGGAGTATTGAGCAGGCTACAGGAGGTTTTAGGGTTGGTAAGGTTAATGGCCCTGCTTAAAAAAATATAATAATATAAAATAAATATAATAGTAATATAACTGAGTAATATAAACTTTTTTTTTTTTTTTTAAACTAACGCCAGTTGCTTTGTTTTCTTATTTATTGACTGGCAAGTTTCCTGACTCCTAAAAATAGGAGTATTGTGCACAGTGTGAATACAGTGTAGTTCTAGACTAAATTCATCTTACTCTCAAAAAACTGATTTTGTATTCATCAAAATGAATTTAAATAAACTCAGAATATGTAACAAACCTGCAATAATTATATCACACAAATTAACGAAAGCAAAAACGAGTGCTTCATTGTTTTTTTTTTTTTTTAGAGTATTGAACTTTCTTCTCCTGTTTTCTGCTTTACAGATGTGAATTAACATTTTCTTCATCCTGAGGTTTATTCGTGACACTTTTTGGTGTGCTTTTACATTTGCTATAAATAGAATTTCTAATATTAAAAACAAACACTCAAGCTCTGCCCATATTTAAAAAGTAACGCAAAAGTAATGTAGCGCATTACCGTCCATAAAAAGTAACTAAGTAACGTAATTAGTTTATTAGCTTTTTTTAAGGAGTAATGCATTACTTTTTAATACAAGTAACTTTTCCCAACACTGATGGTTTTAATGGAAAATGTAGTGCTTATTGGTCTTTTAGCAGGCCTAATTGTTAGCCTGGTGGCTTGTTAAAACAACTAAATCCCAATTGAATATGTCCCAAACACATTACGGGAAACCATATTTAATTGTTTCAATTTTTTTAAGTTAATGGTTTGCAATGATATTTGTAAAGAAACCATTATAATTTCTTTGCTGATTTCTATTGTTTTGTTTGTTTGTTTTTTCAGCATGCAGATAATATGTTTGTCCCGTATCTCAAATCAGTGATTTCACTTTTCCCCAATTGTAAAATGAAGATAAATTGCACATCTAGACACAGTCTCAATCTGACATTAATTTCTGGTGTTGTTTGTTAGACCTGTGAAAGTGCAGCTAGCCTTCATCAGTGTGTTATTTAGTGTTCTTGGGGGCTCAATAATAATCTCGTCAAAGGGGTTTAGACGTGTCTACTTTTTTTTACATGGATTACCACCCACAGGATCTTGACAGATTTGGCACTTGCGTCGGAGCTCAGAACCTCAGGGTATTTATGTGACACAGCTCTAATTGGCTTTGTACAAAATTGTGCCATGATGCCATGTTCAGAGAACACAGCAGTTAAATGAGGATACTCAAAAATCTTTTGCCAAACTCTCCTGCATTTGGGGCGGCTAAGGCTTTCAGTCCTGACAGGTTCTGATTATTAAATATAATAAAATACATCCTATTTGATAATGCTCAGTGCTTTGCTGCAGTCTGTATTGTTAAAAGCGCTATATAAATAAAAATGATTGAAGTGATTGATATACTGTTGTAAATTTTAATGAAATGTGACACATTGAGAATGAATGGATGGATTGAGTGTGGGTGACACAAATGCTTTGTTTTATCAGGATCTTAAATTTAGTTTCTTTAATAAATCACAGAATCTAAATTGTTTTGTGTTACTATGACCTCTTCTGGTAAATTTGTGTCGCTACAACTAACTTGTACATTCGGGCCTGGTTTCATAGACAGGGCTTAGCCATAGTTTTATAGTGAACCAGTTAACCGGTTTTAGGCCATAGTTCAACTAGGACATTTAAGTTGGGTTTTTTTATTTTTTTGCCTTTAAAAAAGCTTTTGTGTGTATCTTAACATAAAACAAAGGCACTGACATGTTTTAGGATCTTTCAGTTGAAACGTCTCAGATTTAGTTACATTTTAGTCTAGGCTTGTCTTGTCTGTGATACTGGGGGTTGATGTTTTTATTCAGGACATTTTAATAGGAATTTAATTAAATCTGGTGTAGTGGAAGCACTATTAGTCGTTATGCAGCAACAAATTCATTGTAGTTGGCTATAGAAAATTGTTTTTAGTTAAAAAATGAGAGAAGTAAGAGGGAAGAAATAAACAAAAAAAATGAGTCAAACATGATTAATCCATTGAATCAGTTTAATGTCTAAAATCATGTAATTGACTATTAAGTTAATACAGTACATGAGTCATTTCAGTCTAATATGATTTCTATCAGAAGTCCATGCATCAAGATTCATTAGCCTACTCTAAAATAAGTGGTTAAGAACCAGCAATTATCTCATTTGCAATACATGGCAGAATGGAAAAATGGAGCAAATGGAGCTGATGAAAACAAGACATTTACAAATTCAAGCGGATTGATAAATATGCTTTACATTTCCACAGGTCCTTTAGACAGTTGTCCAACAGAAACATAAATCTTAGAATGAGATTGTATGTAAATACATACATATATTATGCAAATATTATTTACTAAACTGTGAGTGAATAAGTACAGTGATATTTTATTCATTTTGTTTTAATTAAGCAAATTCCTTATTACTATTACTGTAATTTTCATAAACTGAATTTTCTCTTTAGACCCTCCGGCATTTTTTGTAATGGAATATCTTTGTCATTCCTAAAGGAGATATAAAATAATGTGATTAGTACTTGCAGTTTCATTTTTTGACATATGAAAGAATAGATAACGCATTACCCGAATCATATTCATTCTTAGATCAAAGAACACAGGACAGCATAGCAAACATGTTTTTGTCACATACCTTGACATTCTCTCAAGCTTCGACTCTGTGTAAACACTCCTCTTATTCATCACGTACAGTATCATAATGTCACAGAAGTAAGAACCCTTGGGCACAAACAAACGTGGTATATAGATTGAAATAGATGATGTATTCTTTCATATGATGTATTAATATTTACATACTTACAGCAGCCATTAAAGTCAAAGCAGAGGCTATGTTGACAATTGTAGGAATAATGCTAAATTTTCTTGCCTGGAAAAGACTCATATATACATGTATTAAAGTTGTGCATTATAGCATTGTGCATTTTTTTTGTTTTTTAGCATTTGATATACATACCGTTCCAAACACCATGATGTCCAAATGAATTCCAAAAAGGTTGTAAAATGTTCTTCTGCTCTGTCCTTCAGCATCAGTGTAATACCGAGCAGATCTGAGAAGACAATTAATTGCAATACAGTATTCCGTGTTAATTTAACCAGATGTGACATTTCCAGATTCCAGTGAGAAGATTATTTTGGCATGCACATACATTCTATTCAACAGTTTTGATAGAGGGACAATACATAGGTTTCTAGTTTCGACATTATCCATTCTTTTTAAAAGAAAAAAAGATATCAACTGAATGCAGAGCAACCCACATGTCTCTTTTGATCACTTAAAACATGCAATTTACTCCACATTGCAATACCCATATCTCTGGTATTGAACCATATCGGGCCTTTAAAAAGATTCTGAAAACAAAATGCTTGAGAGACAAATTCTAAAAGGACATTGTGATATCTTTATTACTTTTGAGAAATGTTTACGAAACAATTTTTTTCTTAAAGACCTAACAATATAAATAAAATACAGTAACCTCACTGTAACCTGGCTCAGAATCTTTTATATAACAGTGGATTATGCGATCAATATTCATTCATGGAATTTCATATATTGGCTTTCTTCTTTATTTATCGATTACTTTCACCATAAAAAAGACCGTAATAAAATGGGACCTCAACTGGGACCTACAAAAATGACACAAAAAAGAGGACCCAGATTGTAAAAAAGGGCTAGGTACCTGAAATTATACCTTCCTTCTTCTGACAAGTTGCCCAGGCGTACAAAGCTGTATTGAGGACGACAATCTGAGCCTTTATCGAGGTCACAGAGCCACTCAATCAAAACTGCAATTGAACCACCCTGCCATAATAATATTAAAATAATAGATTCAGTGTAATAATCACAAAATGACTATTAAATTAAATGTACATTCATTATTCTCACCCCTTTAGCCATTTCTTTAAACGTATGTCCTGTTTTGTTCACAATATCTCCCAACCGAAATATAGGACAGTTATATACAGTTTCATTATACAAGCAGTTTCTTAAATCCAATATTCTGTTTTTCTTTGGAACATTTGATCTGAGAAGGAAAATAACATTTGAGATAATTGAGTGGTAATATAGTAATAGTTTTATATAGTAAATATTTGTAATGATCTTAAAAGCAGACAGGGTTTACACCAGTGGATGCAGCAGAGTGAGTTTCTTACGTTGAGAAGTTAAACTGGGAAAATCTGATGAAGTTTTTTATGTACAAAGTGAAGTTTTCAGCTTGTCTCAAGATGGTGGAAGAGCTAAAACAAAGTCTTAGGGTCACCTTACGTTTTATTTTAACTGAATGGGATGAACACTGAAACTGTACTTTAAAGAGTGAGAGAAAATATTCTTACTCCGGCTTCCTGGACGTTTCAGTGGGACACCAGCCATATATTTCACAAGTGCCATTAGGTGGTTCCAAACAAATGCCAGTTTTAATTCCTAAAGAGTATTTTAAAAATTAAGTAAGTTTTTATTATGCTAGCATCATTAACTGATTAAAAGCTTACTTTGCAAGAAAAAAAAAAAGATCTAAATTTTAAATCATACCGTTTCCAGCCCTAACAGCCTCTCCCACTGTACATTCTTCATCCTTAGAGCAATTGTTGTTCGGAACTTCTGAATTCTAAAAAAAAAGGATGCACTTTAAAAAGGTAATTTCTGTTTTTGTCTTACAATTTGACCATGTTTTTCTCATAATTCTGACATAACTCAGAATTGCAACAGAATGAGCACCGATTTGCTTGCGATTTCGCAAAACCTGTCAGCGAGTGAAAATCGGGGCTAAGAACAAAAAGCTATGAGTAAAATGTTAGATGTTGTCATCTCAGAATTACAGTAATTAAGACATGGCGTAAAAGCAGCGTCATGAACCCACTGCAAATTTCTGAGGGAGGAACCAGGAAGTCGGCAGACCGTTTTTATGAGAACAGAACAGTGGTGTAGAATGCAGGTAAAATGTGTAAAACAGTGGTTTTCAGCCTGTGGGACGGTATTGCATGGGGGCCGCCAATTATTATTAATAGAAATTGTAATATTGTTAATATGTTACAGTACACCTCATAAAACACAATCAAGCTTTCGCAAAAGCCAGTAGGCCACCCCTTTTTAATGGTTAGTTCACCCAAAAATGAAAATTAGCCCATACTTTACTTAACCTTAAGACATGAATTTCTTCTTTAAGATGAATCAGATGTTTCAAATATGGATCATTTTAATTACAAAAACACTTCGATTCAAAACAGGAAGTCTTTAATCACCCCCGGAACTGTGTGGAGCACTTTCTATTATGGATGGATGCACTTTATTTGACTTCTTTTGGATTGTTGAAAAAAACAAAAACACCCACCCACATTATAAAGCTTGAAAGACCGATGACAATTTTTAAATATAACTTTGATTATATATATCATTCAAAAGAAGACAGTCATATACACCTAGGATGCCTTAAGGGTAAATATATAATGGACTCATTTTCATCATCAGAAACAAAATAAGACTTTTTCATATGAAATTAAATTACATATCAGTGTAAAAACCAACCTGGTCTCATATGACTATATACCTCTGTGCACTTTTTGTGCAACACCGTTTTTACGTGCATTACTGAACATTTTGCCACAGTTTTAAGGAGAAATGCCCACTGAGTGGAGCTAAAACACAGGTTCATTACATGATTCCTGGCATTACATTAATATAGGCACATTTTGCTGTCTTTTTTATTATGTTAAATATCCAGGGACTGTTGCTAAAATTTGGAAATATAACCGTAGTTACACAGGATTTAAATCAAAGCTCCTAACCTCTCAAGTACATCACTGAACAAACTTACCATCTATGAAAACCCATAGATATGAAGCTGGATATGTGTGATGCTAACGTTTAGAAGCATCAGTTTTCAAATATCCAAGCAGATTAATATTGTTTTAAAAACACCTTATATTCTTCAAGTACTTTTGCGAAAATTACTCTTCGTTAATCAAACCTCTGTAAATTTGCATTAAAAGGAATAAAAAAAGTTACTTATACTTATATGATGTACTTATACGTATGTATTTCATGTCTAGCTAAAAAATGCACCCTCATTTATACTATGAGACCAGGTAGGTAAAAACTGCTACATAGCCTATGACTAAATAATTTTTAATAAAATATAACAAAGTAACTTTTTTGTTAGAGCTGTGCAAGCCTATATAAACATTTTTTTAAATAATACACACTTATAAAATGACATATAATTAAAGATTGGATGTGTGTTAGTAGCCTCTCAAGCAACTCCTGGTTAATTGTTCTGTCTATAAAAGTCTTTTGTTTTTAAACAAAAAATCTCTTTATATTTGAATATTCCCTGAGATAACGGATGGTATGGAAATGTACATATAGACCAGCAAGCCTATAAAACCAATCAAATCTGCCTGATAATGGGGAAGGAAGTAATAAACACTGTAGTGTTTTTGTTCATAAAAATAACCACAGTGCTCTCATATGCTCTTACACTGGTAATGGTCTGGATGGAACACAACAGAGACAGGATACCAAGATAACTGTAATTAGCCATTATGGAACAATAGCAAACCGTTATATCCATGAACAGCAGAGGTCTTAAATGTTTTAATAAATAATAAAGATAAATATTTTGTCTTACCTCTGAACAGTTGCCTAATTTTTGGGTTGGTGTCTCGATGAAATTGGTTGCTATAAAAAGAAAGTTCTCACCCTGGGGGGTTACCAAAAGACTTATTACTGAAGCAAAGTAATGATGAAGCAAATCATTATGAATATGACTTACATCAAACTTAAAAAAAAAAGCTAAACTATGGTTTGGTTCGACTCACCTGGTTGGGGAAAACATAGTCCTCTGGTCCCCAAAGATCTGAATGTGTTGTGTTGACATGTGCAACTCCTTTAACTTTAGTTACCACAGAACTCTCGATAGTATCATCTTTTATCTGGTATCCTTTGTTTTTCAAAAATACCCATCTGTTGAGGTAAAATATTTTTAAATATTTGCAATCAAACCACTAAAAGAAAAAGAAAATGTACCTGTTTCATAGCTTGCATTATCACATAAGATGATTTTACCTCAAGCTCAAGCAAAACCTTTGATTGTGGTTGGTAAAATTAATCATAGCTCTTACCCGATGAGATATCCCATGATAGTGAGTTGAAATATTCTGTATAGAATTCCAATTTTCTTATTTTGCGTCCTGACATATCTGACTGTTGTATAGTCAAACAGAAAAGGCATTCGATTTTGACTGTTCTGCCAAGACATTCCTGCTCCTGCTGCTGGAGATGTGATGATGTGCTACTACGCCCGGCATCCCTAAAAGACACACTCTCATGTGCATCACGTCATCTTGCAATTTACATGCTCTTCATAACCTCTTACACATTGATTTTCTTGTATGGAGTGTAAATAAATAATGTAAATAGCATGTCACTAAATAATGCTGCTATTTTCAATTACTGTAATAAAACCTTTTGCTATTTGAACTTAAATAGCATCTATGATAAGAAACTTTTCTATTTTCATTTAGTGTAAATAGCATATAATTTCTATTTACACTTAGTGTAAATAGCATATCCCTAAAAATGCTGCTATTTTCACCTGGTGTAAATTGAATCTATTGCTATTTGCACATAGTGTACATCTTACTGTTTGTTTTTTAATGTCATATAATATTGCAATAATATACAGTCATGTGAAGAAGTTAGGACACCCTATTCCATAGTTTTCCTTATCAGGACATCATTAAAAAATAACTGGGTCAACAACACATGACATATTGCACTGTGTCATTGTTTATTTACCAAAAATAAAGCTAAAAATGGAAAAGCCATGGGTGAAAATTAGGACACGCTTACTATTACCATAAGAATTAAAAGGGTAAGTGTAACATTTCTGGTGTGGGAGGAATGAGCAGAGATTCGGAATCTTCCAATATAGTTATTTAATACTCACCAAAGTTTAGGCAGGTAGGCAGATCAGGGGGTACACACAATGTTAACACATTCAATTAACCCACAACAAAGACTAAATGGAATGTAACTTAAATAGGGCAAACAATGATGGTAATAAACAAGACACACCTGAACATAATCAACAATATACAGAAACTAGGTCACAGAGAGCACATGGGGAAAAACAGCAAACACAGTGTAGGGGCGTGACATATCGCCCCCCTCCTGGAAGCCGCGTCCTCGCGGCGAAAACAAAAAAAGGAGGAGGAGGTTCTGGAGGTCCAGGCTGGTGACGACGGAGGAAGGAGCCAGGGAGGAGACAGGAGGAATGTCCAAGGTGGTGTAGACGGAGGGAGGAGCCAGGGAGGACACAGAAGGGATCTGGTGCAGGGGAAGTCTGGGAGGACCCAGAATATTTATATAGCGCTTTTAACAATACAGAAAGCACTGAACATTATCAAATAGAACAACAGAGTAATAGTAATGTATAATGACGAGATTAAACTTTATTTATCAAA
>JAUYWG010000050.1:6614050-6630519 GCA_034779775.1 Enteromius afrohamiltoni | reverse complement strand
TATATTGTGTTCAGCAAAAGAAATAAACTATTACAGGTTTGGAAGAAGTTGAGCATAACCTTCATTTCGAGTTAATTGTGTCCTTACGAATGAAAAACTGAATCAATTAAGATACTGTAAAAAGTAAAATTTGTTAACAACTACGGGAGGGGATATGATTATGGCTGTTGGTATTTTGATTGTTTATTCTATAAATTAAAATGTTTTAAAAAATCTATCTGCAAATGTTTTGTATATGTAACTGCGTTTTTGTTAATTCCAAATAAAAAATAGGAAATTATTGTGCACCATGCAGTTGTGTGTTTTTGTTTTATTCCCATTTTCAGCTAGCCTATTATCAAGTAATACAGTTATGGGTGTTTATTATACAGAATCTGGTTGCAATTTTCCTGTGCACCATCGTTTTGCTTAAAGTAGAGAGGTTTTTACCGTTCTGTGGTTTTTCTTTTCCTTTTAGTGGTAACTGAAATAAACAGGAAATGCGTGAGGTAATCACTGGGACACTGCTTTCTGCTCAAAGGAGTGAATATTTACACAAAAAACAGGAATTAATGATCCGTAATGACTTTGGCTCTAAAATATGTCTATGCATTTATCTATAAAAAAAGTATAATTTTATGCAGCGATAAAGACATGGTGTGACTGATTCGCTCGACATCCCTGTGGACCGAATACGCCGAGGTGCAATAGCAGCTTCTGGCCACTAGATGTCGTGACAGTCTCGCAGCGGGAGTCGGCCGGCTCTGTTGCTGAGGGCCGGTTTATAACAGGAGCGCATTCCTCAACACCGCGCACAGCGGAGGCACACGACGGCCGCTGTCTCACGAACCGGGCACCAGGGCCTGCGGATATCCATCGAGCACTTTGGGTTTACCTTACAACCGCCCGACTAAGCCAAGAAAAGCAAGCGCAGTCCGCTTCGAGGGCTCAGCAGCCATGTCGGAGTTTCTGGTGAATCTACTCGGAGAGCGGCTCGTCAACGGAGAGAAAGCCGAGGTGGATGTTCACTCTTTGGGCAGCAAGCTGTCTCTGCTCGGGCTCTACTTCGGCTGCAGTTTAAACGGTCCCTGCAAGCAGTTCAACGCGAGTCTGTGCGAGTTTTACAGCAAGTTTAAAAAATCCTCGGAGCACAAGGACAAATTGGAAATCGTCTTCATCTCTTCGGATCAGGACCAGAAACAGTGGCAGGACTTCTTGCAGGAGATGCAATGGCCGGCGTTGCCTTTTAAAGACAGACACAAAAAGGTAAGATGAGCCAGTAGATTTAATAAATGACATAATACTGGAAACGTAACGTACTCAGCTATATAATTGCCTTTTTTAAAACAACAAACTCAAAGTATGTATGCATGTGTAAAGGATAAAAAAAGAAGTCTGGTCTTCTGTTTTAAACCCTTTGACCTCTTATTGTCAGATGATAAATGATCAGTTTCATCACTTTATTCTTCTCAGTCGTTGGGAACTATTTAAACTAGGTTTTTTAAGTGTAGTCTTGTTTTCAAAACTGAGATTTATAATTTTTTTAAAAGGTAATTTCCAACGTCCACCTAAAGCATTTTTATTCTTCATCCAAAATCTAAACGCTTTATCCAGTGGTTATTGTATTTTGGATTTTATGGATGGAAGGTGGAAAAAATCCTGGAATATTTTCATTATGAAATGCACAAAGAAAAGCAGCCACGTTTGAATTTTATGATATGACTATCACTTAACAGTGTATGAATTACCTTTAATCCCAGAAAATAATTAAAGCCTTCGTTTTTAGGCAGGTGTCTTTTTATTATAGCTGGAGGCTGTATGATGCTTGGTGCTGTAAAGGAGAAAACACATCCTTTACAAACCACAATATACTCATACTAACCCTAAACCCTTACACAATGATTGTCTCAGTGATTGCCAACATAAACATCTTTCCCCGTTTGCACTTGCCTATGCAGTCAAAAATGCAGACTAGTTTTTAGTTTTTAAGGCACATCCGGTGTGGAAAAAAATGTGGTGTTCAGGAAAAATCTAATTATAAAAATTACAGTCATCATTACAGAACTACACTATAAGCTATTACAGAAAAACAATTAGGCTAGTTGTTAAATGCATCTTTACAAGGTGAGTAAAATATATTTTTTGGTAATTCTGAACTTGTACAATAACACAAATCATTATTAAATGTATAGATTATTTATTTCTGTTGTCTTATATATATATATTTATTTTTTTTTTTTGCAATAAGGGTGTAGCAATGACTTTAAACGTTGTTGCTAAGACCTAAACAGACCTGTTTCTGAAGCATTTCACTGAAAGCACATTTGCTGTTTAGTTTTTCAACAGGCCCATTTTATGTCATTTATTAAAACAAATCTGGAAATTATTACTGCATGTCAGAGCACTTTTAACTGAGCTATCCTCATGAGATCCTGTAGATGTGAATATTTTAGCTCGGGTATACCAGTGATGAGAAATAACCTTTTGTTAAATTTGGATTACCATCAGAAACATGAATTAATGTATCGTTTTGATTGCCAACACAAACTCGGCTTTTTATAAATTGCTTTGTAAGTAATGATGTGTGTTACTGTGGGGTTTTCCCTGTGTTTATTGCTGTATCGTTAGGTCGATATTGTAGTGCAGCATTTTATCTTGAGTTTGAGTGTTTGTTTTAATGGATAATACCATTTGGATCATGCTCAGATTTGCCCCTGTGTGCTGGTATCCATTTTGGTCCTCTGCACCAGCTCCTCCTCCTGCAGCATGCCTTGGCACGTCTCACTGACGAGCAAATGATGTACGTTTAATGGCTCATACCAGTTTACAGTGGCATCGGTGGCAGCCATATAAATATTTAAGATAAAATCTGCCACCATGCAAAATGATGATTGCATGCAGTGTTTTGATAATACACACTGAGAAATGCTGTGTGTGGTGAGATGAGAATAATGTAGTTGTGTGTGTGTGTGTGTGTGTGTGTGTGTTCGAGGAAGGATGATTCCTGTTTTTGGTGTTGTGTAGCTGTTAAGTAAAAACAATGGATCTAGGAATTTCCAGTTTAGATGACATTATTTTTTATAGACCTAGGCCTTTTTTTACATGGTATGCAGAGGTTTTTTTTTCATACTTTGATTTGTTCTTGTAGCTTATTTAGTTTGCTCTTAGTGGAAGTTGCCCACTCGGGCCTGTCCAGATAACAGTGTTTATTTTGAAGTAATAACTTCTAGCGTTCTGCAGAGCGTCTGAGCCATAAAGACTCTGACCGACCAATGTCACGTTCCTATTCGCAGCCCCGGCTTGAGGATGAAGCGTCCTTCCTCTCTTCATGGGAGAGTGAATATAGGGGCTCTTTTGTGTTTGTGTTCTTTGAAGGCTTTAATTGCTGTGTGATGTTGGCCTGCTGCAAAGCAGAGCTGAGGTTGTGGTACCGCGGGGTATTAAGTGGCTCATTTCCCACTCTCTCCCGGGGCTGAAGAGAGCCAGCTCTGTGTATTGCTGCAGGACCTCATCTCTAGTGAGACCATGTCTGTATTTGGAATGAAATACCAGCTTGCTACATACTGGACTCTGTGCAGTGTACACTACATACTCCATACTAGTTTTTTTATAGCATTATCACATGACCTTATTTGTCACAGCCTTATTGTCTTACTTGTCATACTCCACCCCAAAATGAAGATTTAGTCATTAATCACTTACCCCCATGTCGTTCCAAGGTTATAAAAGCTTTGAAAGATATTTTTGATAAAAACCAGGAGTCTTGTGACTGCCCCATTAAATAATTGCCACTGTCAAAGTGCAGAAAAGATTGAAAGACGTCATACAAATGCTCCATCTGCCATCAGTGAGCCAACTGTAATGTTATGAAGCTATGAGAATACTTTTTGCAACAACAACAACTTTATTCAAAGATTTGCCGCTGTAACGTAGCTCCATTTTGGACCGCATCAGGTGAACGCACATTATATGCAGTTTTGTCGCAATGGAAAGATGCGTTGTTTGTGCAAATCAAAGTGTAAATACACATACAAAACGTACGTTTCCATTGTGCGTGCGTCCTCTACGTAATGTGCGTTCACCAGATGCTGTCCTAAATGGTGTTACAGAGATGTTACAGTGCCGAATCTTTGAGTAAAGTCATTATTATTGTATTCTTTCCATACAAAGAGTCTTCTTGTAGCTTCATAATGTTACAGTTGAACCACCGATGGCAGTGGAGGGTTCTGACGATGTCTTTCACACTTTACTGAACCTTGACAGTGGTATTTTTTTGGCAGTCAATGGGACAGTCACAAGCCTCCCGGTTTTTATCAAAATATCTTTCCAAAGTGAACAACGCTTTTACGGGTTTGGAACGACATGGGGGTGGAGGGGTAATCGGGGTGGAGTAACCCTTTAAGGTTGAGTAGAAAAGCTTTGCATTGTGGCATACAGTATTCCTCGTAATTACTCTTTATAGTTTTATGCTTGTAAAGGAAAGGAAGGACGTAGATATTACTATATGTATGCTATACACTGCAGAGATAGCAGTTGATTGCAGTTGAAATTGCCTTCAGTCTGGCCCATCACCTGGCCTGTCTCGTCTTCTTTCACCTCACTCCGTCTGTCCTGCTTCCCATCAGCCAGAGATTTGCTTTACCCAGTCAAGCAGAGATAAGCTCTCCACACCAAAACAAAGCCCCTAACCATGTTACGACTCTTTTACAAGCTGTGGATTCACAGTTGACTTGGTGACATCTGCAGCATGAAGGCAAGTGAGAGATGCGATAACCGCATTTACAAGCCATCTGAAAGCAAAATGCATTTTAATAACCAAGTTCGTTTGAAGCGGAAGTGATTGGATTTCTATAAGCACTTGACCTGTGCTGTGTCTGAAATTTGCACACTTTCTGAGTAAGTAGCTCTTGTGAAGAAATCATCAGCAGTCATTAAAAGAGTATATGTTATGTATAGAATGAGCAAATCCAGACAACATTTAGTGCCATACACAAATGTTTTTCTGTGGCATCATGCAATATTAAAGTGTCCTTGGGTCTTTTCTGTTGTTTTTTGCCATATTGCAGCTGTTCTTACTAGTTGACATTTTGACTCCTCATATAGGTGTGCTGGTTCATGAGCATTTTTTATGGTACAAAAGCACTTTTTGTGATGCTATGTACTATTTTCTCCACTGAAGAACTATTTGCTGTTGATGCAACCAAGATAAATATATTAGCTACTAATATCAGTGTTTTTTATTTATCAGTGTGGAAAATAAAATGAAGTTGGCATTACTTTATATTCCTGAATATTTAAAAATTGCCACAATATAGAAGTTAAATGTACTGTAAATACTGTTTCATGTCTTTTTTTTTTTTGTAAATACAGCAAGTGTATTTAATACCAGAATAGTAAATTTTGAAATTATGTATGACATTTTGACAGATTTTTGGTAAATAGCTGTACATTTCACTCTGTTCTCTATTAAATGGTTGTATTTCAAGAAAGACTTGAAATAAAGTGCATTTGGACATCATTTATTGTGATTCTATGTTTGGGTTTTTTAGCGATTTGGGTTTCATTTACTTTGATTGTATGGAAAAGAGCAGCTTAAACATTCTTGTAAATATCTCCCTTTTGTTCTGAAAAAAGAAAGGTAACATTACAGAATGATGTGAAGAAGAGAAATACATTTTAGATGAACTAGTCCTTTGATAGTTTTACCGATCTGGCACTTTTGTTCTTTTAACTGAAAACAACAAACTGAAACATGTACTTAAGTGGATATGGTTACCCAAAATGGCTTCCGTTTTAACCTCTGACAGTGTTTGCAACCATCATCGGTGCACTTAATGTCTGCAGCCGGTGAGCCATATTACATTTATTTAGTGTTTATTCCAGCCATGGGTCAGCGGAGTCATGTTTGGTGGTGGGCGTCTGCAGAGTATCAAGGGAAGTCTGTGCTGGCCCTGCCTTACAGGGACACTCACGTCATGGCGGAGTGGGGAAAGCTGCTCATAAATCAATTACAGGTTTGGCCCAGTTACTGCTGAAGCCCAGGTCTGCCAGCATCGTAAAGTAAACAGAGATCCGGCGGTCTCGCATCCGAGAGAAAGAGCTGGGCCGTGCCACCGTCTCTGCAGATTCAGAGACAGCTGCTCGGAGCTTTTGAGATTGCTAAGGGCTGCTGTCATCAGGGTGTCAGGGATCTGATGAAAACCCTGGCGCTCCACGTTCGTCACATATCCTAGAGCCGCACCCCTCCGCGAGGCTTTGATTTCAGGCATGGCGGCGAGAGAAAGACGGCCTTATCTGCAGGTGATAATACCGGCTTCGCTATCAGTGAACGGTACATTTGGCTCAGTGTGACGAACACAGATTTTCTCTCTGCTGAGTGACGCTGTGTGCTGATAATGCTGCTCGGTGGGAAACGCTGAGCTCAGGTTAATTGAGATGGACCTGTGAATGGCACATCAAATTTATTTCAGATTACAAAGATTGTGCTTTTTTTTTTTTTTTTTTTTTTCTCCATGATGAAATTTGTAACCAATTGGTGCGATCATCTAAGGCCCTAGGTTTCTGAAATGGGCCATACCTTAATAATATGAAGGGTTTTTGTTAAACCCCAAAGTTTAATTCTTGTCAAGGTTTTTTATTTTTTAGACATTCACATTTTACTTGTCCATTTTACTTTTGGAAATCAAACATTAATAATATGACCAGTAATTATTTATATTGTTTTAATGACTGATATTGAAATTCCTAAAATTCCACTGAAAGTTTAAATTAGTCAATTAATTAATTTTATTATTACATGAACATTATTCATTTGGGATATTAAATATGAGAAATAGATATTTTAATCAAAATATTATATATTTAGTAGTACTTTTTTAAAATGTAGTAATTATTTTATAATGTTTTGCTTTATATATTTGTGTTAGTTGAGAACAAAGGTAATGTTAATGTAAAGAAGCAGAAATAAGCATTTTTATTTATTTGATTTGATTTTTTTAATTGCACAAACAATATTTCAAGACATGTAAATGTCTGTTATGATCAACTGTTTGGTTCCCAACATTCTTCAAAATAGATTTTTTTTTTGCTCAGCAGAAGAAAGAAACTCATTCGGGTCTGGATGACTTGATAGTGAGTATATTTCATGTGAATTTTATTTTGTCTTATGTTAATGAGAGCATGGTCAACATGCCATAATCATGACTATTTCTGAATGTTCTGCAGCTTAATTTTTAAACATTTACAGCAGGCTGAGAAGAATGCTCTCTGCTTGAGTTTGTCAACATCGCTCAACACACTCTTATTGCAGAAGATCAAAGAAAATCCAGTTCTCCCAAATATATTGCCTAAAGCTACAGCGGCAGTTATACACAGAAACGTGTGTCTGTGACCCTATTGAACTGACATATTCTCGCAATTGTATGACAAGACATGTGTGTGTAGAGCTATCTGAACAGCACTTGCCAAATTTAACTCTTTACGGCAGACTAGATTTACACCTCTTTTCAGTCCCCATTGGAAGCACTGTAACGCTGTGAATGGTTACAATGGGAGTGTGGACGTGGTGAATCCTAGTGGAGGACTGGTTTCTTAGGTTTTTAGTTACCTATTGAGACTAGATGAAACAGGCGGAGAAAGGACAGGCAGGGGAAAGGGCTTAATCTCAGGCAACGTGAGACCGTCCTGTTCCCAGCAGGCTGTGAAGGGAAAATAAAACAATAGCTGTCTGGCTGTGACCCTGGGCAAGCTTGTCGTCCAAGTACAAGTATTAGATGGTAGTCTAGCTTGACTGAAACAAACCTTTCTGTGTGTTTATTACCTTGTGGCAGGGGTGCGGGATTCGCAAGGAAATCGAAAACGAACCACACAGGAATGTGCAGAAATTTCATCTTCTACAGAACTTTAGATTTAAGTCTGTAATGATTTAGCGAGCCGGATTTATTACCGGGTTAATTTAGAGTGTGCAGTCATTTTAGGAATGTCTAGTCCAGCATTACAGAGCAAGTCAGAGTAAACACAGCAGTCACATTATTTTATACAGGAGGACTAAAGCCAGAAACATGCTGAATGTCAGTGGTGTCTTGGGCTTCTAGGGGTCTGAAAAAAGTTACAAATAATGTACTGGATTTTTAAAGATTTTGCTTTCTGAAGCCTGTTTGGATATTATGAGATTAACTGTGGGTTTATTTATTTATTTATTTTTTAAGATTTAAATTGGGTGAATTATTCAATTTATTTTATTCAAGTCATATTTCCCTAAAAAACACCACGGGGACGTTTAATTTGGTTGTTTTTTTTTAACACAACTTCTCGGCTCATCTTTCATTTCATCATGTAATAACTGGCTGGAAACATTGCAGCGATTGCTTCTTATTCTCTTCCAGTGAGGCTTGTGCTGACTCTAAGGTCTCTGTTCCTCAGAAGTGCGCATGCTGTCATTGGAGGGGATGTACAAATGACTCTTTCATGTGGATGAAATGAGTATCAGATGTAACTGAACCCCTTCCAGCTTATAATGATTTTGGATTTATTAATGCTGTACAGGGCTGTTTTGATCTCTGTCCCGTAGTGGAATTGTCCCGCAGATCTCCGTCATCTGTCCCCATGGCTGTGTTCCCCACAGATGCGATCTTATCAGTGCTGTCAGTGATTCAGTGATGGTGTGTGGTGGCTGCTTGCCCGATGGTTTAGTATTAAAGGGCAGCACTAACATGTCGACTGTCTCTCCTTGCAGTCTGGCACCTTCACAAACTGGCGCCGACCCTGCTGTGAATCTGCTGTTGACTTGAGATTGCGTGGAGAGAAATGAACAGTTTTTTGTCTTGTCTTACCACAAAGTGAGAGAGAATCATGCCACAGTGTTGCTGTAGTATCAGTCTCAACTTGTCACTAACATGTACTAGAATGAGTTTATTGGTTTCTATTTGCTATCTTTCTTTCGGTGAAACACAAATGTTTTGCTGAGGCTTATATTTTCAAAAACAAAAGTAGCCTAAATGTGTTTTTTGTTTTTTTTTTGACTGTAAGTGCCTAAAAACTAAAAATGTCCCTATCAGGAAATTTTAGGCCCCCAAAATATTCTATTCCCACCATCATAAGGTATGAAGATTAATTTTCATTAAAATATTTGTTTTATTATAATATTTATTTGTTTGAACATATTTAAGTTAAATATGTTTACCAAAATAAATGCGTAAGCTAATATTTCAAGCAAACATAACTTTTACATTTATTTTTAATTTGTTTAAACAGTCAATTTAATATATTAATAAATATATTAAAATAATATTAATATATTATTAATATAAAATATATAAATAAATTAATAATAATTAATTTTATAATTTTGTTAAATATTTAAGTAAACATTGACTTATTTATTAAACTTTATATATACATTTATTTGTTTAATGTTGAGTAAATAAGCTAATGTTTACCTTAATATGTTTAACAAAATAAAACATAAAACTAAACATTACATAAAAGGTGATTTTAAATGTTAAAATTAGTTTAAAATAAAACATTTAAATGTTAACTTGTGTGTTTATTTTGTTAAACATAATAATAAACAATAAATAAATTGATATCTATATTTAACAAAATAAATACACAAGTTAACATTTGAATGTTTCATTTTAAATTAATTTTAGCATTTAATATCACCTTTTATGTAATGTTTTATTTTGTTAAACATATTGAGGTAAACATTAACCTATTTATTTGAACATTTCTATTTATTTGAACATTTAAAAGTTGAAGTTGTTTTCTCAAATGGTTAACAAAATAATTAGGTGAATGGTAATTTTAACTTAAATATCTGAAATAATGAAATGAAAGGCTGCTTAGTTCAAATTAATATTTTGTTAAACATTAAACATAGATAAGTTAATATTTTGAGTAAACATTTTAAGTTAATTAGTTAATATTAGTTTAACATAATTTTGTTAAACATTTAAGTAAACATTAACTTTTTTAATTTATTTATTTGAACACATCACATACAAGTTTAATGTTTAACAAAATAAAAAACAAAAAATAACTTTTTAAAAATAATTTACTTTTTTCATATTAGTTTTTGCAAAATTTGTTAAACATATTTAAGTATTACTTTATTTATTTATGTTTGTGTTAAACATTTAAGTTGAAATATTCATGCATTTGTTTTTAAAACTATTTTGTTAAACATGTAATAATTTAACATTTTTATTTGTTTATTAAATTATTTTGAATTGAATAAACAAATAAACATACAGTATGCCTCTGTGCAACTCAGTCACTTTTGAGAAGTGAAGCGCTTTAATATGTTGTTCTAATATATACAAAAAGTATAGTCTTTTCCCAGCCATCATTTTGATGGAGGAAATGGAAGTTGAGGCAAAAGAGAGCGAATATCTTAGAACTCCAAAACCACTGACGTCTTAATTAAGGGTCTTGACGCCTGGGATGAAGATCTTCATTTTTTTGGCCTTGAGATCAAACGACCCCACAGTGGAAATATGTAATTAAGGGTTTTATTATAGTTTACCCTCTGCTAAATTCCCTCAAAGTATTAATCCAGTTGGCCTTTTTCTTGTCAGAATTGCCCAAAGCTATAAAAACCGGAGTGCATTTGTGATTAACAAGAACCAAATTGAATGAGTCACGGGGCTTGATGAAATGTTATACAACCCAAGTGCATGAACTCTGCCACATAGCCTGGAGAATGAACCGGGAGCGAGTTTCTCCTGCGGTAAGTGGGAAGACCTGGGGCCTCGCCAAATCCTTCTAATCACTTCATCTCAAGTGGATTACAGCCGATTATCGCCTCTGAAGTCATCAGAGCGAGCCCTCGACCCGGATGGCTCTGCTTGTCCCCTCACCTCTAAGGGACGGGCCCCGCTCTGACCTGAAGAGACTGTGTCAGTCGTTCTCCACCGGCTTTGCTCTTGGTGACATGGACAGATGTTAGGTTTGGAGGGAAGCTGCTTAGCTGCAGTCACTGTATAGGGAAGGAAAATTAACACCAGCTAAATGCAATTTCGTTTTCACAGTGGCGGGAAGTTTTGTGGGCGGCGTTTCTCATATTGCTTTGACAAAAATAGCTGTTATTTAGAAACAATGTTGTGCTCCTGTTGGAGTAACGCATTATATTTAGAAGCGTGTTTGACTGTTCAACTCAATCTTCTGTGGTGTTTGCGGCTGTCAGAAGCTTCTCTGAGCTGGAATTTTAGCCTAAATTAAATTAAAAATTAATTGTTCAGAAGAACAATATTTATTTGAAATAGAAAATCTCTTTATAATGAAACAAATGATCTGTTTTGAGTCACTTAATCCATCCTTGCAAGTTAAAATTATTGTCATAAAAAGCCTTTTTAGTTAGTTAGTTAGTTTATTTATTTATTTATTCATTTATTATTAAATTGAATATTAAGTGTTTGTTTGTTTTAATTGTGTGTGTGCGTTCCACAATATTTATTTTGAAATGAAATGCGCATGTTTGTGTTGTTTGTTTTATATGTTTAATTACATGTGTTTTTGTTTGTTTGTTTGTACTGGGTTTCAAAACCAGTGATCTGTTTTGAATCCAGTTATGGCAAGAAACAATACAGTTATCAAACCTATCAGGATTAGGATCGCTCACAATCGTTGACTATTTCTTGACTAGTCATCTAAAAATCACTCATTTAGTAAGGCAGAGTAGTTTATTTATACTGCGTTTCTTGGCAAATATTTTTTTGAGCATCTATTTGATGTTTCTTTTAACTATATTTGACATAGCCTATATGGAGTTATATAAAATTTTTAAAATATTTCAGTTGAAAAATTCAAAACAGCTGAAAATGCCTGAATTCATCAGCTAATGGGCATGCTGATGGTAAAGTTAATTTTCCAATCTGATCATGTAATAGTGTGACTGTATCTAAAGGAATCGGACGAAGTTGTCTGTCATGCCTCTTCAGCATAATATCCAAATGTTCCTTACAGGCTTGTGCTATTGAACCTTGGCCAGTAAACCAGAGATATTGAGTGCTAGCTTCTGAAGGCTATACGTCTGTTTGTGTGGTTTTTATTTGCTAGTCCTACACGCTTCTCCTGTTTCAGCTTTAACGGTTCGTGGGTCTTTATGTGCTTGCAGACCCGAAGCTGTTGATTGACTAAAGCTGCAGGTGTGGCTAATAACAGGACTGAGGTACAGCCCTACAGCATGTACGTTAGCTTTAACAGATGTGAAACATGGAGGAAACGGGACATTGTGCCGGTGACCCTGAAATTAGCTCCGTTTTATAGTGTCTCAAAGTGTCCGAGTGCAAAACTTTCCAATAAACGAAAAACATTAAAGGACATTTCCACACTCTGTCATTGCTTTTCTTGTCTTTTTATTAGTATATCATCTGCAAATGTGTTTTTAACATTTGTGCCGAAAGTACTTGCGGCCTCTGGAACCTGAAAGTATTTCCTGCTGGCTGCTTTGGTTGTATAGTGTCAAATAAAATTCCATCTGCTTTTTATTGGCCTTATTATACGTCTGGTGTTTCGACAAAGGATGTCATACAATCCTCGAGGCTTGTGCGCCCAGTGCGCACTCAAAAATCCACTGTCCTGAGCTTTCTTGGGGAAAAGCCTCTTTATTTTTAAAGTGAAAGAAAACAATGCAAATCCTCTTGTGTAACGCATCTCATTTCTTGGGGATTGATGTTATCAAATTGCACATGAATGCAGGGCTATCGTTAGTGTGTGTTGGCAAAGCCGAGCAAGTAGGGCAAGCCTCATAATTGAGTTTTCTTGCAGTGTGGTTTGGACTGAACTGCTGCTCCAACAACTGTGAGCCTTCAGTACTTAACAATTGGTGTCTTGTGATTGAATTGTGGGAAACGACGGAGAATTTCCAGAATGCAGGGCAGAAAGTGTGTGCTAAAATGAAAAGTTAAGGACATAGAGTGTTTTAGTGGAAGGTTATTTAGGGGTATTCTGTGTAGGCCAAAGTGGCATTTTACAGTGAATGACCGGAAGTCACTCATTTTCGATGATGGTTGCCGATTTCCACTGACATTAGCTGCGGGTTTTCAAAAAGTTGCGAAAAGTTTGACTTTATGGAAATAAGTGTCAATGACAGATCTTATTTTTCAAGGCATTTAAAGGACTAGTTTACCCAAAAATGCAATCACCATCAGGCACTTGCTCAGCAATGGATGCTCTGCAATGAATGGGTGCCATCAGAATGAGAGTTCAAACAGTTAAAAAAAGTCATCACAACAATCCCCATGTAAACTCCAGTCCATGAAATATAGTTACCCATCGTTATGATGTTTTAACTTTGACATTTTGCATATAATAACATCTCAGTTGGCCTCACATCAAAATGAACTGATATATTTGTTTAGAACCATTTTAACTGTTTTTGACTGTAATCAGCGCCTGATCTGTGCATATTTCGGATGATATGTCTTTTTTTCTCTGAAGGAAAGTGTTCAGGATTCTCCTTATTCTAGCTGAAAGCAAAGTTAAAGATGTCTTAACAATGAATTTGTTTTACAAAAGCATAGCTTTTCAGCTCATAAAACATTAATTCATTAATGGGCTGGATTATTTGTTTGATTATTGTGATGTATTTTCATTGTGTTCATTCTGATGGAACCCAATCATCTGGTGGTGAGTGACGGTAATGCTAAATTTGTAATTAGAATTTTTAAAAGCTACGCTGAATAAAATCAAATTTATTTAAAATTAAATAAAAAGTTTGAACTGGTCTTGAAATTCCATGTTGAGACCTGAAACAATGGGCTGCAGGAGATTAATTGTCTCCTTCCAGCTGTTGTTCTACTGAGGAGTCGCTTGACTGAGGATCATGAAGTGACGCTGAGAAATGATTGTTCTAAAACACAGCTGGGATGAACATTAAAACAACATGTTAGGAGTGTTTTTAAACACAATGGATAATTTCAGGTTTAAAACCACAAGATTCACTAGATAAAGTTGCTGATCATGTGTTTCTATTTATATAATACATACATACATATACATGTATGTATATGTGTTATTGTATTTTTTTTTTTTAATAGAATATAACATCATTGCCTGGAAAATGGATTCATCTTGTATTTCAGAAATAATTTAGCGTGAAGTTTGTGTAATAGTTTCTGTAGTAAATGAAGCGGAAGAAAAGCAGGCTTTTTCCATGAGAGCTGTGGCAGCAGTCGGCGGTCACCTCCCGCTGAGAGCGAACAGTGGGGAGTCTGTGTGACTTTGTGGATGGCCGTAATCGCTGTTTTGATTAATAATTTTCTCTTCAGCCTTTGAAACTGAGGGGGAATTGATCCTGGGGCCGGAAGAAATGAAAGGGTTTATCAGCTTAAGGCGCTTGTACGAGCCCGAGAGGTTGCATCTTTTGAGAGCGTTCTGGATAGAAGTGTCCGGGAAATTAGAGACGCTTCGTACGCCTGTGAGATTACTGCTGTGGAAAAGCGTAGCATGTCCCATTTCTTTTTTAGCATTGTTGGTGCAGGTTAAACATTAAGCCAGATGTCGATGCTTGGGTTTAATGTGTGAGGTTTACAAGCAGATATGCTGAAAGTGGAAGTTCTACTGTTTGTCATTGTTAAACTTTGTGAACTTATTCTGTTGCCGTTTTGAAGAATCTGCCTTTCTGGTGAATGATTTATTTCGCTAGTTTATTAAAGAGTCTCTGCTTTTGTAAAGTGCATCAAATTTTATTTACAAAATTCCAGCCTCTGCCTTTTGTCTGCGGATACAAAATATTGGTCTGTTTGTCTGTTAATACAAAATTTCAGTCTTTGTCTGTTTATGCAAAATATCAGTCTTTGTCTCTCTTTAAAATTTTCCTCTGTTTGTCTGCATATGTCTGTCTATACAAAATATTGTCTGTTTCTCTCTCTTTCTCTCTGTCAGAACAGAGAACAAAAAATATTGATCTTTGTCTGTCACTGTTTGTCTGTCTCTCTACGCAAAATATTGTCTGTCTGTATGTCTATTTCTCTCTCTGTCGACAGAAAATATTGGTATTCACCTGTCTGTCTGTACAAAATATCAGTCTTTGACATATTTTGTAGACAGAAAGAGAGACAGACAGTCTCTTTCTGCCTGTCTGTCTGTATAATATGTATTTTTATATCTATTTACATCTTTGTCTTAATGCCTTGTTATACAAAATATATTTCCGTGTGTCAGTACGAAATCTTGGTCTGTCCATCTTCATTTATCTGCCAGTCTATACAAAAAGTCTTGCCTTCTTGCATGAATGTTAACCAGATCTTTGTCTTTAATTCAGTTCAATTCAATTTAAAATTGCTTTATTAGCATTACTGCAAAGATACAATATTGCCAAAGCTTGAAATATATGTTGAGAAATATTATAATAACAATTAAACTTGAATTACATTTTCTTCAGCTGTCTGTCTCATTGCTGGTCGGCTACTGGTCTGTCTGGCTTGAGTTTCCTATCAAGATCTGTTTGTCTAAATCTGATTATCTGTCTGCTTGCCTGTCTGTCTGTCTAAAATTTGTGAGCATGTCTAGGTCTACCTAGATCTGTTTATTTATATCCATCTCTCTAAACTCATTACTGAATTTCAAGTTCTACAAATATATTTAGAGACTGCTATTGTTCTCTTGTAAATGTCAGAATCTTGAGTAAAGCCGGGGCGGCAGCAGGCCTCTCATTAACCCTGCGGCTCCTCCACCCAGCACAGGTGAGCATGTCATTTACCACCTGTTCATTCCTCCATCAGTTTTACAAAACCTCCTCAGACGGGGCGGTTTGGCCCTGGATGCTGCTTCTGCCTCTCTACCTTGGGTGCCTCTCATTCCCTCTGCAGTTCTGTTTCTGTATGCATCGCAAGCTGCTGATGGAGCGGAGGTTCGGCTCTGGATGGGGTAGATGTGCAGCTTGTTTGTTTATAGAAAGAGAGGCCATGTGTAAAGACCGTCTGTTTGACTGCCAAGTGCTGCTTTGCCTCTTCTGCCTCCAATAGGACATGGGAGGGTTTGCTTTGAGGCTGTAACAGTATAATATGAGCAACAGCTGCTAGCAGGATTGAAAACCAGTTAGAAACTGATGTTCATAAGGAAGTGATGACTGATGCTCAAAAGGAAAGTGTTATTTCTGAAGGGGCGGCACAGAGATAATTGATAGGTGTAAAATGATAGTTGACTCAAAAAAATGATCATTCTGCCTTTTATATGACTTTATTTATATGACTTAAAAAAATTAAGAAATCCTTGAAATTAAGAAAAAGAGCGTTTCAGAGAATGTTGTGATGTTTTTTTTACATGCAGAGAAAACAAAGTGAAATTTTGATTCTTGGAATTACAGGAATGGTGAAAGCTTTCATTTTTGTGTGATGTAACAGTTTAAGATAAAGTTTGTAAATTCAATAATAAGGACAACATTAGAATTAAGTTTGCTATAAATTCATTTTAAGTAGTGCTGTCAAATGATTAATCGCGATTAATCGCATCCAAAATAAAAGTTTTTCTTTACATAATATATGTGT
>JAUYWG010000050.1:6599303-6613950 GCA_034779775.1 Enteromius afrohamiltoni | reverse complement strand
CAGTACATACAAATATACTATGTAAAGAAAAACTTTTATTTTGGATGCGATTAATCATTTGACAGCACTAATTTTAAGCGATTTTAAAGACCTGCAACCTCTGTTGTAGCATCTATATCTTTATAGTTTGGTTAAGATTTGCTTCTAACATAATTATTGTTAACAACCCAGAACAACTAGTAAAAATCTAGTTAATTGAAATAAAGCTGAAAAAACTATTTTTTATGAGGGGCCATAATTATTGAAAAACCTCTCACGTACACTAGTGAAATATACCTTATTAATAAAACAACTCAAGCATATAAAATTGTTTCAACATTAGTCCTTACTCTGATTATTGGATATAATCGCAATATTTGTGTGCATGTAAACGTAGTCTATGAAGACACTCCAATGACTGCTTCTTTAGTATAAAATTATATTAAAAAACCCACAAATATCCATGACTTTTTGATTTTAAAGTGATATGTCTATTTTAGTTTGGGTTCCTAGGGTGATTACCCTGATTACCCTAGCAACCACCCCATGCACCCTAGCAATCACATAACAACATCCTAGAAACCACCCTAAATTCATTCTGGTTACCCTAGCAACCGCCTAGACACACCCTACAAAATGAGGGACATGTTTTGACACGGCAAGCACCGCTCATATTTTCTCAGAAAAAGCACATATCTGGTTATGCGAATGAATGAATTTCACTGAGGTCGATGAATGTTTTCACTCATGTATGTACGAGGTATTTCAGTAGTTACATATGAATGAATTTTAGTATGGTTGATGAATATTTTTTAATTTCGCTAGTGCACTAGTGCATTTATGGCCCCCATAGTTTTTAGGGATGCTCCGATCCAATATTTGTATCGGTATCAACGTCGATATTAAATAAAATATATACGCTATATCAGGTATCTGAGACAATTGGCCAGATATGACTTATAATTCCTGCTAGGCAATTTTAAAAGTTTATGCTTTCGCACCGTGACTGTGCAGCGTCTGACATCATGCGCTAGCAACGCGCTCTGTAAACTAACGGCATGGAACAAGCCAGAACATCCGCGATTTGGAGATTATTCAGTATCTGAGGTCAGATGAGATGTTGACAGGCTTGATGTCAGTGTCATTATTCCGTTATTATTTTCGTAACTGGTTATGAGATAAAAAGTCTCTCACCTCAGAAAAGCGAACTATCCTGTCATGCCAGAACATGTTACCGTGTTCAGTATTACCTTTATTCAGTATTAATAATAGTCTTGTTATTATTATTATAGTCTTAATTTTATTTGTTAAATAAATTTACTATGATTTTGTTTTATAACAAAATTATCTACACATTGCTTTACTGTATATGGTAAGTGGGTCGTGGCTTGATGACCATAGGAAAATAAACCAAAAAGCAAACCAGTTGAGAAACGGGTAATTCAGCACTTTTTTACATTTGACCTTAGTATCCGATTGGTACTCTGTATCGACCAATACTTAATCTCAGGTATTGGAATCAGTATTTAAATTAACAGTATATTAAAGCTAAATTAAATATTAACTCTAAAAAACTACTAAAAATCACAAGCATACAAGTGACGATTAATTGGGATTAATTACATTCAAAATATGTTTTTTTACATGATATGTGTACTGTTTATTTATTATGCATATATAAATGCACACACATACTGTACATATTCAGAAAATATTTACATGTACAGTATATACATTTATATATGATATTTGTATTGTATTTTGGATGCGATTAATCACAATTAATTATTTGAAACACTAAAACGAACATAACACAATTCCTAAAGCTTAATGTAAAATAAAATGAAAGAAAATTCATTCCGAAAACTGAAAATGTAAAAATAAAAGCCAAGTCAAAATATTATGTTGAATTTCGTTCTTAATTTCCTGCTTGCATCTGCATAAAAAAAGAGAAAGTTTCCCAGCACATAACCTTGAATTACTCTCCTTTCAAGACCGATCCTCGAGGGCTCTTCAGACCAAACCATTTCACCATTTTCTGTCATGGAAACTTAGTCAGGGATGTCCCGTGGAGAACGCTGGCTGCCAGGATAGTACGGGTTACCGAAACGTGGCATCCTCTACAAACCACGTACTTATTACTGAGCAAGGCCTATTAACCTCGAATGACCTGCAGTGACTCAAGCTCTTATAGAAGATTTCTGCGTAATCGCTGTTCTCAGAAGGCTGCATCTATCAAAGACTACGACTAGTGCTGTTTGACTGCTTGGGTGGCGCTGTGTGGGAGAGGGTGGATGGCTATTAGTAACATGCCTCAAATCCTTACTTTAATATCCTATAAGCCCCTTAACACTAATTACAGCTTGATACACTAATCAGTGTCTGTTTGCATTCCTCTGCTGCTGAGTAGTATAAATACTGCAGAAATCCCCTCAAATGGGAACAAGGCGTCAAACTGTTGTATGTATAGCTGCAGTCTTATATAGCCTTAGACATGCATTCGAGATCCTATCTCCCGTTTCTTATTCCTGCAAAGCTCTGTTAGATGAAATATTGCAGAGGTCAGGAATGTACACTTGAAGACTGACCTGAATTGCCCAAGTCTGCTGGGACGGATGTGCAAGTGTTGTTTTCAGTCCTCCTGAAAATACAGAGCTCTGGAACCATATTTCCCCACCATATTTCAATTGATTTCATAAGCTATAACCTTCTATTTATGTATTTTAACTATCGTAAGTGGGATTTTGTTATTCTGTAATATTTAGGAGAATTTATTGGCAGAAATGCAATATAAAATACAAAACTATGTTTTCAGAGGTGTAAAGACCTTACATAATAAGCCGTTATGATTTATAAACTTAGAACGAGCAATATATATCTACATACACCTAGAGTCCCCTTACATGGAAGTCGCCATTTAGTGCCGCCACAGACAAACTTCTACAGAGGGCATTTCGTCAGTACCTTGTTCTTCTTCTTCCTTGGTGTTTTAAGAGGCCTCTTGTGTCATCACCATGTTGAAATGCACATGAAGTAGTAGTGGTAGTATTAGCAAGCAAGTCAGTAGTGTTTTTCTGGTGGAAGTAAGAGGATAAAGGAAATTACAAAAAGAAAAAAAAACAAAAAGGAGGATCATGCGTATTATGCACAAGAAGAACCGGCAGAGCGTCTGTGAAAAAAAGAAGACGACAGCAGAAATCCAAGATAAATATTGGTGTGGCTTTTCCAAGATGGAAGGCGCTTATGCGGGAGAAGTGTTTTCAAAGCCACGCCAAAGTTGCTTGTTTACTGCTAGACTGGTAAGTTAGTCCAACATCAGCAATCATTGTGAAAACTGTTGTTTAATAGCTTTAGTTGCAAGATAACCGGACATAACCGCAAGTATTGTTTTTTTCCTTGTCAGTGTAATTGGATTTAATGTAACAGGACTGAGAAATGAGATACGCCACTGCCGAACATGTATAAATTGCTGGCATCAGGGGACCATTAGTAATGTGCATGGCATTAAAACTGATTTCGTATGCACGATTGCATTTCACTTTCACTTTTCATCATAATGTTTCACTGTAGACTTCGTCCGATGTCAATTTGGTAGACGTCGCCCTACTGCCCTATAAAAAATCTACAAAAGTCAGCAAATAAACCTGAGACAATGATCAATGAGTAACAATAATATCTGCAATAACGTATTGGTCTACTGAATAATAATATAATATAATTTATAATATATATAATATAATATAATATAATTTTTTGACTTACCTTACCAGATGATGACATTTTTGTCCTGTGTCAGCTTCCGTAGCTTCTGTATGCGTTTCGAAAGGATGGGGTGAGCGGGGAACTTAGCCGCTTGTTGAAATTTGAATCCTAACCGCTAGACGCAGCTAAAAATTACACACTGCAGTAGGGCTGGGAGATGCAGATATATATCGAACGATATAGCGGTAAATCTCCATCAGCTGTTTTTAAATGCAGCACTAGCTTAGATCACCGAGCCATAGATCACCGAGTTTTGATTCGAAGGCGCAGTTTCTCAGTGATCTACTGTTCTGTGTATAAGCTGGCGTTCCTTTTGGAAACAGCAGATGGAGATTTATCGCTAATCAAAGAACCGGCTTTACTGACAAGATGCGCATAATATATTGTTCGATATATATCGCCCAGCCCTACACTGCAGCTTTAAGACAAAATTTTGTGAGGTGTTATTAATGTGTTGTGCTTAGCATGATTCATAGGTCTATTTTGGTAAGGACTTTTCTAGTTTTGTGCATATCTAAATAAATAATTTGTTGAATATCTGTCAATATATTGTACTCTATAGTTAAAACGTAAGGGGTCAGTAATATTATTTAATTGTTTATTAAATAATAAACAATGACACTGAATATTCAGCTTTGCCACCAAATATTTTTAAATGTTTAGTTATATTAAATTGTAATAATACAAGCTTCACAGACCTCTTTTAAAAACATTTAAAAATACATTGGAAAAGTAGTGTATGATCATAAACACCATGACCAATAAATACATGAAATATGTAAATCAATTTAAAAATCAAACATTTTCCATATCAAAAGCTTGCTGTCATGTTTTAATGCACGCAGTTGTTGAATGGTATTTTTTGTGCTAGTGTGTATATGAGAGGGAGAGTCTATAGTCCACAGAGGAGGGTGTAGAAGGCAGTATGTAGTTGAAAACAAAGGCACCCCCTCGAGTGAATGACTGGCCATTCTTTATCCTGCCTCAATTCATTTTATTCTGTCAGCTGTCCCCTTAGCTGTGAGCACAGCCAAGTTAAATACCTGGCTTGGCCTCAACACATGGAATACTTGTAAAGGGAAAAAGCAAAGCAGTTTATGTAAGTGCAGGGTTGGATGTATATGCAATAAAAGGCCTTTTGTGGCCAATTTTCTGGATATTAAATGGTGAAATGTTGCTTGATGCATCTGTGTTTTTTGACAATATCTAAAATAGTTTTCCATTCATAGACATTCAATGACCAGAATACCATGGTATGAGTTATTTTTATTGTTGTCTTATATTTTATTTATTTATTTTACCAAAAGTTAACATTTCAGAACCAATCCGGCATCTGTACAAAACATAATGATTAGATTATTAATTTTTATTATTGGACGTATGTTGCACACAAAGAACAGAGTTTGATCTTTGACACCACAAACTGCAGGTGTTGCCCGTTCTGTTTCCTCCGGCGGTGAACTCAACAATAAAAGTTTCAGTGGTATTGTTTTGGTTTCCAGGCTCTTGCTTTGTGCCATTCTTTTCTCCCGTTCCCTGTTCCCATTCATTTCTTCCCCCCTTTTTCTGAAGAGAGACCCGTGGGTGGGTTTGGCCTTGAAAGGCAAGCCAGCTAACCTGGAATAGTATTTTAATTGGGCTGCCATAACTACAGTTTATGCAGGCATCTATGGGAAAATTAAAATCTGTGTAGACTGACTGAGGAAGTCTCAAGTCATCGCAGCTTGAAGGGCGGGCTGAAAGATTAAAAGGGCTTTCCAAGGAACTGTCTCAGACTTTGATCTTTAAATTGCAGTCACTGCATGTCACAATATACTGTGTTAATTCTGCCAATTAACATTTTGTTGTTAGCCATGATTGTAATTACTACGTAAAATATGCCTTCATAGTGGTTTGTGCTGATGGCTCATCTTTTGATTTGCTTGGGAATAAGCAGCTGTGTTATTTTTGATAACATAATGTGGCATAAATGGTCCTAAACAAGGTAGGAATGAGTAAAATCTTTAAGTGTCACTTCAAAAGTGTTTTTTTTTTTCATTCTGGTGCAGTATTGTGTCTGTTTCTAGTCTATGTGCATTTTGTTTAGCAAAGAAAGAGGTCTGAGGCTCTCGTTCTCAGCAGTGGTTCCTGGGTGTCTGTGCCATTTGAAACATAAATACTTTTAAAGTTTAATGGTCTGCAGGGGTGAGTATCCAAGAGTGAGAACAGACACTTAAGCGTGGAGAGAGCCACTTAAAAATTTACTACGCCAGAGTGAGGTGAAAAGGCCAAAGGGGGAGACCTGAACACACGCTTTGTGTCTCCTCACTTGCCCACTGTTCAATCTCACAAGAGTGTCTACTTGGCTTGGACATAAAAGACTAGAAGGTGGCCCCTTTGTCCCACCACTTCTTTTTTTCCTTTCTTCATTTCCTAATTGTTTCTTTGAACTTTTCCAGTTTCCACTCTTTGCTGTTTTTCTCATTTTATTTTATGCTCCCAAATTCTTTTGCAGCAGTACTTACAAAAATAAATTTAAGCAAATTAACCAGTCGAGTTCCCACCTTCCTACTGACCAGAGTCGTTCCAGAATGACCAAATGGATTAGCTGTTTTTCCTTGTAAAAACACTGGTATGATTATGATGACAACATATATTTGCTGTTGGTGGAAGGAGTTCAAGGCCTGCGAGATAATTGCATTCACAGGCTTGAAGGATTTGCTTCCCTGTAAGAAGCAGTTTAGTATTGCTGTTCTGTGGTACAGAGCCCTGTCCCAAATGTTGTCCCAAGTTCTTGTGGTCCTCTATACTTTGGTGACGCATAACCACATAGACTGTCTGGTTGAAGCCTGCATTAAATTTGGCTCTGCAAAAGGGCCATAGTGGCTGCACCCTGAGCACCCTTCAGAATCATAAAATGACACGTGGGGTACTCTTGTGGTCTTTGCAGTGGCCACCACAATCCTGCTAGATGGTATACATCAAATCTGTCTTTTAGGTTCTAGCCTAGTAGCCAGAAACACAAAACCGAAACTGACTTTTCCAACACAAAGTCATCGCTTTGCCACAATGGCCTAATTCCTGTGAAAGACAAGTGTCCCGGACTTTTAATAGATCGTTGAGAGAGCTTTGCAAGACTACTGACCCGCCCTTCATTGCTGGAAGGTTCCCTGTTGCTCTGAGAAGTCGATGCTCTCTTATGCTCTGAATGCAGCCATGCAACCATTGCACACTTTCTCAGGCTCGAACAATAGACCCTTACGACCGGCCCCTATAATCCCTCTTTCTTCTGTCTCATTCATCCACCACTAAACCCCCTCTAAAGGCCAGGCCCCCTGCAGTTCCATCAACCCTAGTGGATACCTGCATTTGGAACCAGCTATAGTGACCTTGATTTCGCATTTTGGCTGCTCCGTTCTGTGCATTTGGCTGCATGTCTAGTCAAGTTCAAAGCTGGGGGGAGGTGCACAATTGACTGGAAGTGAAAATCTGGTGTGTGGAAACAATTAAGTCTCCTTGCCAGTTTATTGATCCAAGCAGCAAGCCAGTTGGTATGTTGGTTTGCAGGTTTGGGGGGATGGATTCTCAAGGAGAATGTTGGGCTGAATGCCAACTGTACTCCACGCCAATTCTCGGTGGGAGACCACACCATCTTTAAGCTTGACTCGATGCATCCTGCTGGCACGTATGCACATTTGCACGTTAACAACTTTTTTACCTTCAATTCTTAATTCCTTCTGTTTTCCCAAATTTTTAGTGACCCCTCTACTGAGCGTAAATAAACTTCTAAATATCATAATTGAATGCTTTGATATGGCTGACATGTCCTGCATTAAAATGCTTCGGTCAAGCTCCTGGGCACCCTGCTGATTCTGCAAAAGAGTGGTAAATGTGAGGTCTGAGTGCACCTCAGACAGATGTGTTATTGAACGAAAGGAGTGTGTTTTCAGTTTTGTGTGGATTACCTCCCCCTGGGCTGAGAGGTCCATCTCAAAGCAGAGGCTCTTGGGTTAAGCCTTTCTGTGCAACTGCAGCCTTTAATGAACCATGCGGGTCTGCATCGTCCGAGCACTTTGACAGGTGTCAAGGATTAAATTTGCCTTCTGGATATGGGCAGATTGCTCTCTCGCTTATTCCATTCTCTCTGTATTTTTCCCCCATTCAGGCTGCTTTCAGACTTCATTAAAAATGTAATTATTCACTCATTAACCTTTGTAAGCGATAAATTGCCTGTTTTTTGTGAAAAAAGAGAGAGAGCGCTGATAATTGTAGATCAAGGCCAGGGGCAGGGGATCATGGGAATAGGAGGGTTGAAGAAAGGAGTGGGATGCACTATTCTGATTGGCTTCAGGAATGATTGGTTGCCTGGTAAAAGAATGCAGTGGGGATGAAGGGTGTCTTGTGCCCACTGTGAAAATTCCAATGTCATGACAACATTCTCACTTGTAGAACACTGCAGGCTGGACAGTGAAGCTGACATAACTGTCAGTCAATAGGAGAATGCTGTATGTTCTTTTCCACTATCTGAGTATGGGCTGTCCATCAACTGAATGGCCGTCACAACGCGCCACAGCTTTTAGTCTAGCCAAATTCCGTCATTGTTTTGAAAACTTTGTGGTGAGTATATTATTGGCTTGACGTTAGTGGTTCCTGGTATAAGACCAGCAGGTTTGAGTTCCCATTCATACTGCCAGGAAATATTTCACTGCATGTTGCCAATCACAAAGCTGATTGGTTGCTAGTAGGCATTTCTGTTTTTCTCATTTCTTTTTTTGTGGTAAAAACTAAAATTTTTAAGAAAAAGCTGTTACCTCTGCAGATTTGCAAATATTGTACATTTAGCTTGTCACTGGGGCAGGTCTCTAAAGGTACATTAACTTTATAAAATCCTAACTTTTAAATAGGGCTGCACGATAATCATTGCACAATATGTTTTGTGCATCTTGTTAGTAAAGCCGGTTCTGTAATCAGCGGTAAATTCCATCAGGTGTGTGGTCTTGCATTGAGCCGCATTTACTACGCAGAGCCATTGTTCACTGATGAGCTGCGCAAAATCACACTGATAATGAACCCGAATTTGCGCAGCTCATCAGTGAACAACGGCTCTGCTAAGTGAATGCGCCTCAATGTAAGATCATGCACCTGATGGAATTTTCCACTGATTACAGAACTGGCTTTACTGACAAGATGCGCAATACATATCTCGCAGCCCTACTTTTAAACATAACATTTCTGTTGGACCACTGATGTCATATGGACTATTTTAAAGATGTCTTTACTACCTTTTTGGGCCTTCAGCGTGTCAGTTGCTTGCTGTCAATGTAGGGTATGAAAGGTCAAAAATATCTGAAGTCTTACAGGTTTAGCCTAATTAATGACCTTTTTAAGAGGACATATGACTACCCTACATCTTACTACTTTTACAGGTAAATTCGAATTTGGCCTCAGTGACAAGGCATACTATAGTCTTTGCACATTTTTTGACAGTGTAGTATACCTAGAAACCATGAACCACAATGTAAAAATATCTTCCTGCACATGACACAATCACGATTTAGTAGGCATTTCATGATTTTTTTTTCCCCCCTAAGATAAAATACACTCATAAGGAGACATTCTATGAAAAGAAATTTTATTATCTAGTGCAGTGCCTTTCAAGTAAATATGCCATTTTGTCTTGTCAGCTCGTATTGTTGCGTCAGATCGTTAGCGGTATGAACGGATCGTTAGTGGTATGAAGCGTGCTTGAGAGGTTGTTCTTGTATTAATCTACATCAAACAAAGTCATTTACAACAGGCTGATCTGTTTACAGTGTAGGAGAGTGAGAGCCTGTCATCATAATTACATGCTATTGATTGCTTGCCGAGCTGACGTTGGACTGCCTCAAGGAATGTGGTCTTTCAGTTTTAAAAAGAATGCACTTTGGGTACTCGTGGTGTAGGTTTTTTTCTGGCTGGGAAGTGATGTGATGTTAGCCAGTGGGTATGTGATGAAATTGTAACCTGGCAAGATAATTCAGGGTATTTGAAACTTTGAGACAAAGTACCACCATTTATAAAGTTTCCCTAGCCTTACCAGCAGTATATTGTTTCTTGTCCTGCTTTTAGGACATACAATAGCCCACAGTGTCTATCTAACAGAAACCACAATCCCTCAGACTTCACTGCAAGAATGCTGGTTATTAATGACCAAAATAATAGCATTACAACTCCTCTGTCTTTGTCTTTGGCTCGTCTCTCCAACATAAAGCCACAGGGATACTAACAGGCCCAGGAAAGGAGCAGATCTCTCTTGTATGCTAAGCAAAAGCTTCTAGTGAATAGCTACAGTTTTAATTTGGAGAGGATTGTGTCTTGGCTTGGTGTCTGTTTGTGAAGGGTGGGGGAAAGAAGTCTTGGGTTATCTGAGTACAGAGCTAATCTCCCTTATGATAATCACAAACTCACTGAGAAAATGAATTGGGTTTCATATGTTTGTAATTTGGATAGATAGAAAATGTTTTTATTGTGATACACATTTGCAAGTGAAAAATTTGCAGAGGGGGAAAACTCTGAATGCAGGATATCCTGCCTTTTACTTTTAACATGTAACTTTGTACTGTATGCTCAATTAGCATAGCACAGCTGCATAAAATGACTGTTTAAATAAATCCAAATGGCTTGTCTGAACTGGTTGTAGTGGGTTAAAAGACTTATGGTCTGACCAATGCCCCTTGCTATCGCTGTTTCTGAAAGCACAAAGGATTTACAGGGGATGACGCCAGTTAGCAAACATCCTGTCGAGTTATCCCTGGAGACCAAAAAATTACCTCCATAAGTTTGAGGTTGGTCTGCCCCGTTTTCTTTGTTAGGAATCATTAAGCTGTCTGACCAGGCAAACATATGAGGCATGTTCATGAAAGGATCATTTTGAATGATAGATACAAAACAATTTTTGTGGGGTGTTTTAATAAAAAAAATAAGGCTCAGCTGTTCTCTGATTCTTGAGTTTGTGGTCTCTTAGGAAATCAGTGGTTTATTGGATGGTTTGGATTCAACAACAGAGCAAGATGTTTGATCGGAACCATAAGGAGACATTTAGGATGAGAGATTGGTGTTCAGGTGAAGGGAATCGTGGAAGAACTGTTGACTTGCAGACAGACAAAGAACACATGAGCATTGATGGACCCGAGCCAGTAAGCCGTTCATGTGAGGGAAAGCTCAGTCAGACATCATGAAGATAGAGTGAGCATGTCTTCTGAACGTGCTTGCAATGGTCCTTTGTGAGTTTTGTTTTAGTTGTTGGGCTTGTGCAGTCGGCTGACTTACTCAATTAAACTGTCGGGCTGTTTGCATTGTCTGTGAGCTCATTACAGGGATACACTGTGCTTTGTTTTGCAGTGAGGGCTTTTTCTTTTCAAGGAAACTTGGCAGATGGAAGCAAAACCCCTAAAGAGTCCCTTGTGAAGTCCGGTTTGAACTGAACCAGTCCAGATTGACCCATTAGCTGCTGCCACTGCATGGAATGAATAAGACCACCCAGATTCATTTGAGAGAACAATATTGCACAAGTGAACATTGTACTACTCACATTGTAATGCCACATGCTTTTCAGCTGTCTTGTTGGCAGAGATAAAACCACATATAAACTAGAGGGCACAAGATGACAGTTGGATGCTTAATGGCGGCAGTTGCTAGGCTTGCTGGCTGGATAAATAAAATTAAAAAGTCAATATAGTTCATATGTTTTAGGGCTGCGAATTTTAGCATGCTTTTCATGATTGTCATTGACTTTTAACTGCATTCAACTTTTTGTTTTTTTGTCAATCAACTGCAAAATGAAATGAACCTCTAAATACTGTAAGTATATTGGCCCAAGACCTTTACATCTTTACTTTCTAGGTAAGCATTTCTATCTAAAATATGTCACAGTGGTATTTTAAAGGGATTGTTTATCCAAAAATGAAATGTTTATCATTTAGTCACCTTTTAAGCTATCCTAGGTATATATGACTTTCTTCTTTAAGACAAATACATTTTAAAATGAGTTATATTAAAAATGTCCTGGCTTTTCCGAGCTTTGTGATGACGGATGATGTAGGATGTAGGTGTAACATGAGCACCGGTAAAAATATGCTAGTCTTGTGAATACAAAGTTTGTTTGTTTTTTTTATAGCAAACTAGTCTTTCTCTTTTGAATTTATTGAAATTCTCCAACATTTACAAATTCTCCGTTTGTACTTCTAAATCATGACCAGTGATTTGTTTTGGCATCTCCTCTGTGCTTCCGTGCTAGAGATTACGGTTTATAAACTTTTACATATACATTTTTTAATTATATTTTTTTGACATGCAGTGTTTTCTTCAGAAAGCCTGTATCCTTCCCCTAGAGCCAAATGGAGCACTTTTCATGATGGATGGATTGCCATTTATTTGGGCTTTAAATTCCTGTATTCACTGCCCTAATAAAGCTTGGAAGAGCCAGCACATTTTTTATTTATTCATCTGAAAGAAGAAAGCCATATACACCTAGGATGGCTTGAGGGTTAGTATATTATGGGGGTAATTTTCATTTTTGGGAGATCTATCCCTTTAAGTACTACTCACCAGGAAATGTGGTTTGTTTGAGGTTTGCTTTCTGCAAATAATTCCTAAAGGAATAGCTCACCCAAAAATGAAAATGACCCCATATTTTACTTACCCCCAAGTCATCCTAGGTGTATATGACTTTCTTCTTTCAGACGAACACAGAGGTTTTTTTTTTTTATTTATCCTGGCTCCTCCAAGGTTGGTAATGCTGGTGGATAGTGGCCCTTATTTTAAAGCTCCATAAACCAAGTCGTAAAACTTGATGTATGTCTTAAGGTACGTTCGTTATTTTAGGGAAATCCTCTGACGTTTAACTTCTCGATTTTTAACTTTTAATTACCAGTTACCAGCGTTACCTTGTTCATGGAGTCAGAGGTCAGCCTAGAAGCTGAGTTTCATGACAGAGAGATTTGTCTATATATATAAATATATATTACACACACAGTAGGTGGACAACACATTTACAAGATCCACCAGCATTTCCAAGTCATATACACCTAGGATGGCTTGGGGGTGAGTAAAATAAGGGTAATTTTTACTTTTGGGTGAGCTATTTCTTTAATGTAGTTTAACAAAGACGTTCCCACTCACTCTTCAAGTTCAAGGTTAAATAACTAATGAAAGTCTAGTTGAACTGTAGCATAAACAGAAGTGAAGTGAGGTACTTATTATAGTCTTTGTGTTATAGGTTTGCACAGGATGTTTCTTAAACTGCACAAATAAAAGCATCTAAAGCAGGTTTACACTCACCTCAAGGCTCGAGTACTTGAAATGTAATCGTTCCTGCTTTTGTGTTGGTGTAACAGCAGTCCCTTCCCCCTCTTATTCCAGTATGTCCCACAATCCCCTGGGAACAATATACAACCAGTCTCCGTGTGCGTACAGATGTCGGTTTCGCTTCTGGCTGGTAGGACATATGTATAGAAGGAAATGTTTCATCCTGCGGCTGCTCGTGTGCATTACGGTAAATGCCATTCAAAAGCTTGTTGGGGGCAGCACACAGGAAGTTGACTCAATCCTGTTAATGTGGAACAGCATTTAATTAGATCCGCTTGAAGCTTCTAGTTAAACAGGACCTGTATTTGTTGCGCACGATACAAGACATGACGGGAAGCTGATCAGTTCTACTTTCATGACTTTCATCGGCTGTTTGTAAATCATGTTAAACTGATACGGTTCCATTTAGCAGATTAAAGGAAAAAGTCACACAGAAATTATACCCAAGTTGTAGATGAGTTTGTTTCTTCATCAGAATAGAGATATTACATCATTTCCTCACCGATGGATGCTCTGCAGTGAATGGGTGCCATAACAATGAGAGTTCAAACACCTGATAAAAACATCACAGTATTTAGTATGTGTTTGTAATTAACATATTCATCATTAAAATATTTTTAAGGTTCAAGCCTTAGAAAATATATGGTGGATTTTGATGTGAGAAGATAATGGAGAATGGATTTTTTCACTGGAGGAAGTTATTATGGAGACGCGTTTTTAAATGATAGTTTTGTCGTTTATCTACATCTTAGATGGCTTGAGGGTGAGTAACGCTCAGCAAATTTACGAATTTGGGTCTTGTGTCTTTCTCAAATCTGAGAAAAAAGTAGTCAAAAAATGTCATTCTGAGTGATTCAGTCCAAATGTCTCACCTAATGTATGAATTTATTATTTTTAATTGAATCAATACAAAGTATTACTTGTGATCGAGACAGTGTTTTCTGTCTGCATGTCACAGTCGTGCTGATTTGTCTCTCATCTCTGGCTGGTTTGTGAAGGCAGCGGTTTTGGCAAATTGAAGCATGTTTCTTGCTGATCCAACACTGCAATCTGGTGCTCTGCACTGTAACAAATTACACATAACTACAAGCTACACCGTCCTATCATTCCCCCAGTCCAAAAGTGTTTCATTGTCTGGTCACAGTGTGGTTTAGCAAATTAAAGTGTATGTGGTGTTAGTGTAGAGGCAGGCAGCAGTGATTTGTATCTGATTCAAAGCTTTAATCAACAAATATTTCTCTCTGGCAATCAGACACATCATGTTTTCTTTGTCAATTTTTAAGTCAGTGCAGTTCATATGCATGACCAAAACATCACTTTATCATAACGTTATTTGCAATTAACATTATTTGTAGTGCGTTTGCCTTTCAGTAATAGTATCAAATATAGTATTATTTTACTACACATTAGCTTTGATTCTTACACATAAATAGTTTTCTGCTGTGCCTTTTTTATTTTTTTTACCTCCCACTATGATAGTGTTCAATCACAATAAGACGAAACTAGTTCATTTGAAGCTAGCAATTTCATGGATTTGTGCTTTATTTTATGCTTTATTTTATAAATCGTTTTGAGTTGCTGT
>JAUYWG010000050.1:6580182-6599006 GCA_034779775.1 Enteromius afrohamiltoni | reverse complement strand
TCTCGCTCTTTCTCTCTCAGCACATATACACACAGCCTTTTGTTGGCAGCAAGGCTGCCTTGACATTCTCTGATTTGTTGGCACCACCAGCTGCTGGCACTAGCCAAGTTAAAGGTTGTATGGCAAGACCGAAGCTGCTTTGCTTGGTGGAGGGGCTGAGCAGCACTGGCTTTTGTGTCTGACTCTTTCTGCTGGTTATTTATAAATTGTGTCAACCTGCAGTGCATTCCAGGCCTTCTCTGACGGAGCTTTTCTGCACTGATGTATGCTGCTTTTGTGCCTGACAAGGTACCGCTGGGGACTCCAGCTTTGAAACACGTTTTTAGTCCTGAAAGTGGATTATTAAAGGACTGTCAGAGTAGCACAAGGTTTAACTGTTGTTTGATTGAACCTCACATGCTTTGCTTGGTTTTATTTATTGCTTTTTTGAAAGTGTTGGCGGCTTTCCTGGGGTTTATTTTTTAATCATTTTTAATCCCACTTTATATTAAGTGTCCCTAATACCTGTAGTGTAAGTACACACCGGTACATAGTATCTACAGCTGTAATATTTCTGTAACTTCACTCATTTAACGACCCTCAGAATGGTGTGTGTAAGTACAAATTTGTAACAGGACATTGGTAACAACACTTGTGGTTGGTATTCAATATGTTACACTTTATATTAAGTGGGCAGTTCCTGAGGAATTACCATGTATATACACTGGTATTACAAAGGTGCACCAACTTTACATATCCCTAAACCTACCCAACTACACCTCCTGATCACCCCCTGTTCCAGTTACTCTTATACATACTTATATATTATATTAATGATAAAGCATAAAATATTCTATATCAATACATATTTAATATATTTTAGAATTTATTTAAATTGGTTATTTTATTACTTTGGTTATTTCAATTAATTTATTGCATGATATAAATTAAATGATTTGACAGCTTTAGCTTCCTAACATTTTTTTGTTTTTTTGCAGTTTTACAAGTACCACTTGTGGTCATCTTGAATTGTGACTTTCAAACTTGTCTACAGCAGAGGTTTTGGCACTTTACCAAGAAATTCAACTACTTTTATGTCTAACACACATTTCACTGGCCAAAAGCCGCAATATCCTTCTCTCTCTCTTTCTCTCTTTTTATCTTCCTCCCTTGTTTTCTTTTCCCTTTCATTTCTCTCTCCAGGGAGTCCTTTATCTCCATCAGTGGAAAACATTAAAACACCTTTCTGATGAGGGTTTAGGCCCAGTGTTGCCTGTCGTACTCTGCGCCGCTTAACTACTATACACACATCTTCCAGCCAAGCAGATTATGCACAGGAAAAAAGACAATTGGCGGGTGAGATCATGGGTTATGGTTTAATGACCTTTTACACGGTGCATAAGACAACATAAAACACTATATTACCATTTCTGAAAGAGGAAAAGCATTGTAAAAGGGTTATGCTCATACTTTCAGGTAATAGCTGGCATGTTGTTTTTAGTTTTAGCTCTTATGGAAGGAATTCTGGACCAAGTTTGACCAGAGCACACGGCACTCCCCTTCCTTCCTGTCTTAATAGACCGCTCTACAAGGTAGAGAGCATATACACAATGCCTGGAGGAACAAGGAGGCAAAACAATTGAGCATGTTTATCTATCCCTTTTTGCTCACATTAAAGGAACCGGTACTCGGCCACACCACTTCAATGAAACTACTTCCAGTCCACTTCTGAAGGATAATAAACACAGAATGCTGACCTCTCTCCTCAGCCTCACTGAATGATTCATTCTTCCCATTATTCACATTACTTTGTTCTGGTCACTGGGTCAGATTTCTCACAGCCTTTGCTCCATGGAAATTCACAATTACAAATCTACATACGCTCTTTAAAAAAAAGGTTCCATGGCATCTGTGGTTTTATGAATAACTTTTAACATCCAAATAACCTATTGCTTCACAAATTTTTTTAGGAAATATAATACTTCTTACAATGGCCAGGTAGTGCACATCACAACCAAATTGCCCAAAGCACCATGATAACAAGCCACAACACAACAAAATTAGCACAATACAATGGAAGCAAGCCACAACGCCACAAAATAATTGCAACGCAAAGAAATTAGCACTACACAATAGAAACAAGCCATAATAAAATTGGTGCAACATAACGAAAACAAGCCACAACAAATTCAGAGCAATACAAAGAAATGAACACAACACAATGGAAACCAGCCGCAACAAAATAAACGCGCCACAACCAAATTAGCGCAATACAGAGAAAATAGCACAAAACAGTGGAAACAAAAGCTGCAATAAAATTGGCGCAACACGACAGTGACAGGTCACAACACAATGGAAACAAGCTGGAACACAATGCTTTATTGTTGGAATAAATAATTATGTATTAATGTATAATAAATAAACACTACCAGGCTATTAGGCAGAGGTTACATCAGCTATCCAGATATATGGAGCACTGTAACAAACACATATCCATCAAGCACTGCTTTTCTACTGAACTGTTCTGTCTTGTTGAGTTGAGCGCAAAGGTGATTTATAGGGGAAAGGGCCAGTAAGTCAACTAAGGACTCAAGAGGAAACTTAAAGGGTAACTTTGGCTCTCTCAGCCTTGAAAGCAAGGGGGGTTGCTCCTGTTGTGAGTATCTGGTTTCACATGGCCACTGGCTATAAAAACTACACGGCAGACTTGTTTGACTGAACCTACTAATCACTAGAAGTGATTTTAAATTAAATAACAAAAGATTCCCTATTAATTCACTTTTTTGTCCCAATTTAACAGATTGGTTAAAAAGACCAATTGTTTCTTTTTCTTTTTTGTTGTAGTTTTGTTGTTTGGGCTTGGTGTTTGTTTTGGTTGGTTTGGTGTTGTTTTAAGTTTTTTAGTTTTGTTTTGTATGAAAGCCACTGAATAAAAATAATAAAGATAATTGCGACTATTTATCTCACAATTCTTTTTAAAAAAATTTTCTCACAATTGTCAGTTTACGTCTTGCAATTCAGACTTTTTGTCTCAAAATATTTCTTGCAAAGTTATGAAGTCCGAATTGAGGGATATCAACTCACTATTCTGACTTCTGGGAAATTCTTAGTTATAAAGTCCACTTCTTAGGAGGATTTTTTTCTCCTCCGTTAACTTGCCATATCGTGTTGTAGTAAGAATTTTGAACTAGAAACCAATTCTGTTCATAATTGTGTGATTTTGCTCCAATTTTGCTCCAATTTCAAGTTTACATCTCGCAGTTCTGCGAAAGTCAGAATTGAGTAGCGGAAACGGGCTTCCATGGTTGGCTTGTGTTTATATATAATTTATAGTTTTATAATTCACACTCGCAATTAGCTAAATCAACCAAACCGTCATTATTTTAGTGGCCCTACAGTGCACAGTCTCTCTCTGCTGAGCTATAGATATTACCATAAAGAGACCCTAGGTATCCCTAGACCACTGATCTCTGACCCCCTCTGTAGGTGACGAGAAGTCCATCATGCTGAGAACATGTCTTCACCATGCCACACTGCATTTGATCCACTCCTTTTCAAGTACATTTCAGTGCTTCTTTTGTTACCGTGATGAAGACTGTGTGCTTTACCAATAGATCTTCTTATAGCTGTGTGCCACATCAGAGCTCTGTATGGGTTGGCAGATCTTTTAAAGGCTGCTGTTTATTTAAAAAAGTAGAGACTCACTAGGGACTCGTGGGTCACCGGAGTGCTAGGGTTGTGTGAAGGTGGTGTGTATGTTCCAAGGCCAGACGGTCCCTGTGATCATGTTTTAAGCCATGACCTTTGACCCCTCCCCCACCGCTGCCCACCGTGCCACCCGACCAACAGCTGCCCCATGTGCCGAAGTGACCCTGAAAGCCTGACGCTCAGCTGTCTACATCCTTCTCCTTATAACGCTCTCTTTCTTTACACACCAACTGACACTCGTAAATCTCTCTGAGGGGCGTTAAGCATCGCTTTGGTAATTTTTAGGTATTGCTTACCCAAAGCAGACGTCCGTTTGCACACGGCAGCCCAAGCAAAGTCAAAACTAGGTCAAGAGGTTGCGGGTTTTAATGCTTTGGAAATTCGTAAGCCAATAACCCCATGAAAGATGCCAGTATAATCGGATTTTAATAGCATTTTATACTGTTCTGGGATCAGTGAGAGAAAGGGCACTGCCACATTTGTGTGTGTAAAATAAGACAAAGTCTGGTCAGAATTTAGCATGTTTCCCTGCAGCTGTAGAAAACAGATGTGCTCTTTAATGAGCGAAAGAAGAGAAGAAGGAAATGAGTTAATTGACAGATATAAAAGTCACTGTGAAATCCAGTGCCACAGAGTCACACGGTTTCCATCCCCGCTCTCATAAAAACATGAGCCAATCATCGTCTTACATTATAAAGGTGTATTTAATGACATTGTCAGAAATAAGATGTGTGAAACACTTCTGAGTTGTCCGCCAATAGCATTTGTCGATGCATGATGTTCTTGCAGTTTCTTCTGAAGTAGCACTTGGAGCCAAAGGTTTGGAGTCGTCCTGCTGTCAGGCCTCTGTTGAAGCTTTATGAAGCTGTGCAGCCCACCGAACAGCTCCTGAGATTTACTACGCCTTTGGGGAGTCTGAGACAGCCCATATGCTGAAAAAGTTCAGCTTTGGTGAATTTAGGGAGGAACCTAAAAATAAAAGTGTCTCTTTAAGATGGATAGGTATTTGGCATTTGCTAACAGCTATGTGCTACTATGTAGAGATGGGTCAATGACATGACACTTCTTAATCTGTTTATTTAAAAAAAGATTAAAAAAGGGATTTTTCTTGAACTAATGCTTTGATTTAGAGAGAAAGTCTTTTATTAATTGGAAAAATGTAAAGGCCTTTATATTTTCTTTTTCAATAAATGCTGATATAGTCACATTTTAAGTAAATTAACAGATAAAACAAAAAATGTTGATTTAATTTTTTTTTAATTCTGTTTTATACTGTGATTAATCATAATTAATCGTTTTACATCTTTTTTTTTTTTTTTCTTTTTTTAAGGCATGTTTACTTATATTTTTATTCATGACATTCTTATTGTCAGTCATTAAATAAAAAATTAATGTAATGGTTTCAAAACCAGCATGAATGCAAAGTACATCATGATTTTTTTTTTACTTTACTTTTACTTTACTTTTTTTTTACTTACTGATTTTGAATGCCAACAATATGGTCTCTTTCTGTGTGTCATTCTTGGAGCTAGTTTATTACGCCATCTATGCTTGTTCTCGGTCTGGCCCCAGTACCCTCAAATCCATGTCAATAGCTCTTGTGGTCGTAATTTCCTAATGCTCATCAGACGTGTGATGTTTGTCAGTGGTGCTGCTGCAAAATATTAGACCTGATGTTTGCATCGAGCAATTGCTGATAAGAATTCTTTGCGGTGCAGCAATGCTTAAGTGCGTAATCACTGCCTCTCTCATTCTTTCCCTTCCTCTGTTCTTCCTCCCAGAGTGACTGAGGACAAAAGGAGGGAAGGGAATGAATGATCCTGCCCCTTCTCAAACATAAAGTATCATACTTGGCATCTTCTGCGAAGCTTCCAGATTCCTGGGTTTTTGAAGGGGATGAGTGTGTAGGAGGCTTAAGCTCTTGTTTCTGTGGGTATTTGCCACCCACCTCAACATGCAGTATTGCCTTTCCTTTTTCTGCAGGGTGTGATTTGAATTACTGTTGGCAGGAAGCAGGAGCTATGAAAAACGTGCTCTAAGTGAACCTCTCTTCACCGTGAGTGGGGCCATTGTGATGCAGACCACCGTGGCCTGTACCTCGGCCTGGTCCGGTTGGTGCTGTGCCAGTTTACATGAGCTGCCAGAAACCGTTCAGGTCTCAGAGTGCTGAGAGCCAAAAGAAAGGACCACTACTGACACTGTATTGTTGCCTCACAGTCCATTTGATGGTTTTCAGAACTTGAGTGAGCACCAAGGAACCGCACCCAAGATTGTTTGAAAACTGGGGATTGGTTCATCTGGACTCCGGGTTATTTCGCAATCTGTATGAAAACAATCTGGCCAGTGAACCATTGCAAATCAGTTCTGATATCTATTAGTTTATATCCAGCTGATCTCGATCTTGTATCACTGTTTATTCTGTGATGTACTTCTTTATTAATCCTGTTTGTAACATGGATACTTCTCAATAGATAAATAAATGGATATGAAATGTTAATTTGAGTTGAAAAATTCCATTAGCTGTAAACTCAAAGCCTTCATGAGGAAAAAATGTTCCTGGCAAGATTTTTATGGGATAATGCATATGTCATACCACTTACTATGTGTATTTTTACCAAATAAATAATTACATTGATGTAAAATACTGATTTGAGTGCACACAAGTGTTTGCATAAACAAATAGAACTGATTCCAGAAAATGTGTTCTTTAAGTAAATGCTATCCTCATTGCAGTGTTTTGAATCATAACACTCAGTTGCCAGTACTTCACCTTAGTTTAAGAATAGCAACAATTCTGTGCCTATACCTACCAGAAAACTTGGCTAGGGTGTTCAGTTCGATTCTAGATCTATTATTTTCCGCTCTGGTGAAGGCAGAGGGACAGAAAGCACCCCCACACTGCTCTGACTTATAACCCTGTTCCTCCGAGGCCCAGTAGCAAACGGGATTTGTTGTAGACAATGCTGCATATCACTTAAAGCCTTGCTTTTTACGCTCCTTACAATCCCCGGCATTCTTTACTAAGTAAAATCTTGCACTAAAGACCCCTGCCATTGAGAGTGCAAGTCAGGATTAATCCTGCTTTCAGAAAATGGCTTTTGTACGGCCAGGGCTTAAGCTGGAAGAACACCCCACACTCTTTTTCTGTTTTTTTTTCTCCTCCATCTCCATCTGTGTCACTCCGTCTCACTTTTTCCCCTCTGTCTGAATGAGCATGTCTCTTTTTTTGTTCCCCTCTTCTAAACTCCCTCGTGACACTCCGGCACCTGTTTTCCTCACTAAAGCATTAATTTATCACTGAATTATTACCCGAGATCCCACAATGTGCCTGCCACTCTATGACATGCCCTGACTGGGCAGTTTCCATGGCAACCGAACCCATCTATCCAAAAGCAATTTAGCCGGCATGTTGGCGCATACAATGGCTGTACCCCGCTACTGCATGGGCCAATGAATATTTTAGCCTGTAAATATGATGCAGCAATATCACGCTGCATTTGACAAGCGGTGGTGGGGTAAATGGCCGTGTGCAATGAATCGGTTTTCTAGAATTGTGATTCGTCCCTCACGATAGAGGTCATAAAGCTTTTGTGATGAAGTGAATGCCGGTGAGCTAGGCCTGCTATGCTCATCAGAGAGGAAGCATGGGCGAGATGTGAAAAGTACATACTGTTCCAAAGCGTCTTTCTCTCTTTTTTTTCTCAAAGTAAGAAACGGACCTCGTCCAGACTCATATTTTACTTATCTTTTGCCATCAGCGTGGCCCTACTTAAAATGCAACCTGTTATTTCATTTTGCACATGCAGAGGTTTGAGTCCAGAGGAAATATCTCTCAGTCCTCTTTAATTGAGAAGAGACTTGTTTTTGGTCTCAAAAATAACAGTGTTTACGCGAGCAGGTGAGAGAAGAGAGAAGATTGCGCGCGAGTGCTTGAATTGCACGTGGATGACATATCAAGTGCGCACAAGGGTTTGAAATGAGCTCGCAGGCCCCGTTTCTTTGCATGTACATCTGTTTTCCTCTCGCAGAAATGATGTACAGCACTCGCCAGCATCAGTGGTGCGCTCCCTTATTAATGGCATAGATTTGCCGCCATAGATTAAGTGTGTTTTTCGCGATCTGGCTGCTGCTGCAGCGGGGGGAGGATCGCGATGCCGGCTCAGCATCGTGATGTCTATCAACCATCGGAGATGGACGATGGCGTCAGCTATCAACCCAACCCTTGCTGACTGTTGACAAATATGATGTAGGGCAACAACTCCATAAATGCCCTTGTATAAGTTTTTGTCTCATTTATGTCTCGATAAGCTATATCAAACGAGCAGTGAGAGCAATGTCACACAAGTAGGCCTACTGTTTATTTCAATTTTAAGCTACTGTTAAGCAAATAAGAATTGTCCAGTAGAAATAGCTCCATACTTAAAAAAATACTTCTAAAACCACAGCAGAACTGTAGTGCGTTTGGGAGTGACGCAGAGGTGTTTGGTTTTGGAATGATTCCTTGTTTTGAATGAATCATGCGAACCAATGATTCAAATGCTCATTCTTAGAGAAAGAATGAAAATGAATTGAATGACTGAATGTCTCATAAAGACATGTAACACCACCTGCTAGCAGTGTTAGTTTTTCTTTAGTGTTTTTATTTAATTTATTAAAAAATAAATTAATGAAAAAAATAAAAATTCACAAAAGTAAACAGTGTCATAATTTACTCATCCTTTTAAACATGAATTACTTACTTTTTTCATATAAGACATAAAAGATGGTGTTTTATAGAATGTTAACAAAGCTGTTTTGTTCACCAGTGACTTTTATTTAACACAGCAATAGCTACAATCGTCTGGAAATTTAGTTTACATTAGATTAATTAAGCACAGCACCATTTATCATAATTTGTGTTCCAAAGATGAACAAAGGTCTTACGGGTTTGAAACAACATGAGGGTGAGTAATTAATTAACATTTTTATAACCCTTCATAACTTTTTTTTAATTGATTTTATTTGTTCAGAAAATCAGTACAATAAAAACTTCTTTTTTTTTTCCTTAACTTTCCTTTGCTTCAGATATTCAGTTGTTTGCTGGCATGCAAAAAAACAAACAAAAAAAACATTGAAAGCATGATAGAGCATTTGATGATTGCAATTTGATTTGCGATTAGGTGATAATGACATTTGCAATAGAAGTCAGTAGGACGGTAGTTTTAAAATCTTTATGTCTGAGGTTTATGATTCCACTTAAAAACTTCTAGATGCTACACACTATTAGCTTTAATGGAGTTCGCTAATAGCCTTTTTTCGGAGGTTACAGCAAATAAGTCATATTGCAAATATAGCGTGATTATTTACAGCCTTTTCACTGGTTAGTAGCTGATATCTTTCTTAGTGATCTCTTTATTTGATGCAGATTATTAGTAAGAGGATTAAAGGATAGGAGTCCACATGTCCGAAGGCATCCTGCCAGACACTTGACAAGACTTTGGCCTCGATCTATGTATTTCGTGAAGCCAGTGTCATCTCAGTCATGGTATCCGAGATGCAAGCTTTATTGTCTGACGCTGCAGTGCTCCAGTGCATCCTTTTAAGTGCTTGCCAAAAACGCCTATGCCTTCTTCTGTGAAGTATTGTCTTTCTCTCGACGAAAGACTGATCGCTTTACATGTGTTCCTTTTCTTTCCCGCATTGTGTAGTGGGTGTTTTTTCTGAAACCGTAGCGATGCTGCTTGGCACATGGCCCTCGTTCTCCCCCTCTGATAAAAGCGGATCCGCTCAGAGTCAAAGATCTAACGACGGGAGGTGAATGGGACGATGTCTGCGGGAATATCTTCTTGTCGAACGGGCTCAACAGGACTCTGGTGTAAGAGTCACGTGCATTGCTGTTGAAGCCTGGTGGTGTTTTACTGGAGACCACAAAAAACTGATGGCTGAGAGGGAGTTTGGGAGCTACATGAAGTGAATAACACTTGACACAGGATTGGTACTCTATAGAAAACAGCTCAACCCTTCCACAGCGAGAGTCTGCCTCACAATCAAGCATCAAAAGTTTAAAGTAAACTTGAAGTATTTTTAGCCTCGCAAGTTTTATGTAATCTTTTACTTTAGTAAATGTTAGCAAAACTAGCAACTAAATTTGTTGTTAAGAAGCTATTAGCATTGAATAAAATTATGTATATTTAATTGACACAGACATTTTTTGCAGTAAAAGAAATTGCACACTGAGTTTGAAATTTTCACACGTTGAAAAATAAATACTGTCATGTTGTGTCAATCACGTTTACACAACCTTTGTCCATGCCCAATTTTTTTTTTTATAGGAAATAGGGATGCTCATTTTAACCGGTTAACCGTTAACTGACCTATTTGAATTTTAACCGATTAATACAATCAGTTAAACGGTTTAAAGGGTCATTTTATTTATTTATTTATTTCGGTATTTTACCTACTCATATAAAATCTTATTTTATTGGCCACATTCACACAGCAGCAGAACACAGTTGTTGAGTCCTAATACAGTGAGTGACAACAGCGTATGACCTTCTGTAACGGAACTCTGGAAGTGATCAGTACTAACAACCGAGTTCCCGGAGCACACGCGCTGTGTGAACAGAACTGGACACGTCATTCACTGCTGAAGAGAGCCGCTCTGAAGCACAAACGCACATCTACCGGGTGTTTTTATGTCTGTTTTGGGTAACTTATAGTGATGGAGAAATGAGCTGCGTGTCATCTGTTTTATTAGATCTCGTCAGTTTTCTGCCGGAGCCACTCTCGTCATTTTTGTGTTCTGTGCGCGATTCATATGCTCCGTTTTCCGCGCAAAGCTGCTGTCAGTTAATGAAGGTTTGATGAAAGAACTCGCGTCTCGATTGGTCATGTCAGAAAGCGGTAAGACTTAGTTTTGTGGATTTTGTCATGGTTGATATTAATTGAGTCACTGTTGCTAACTTTTTTCCTTTTGTTTTCTTCGTCCTCTGTTGTTTGCTAGTTTTTGCGCAATGTTGTTAGTTAACCGGTTAATAGTCGGTTAACGAGCGTCGGTTGTCGGTTACGAGAAATAACTGAAATGAGCGTCCATAATAGGAAAGAATGACGAATACAGAAAAAAAAATGGATAAACTTGAATATTGAGGGAATCTCTGGCTCACCACTGAAACAAAGGATGGGAAAAAACAAACTTTTATTGGCCCATTTAAGACTTAATAAATTATTCTTATGAAAATGTATGTGTATAAATTGTAGTCTGTTACTGATTGCAGATTGCATGATGAAGATTGTAGCTATTCACGTAATCGAGGATACTCTTTTAATTCTGACTACTTTTAGGTTATTTGTAGATTACTTTGAAACATCCTGTTAACCTATACAATTAGAATAAGGTAGAATCAGTAAGTTGTGAATTTTAGAATTGACTGATTCTACCTAATTCTTTTTTTTACTCTTGTGTGTGAATAATTTTTAATCATGTATTCTAGGCCTTTAAAAAAAATCTAATTATGTAATGTAATATTAGAAGTGCTTAATTTTAGGAATCTGTTAATAACAAACAGTATCATTTAAAGGTTTTTATAGTTAAATGAATAAGTAAATAAATAAATAGTCAGTTACACATAATAGAACTACCTATAAAATACATAAATACAATACCGAATACAGCTGGGTTAAAAAAACAACAAAACAAAACACAACCTTACAGGCCAGAATTAAGAGTATTACCCTACATTTTCAAAAACCGATGATGAGGTTCTAAATATATCACACGTAAAACATACTCGCATATTAAACCTAAATTTCTACTCATTCTTTATGTGAAGAGGGTGAATCTGACTTCCAGTGTCTCAGAATAGAACCCACAAATCATAGCTAGACGGCACCATAACATCTGTTGTTCAGACATATGCACATTTTCTGCTACAATACCCAACATACACAAAGCAGGGATTTTGCATATAATTACTGACCAAGAATCTTGTTAACAAATTGCATAATTCCCTCCCAAACTGCATCCATGTTTCACATTCAGTTGACTAATAGGTCCTGTGCTTAACTTTTTTTTCAACATCCAAAAAAGCTTTATTCTCTTTCTCATATAATTATTTCTCTCTTTATCCGTTTACACTCACTTTCTCAAAGAAGAGAGAGCTTCTTTCATTACTACTCAAGCATGTTTGATCCATTTGTGGTTGGACAAATGGCCTGCGTTCGGCCCATGTTTTGTTTGAGTGAATGTGATGTATAGTTAATGTCCACTGTGGTTGTTAAATGGACACAGCAGGGAATATTGGCACAACGAAGGCCTTGCTCTGAGTAAAGCAGAGAAACAACACAAAGGTTATTAATGACGGCTGTCACTAATGTTTGTTGTTTTTGCCAATGGCACATCTCTGAGGCCATTATTTTTGCTGGTGTGAAATGAAATCTGCTGTATTTCATCATGCGTGCTGCTGGAGTTTTCAGAAACACCGCTCGGAGGTTTCAAATGAGTCTACATCCCTCCAGAGAGTATGTGTAAATGTTGCCATTACATAGAAATGAAAAAATTTGTAACAAGCAAGGTCCTTTAAAGAAAAGCCCACACTTTGCAGACTAGATGAGATTTTTAACAGTTTATCGTCACAATGTCATGAGAACGATTCTTTCTGCATCACTTGCAGGAAACTCAAATTGCACCAGCACAAAAAGAAAGGAAATTGGAAGTAATTTTTGCCATAAATCATCATTATATCAAGCAGGGTGGTGGTGACGGATGAATGCAGGTGATGCAGTCGCTGTGATTATGGACCATCATCCCCTGCAGGATTATGCTAATCGGGTGAATTGTGATACTCTCTAGCTTGATCTCGGTTTGCCAGGCTGCGCCACTGTGAAACCGAACCAAACGCTGTCTGAAATGCTCTAAATGGAGAGCTGAATGCCATTGGTTTCTTTGCTCATTTTCAGTATTTCCTTGCGCTGGGCTTATTTTCATGCCGCGGTGTGTAGGTGTTTCTGTGATATTTTGTGCATGAAGGTGCACACTAAAAAAAATGTTACTCGGGGGAAATGTGTGATGTGTTTTGCAAGCAAGTTGAATGTGTCTTTTGAAAAGAACTGCTGGGCTGGTGACATTAATACACATCTGTCATGATCTATGCGGCTTTAATTAAAAAAAAAAAAAATTCTAAATTATTTTATTTGGACAAAATGTGATGTAGGATTATTTATTTCTTTGATATTTATTTGATATTTCCATCACTTTAATCCATTCAGGTAATTTTATGGACCAATTTTTTTTACCACTATTTATTTGTACTGTTGATTAGTTTAGTTAAATTACCATTTTGTTTTTTTAATGTACATTTACTGTATATTAATATTATATTCTCTTAATTTATATATATATATATATTTTTACTGCTTTTCTTTTAATTTCCCAAAAATATTTTATTTAAAGTGTGTGTGTATGTGTGTTTTTGTATTATATTATTATTATAGTTTATAGTTTAATCATTTGTTTTATGGAATATTTTATTTTTATACTTACACAAATCTTTTTATGTTTTGTGTATTTAATTAATAGTTAATTAAATTTTTGTTGTTTTGAAATGTATATTCTGACAAGTGATTTTTTTTTTTTAGTGATAAAGTGATAATTTATTTAACAATAAATAAAGTGAAATTTATTTATTGTTAAAAATGTTTTTTGTGTATTTATTGTTTATTTTAAATGTATGTATTTATCTATTTACATGTAAATGTATTTGTCTTCTTTTTGTTTGTTATTATCATTATTATTTTATTTAAGCATCTTTTTTCATATTTGAAACATACTGGCTTGTCTGCACATTTTTGAAGAACGTCTTTGACCTTTAAAACATGTCAGCATTCATCACTGTCCATGTCCTTCCTTAATTGGCTGTTTTCATCAGGTTCAGGCTGTGAGGTTTTTTTAGCTTTCACTGAACTGATGGACAGTAGGTGACATGGCTGATCACGGAGCTGTCTTTCATTTCATATTACCCCTCTCCCTCATCCAGTCGCTCATACAGCTGTCTCACAGCCTGCGGGTGAGCTTTGTTCCCTCACGGCTCCACTTGCAACTCACTGTAGCTCTCCGAGCCTGAACTCACAGCTGTGTAAGAATCACAGGTGTGTGTGTGTGTAAGGTAAGCAGCGCTGTTGACACTTGAGAAGTTCACAGTTAGTGCCCTTTAACCTCAATGATTTTGCAGCGTAGGCCGTGTACGCTTCAGGGCGGAGTGAGAGATTTAGGTGCAGACGGGCCAGTGATTGAGCACTGTTGTCTATGGCAGAGCTGCAGGTTTGTGTTGGAGCGGTCGTCTGGACACAATCCTTCAGGCTTATAGAAACAGAGCACATCTAAACTCTCCTCTGGTGAAAACATTTCATCTTTGCATAAAAGAGTTTGATCAAGCTGTGCTGAAATGAAGTAATTTGAATCTCCACTACTTTATTCCTCCTCATTTAACATTCAGCTTCACACTCAGTGTATACTACTACCACAGTAAGGCTGTATTTTTTTCTTTTTTTATTGTTACTTTCATTTTAATAAGAATAATTTTATTTTATTTTAATCATTTAGTCATCTTCATCTTTAGTCGTCCCTAGTACAGATCACAACCCTCCCAAATTTTCAGTGGATGTGTGAAAAAGCATATTTTAGCTGTGACTGATGTACTATGATTCACAGATCAACTGCATGCAAATGATTCTTATGAGCCAATTATTTTTAGTAAATCATAAACATAATTTGATCCATGTAGTTCAATTCCCAAAACTAACGACTAAGAAACTAAGTTTCGTAAGACGATTTACCATTTACTATTTACAGCATTAGCAGAGAACATTTAACATTCCAGTTTATTCTGATTAATTATTAAAATCATGTATTGTACAATTAGCCATGCCCTCTGATCTGTATGTAAATTCCTACCTGGTCTCATAAACGTAGCTTGGTGCACTTTTTAGCAAGACACGAAATACGTACCAACAAGTACGTATCACTGCAACTGTTTATTTTACTTACTTTTTTTTCACACGATTTTACAGAGTTTAGATTAATAAAGCACAATTCTTCACAATTACTTTAAGAATATTGCAATATGACTTCAAAACAATATCAATATGCTGGGATATTTGAAAACTGATGCTTTTGAATGTTAGCATCACATATCCAGCTTCATATCTGTGGGTTTTCATATAGTAGATTTGTTCAGTCGCTCACGGAGTACAGAGATATACTTGAGAGACGAGGAGCTCTGGTTCAAATCCCGTGTAACAGTTTGACAAAATGGTTTAAATCTGTGTCGTGTAGGTTTAGGGTTGGATTTGGTGTAGGGCGTAATTCCAACATGATAGAGCTTTAACTTTTAGCGACAGTCCCTGGATATTTCAGTTCTGAACCACCGCAATGCATACCTATATCAACATAATTAACATGTACCGGGGGTTCACATATTGAACTTTAAGCACCACAACTGCTGCAAAGCGTGCAGTAAAGCAGGTTAACAGCGTTGCACAAAAAGTGTTGTTTTTTTTTTTATCAGACCATGTTGGTAAATTTTATAAGGAATTTGGCTGATTTGAAAAACTACAGCAGTAACGTTCACTTATTTTCAGGGCATTTTAGCCGAAATTATTTAATTTCACACATTTTTGAGCATCTAATCAACTAACAGCCCCAGTCTTTGCATGTTAAGTCTAGCGTTTTGATTAATCATTAATGTCTGAGCACCTGCGTTTCAAGCGCTACATGTTTCGCTTCACTCCACTGCAGTTACTGTAGTTTACTTTCATAGGCGTCTTTCATCTATTATACCTTCGCACGTCCACGTCCTGAATAATTTACCAGGTTTGTTCTCACCAGCAAAAGATGAAGACTTTTTTCCACCCACAGCCGTGAGACTACACGAGCAAACAGCTCAAGCAAGGTTTAATCGCTGGCTTTTTAGCCCTTTGCCACACTTTTACTGAGACTACAGAAAGAAAAAGTGCTCCCCTCGAATTTCCTCAGATGCCAGTCTCTTTAAAGTTGAATCAGCCCTGTAGATGTTTGATTCTGGCCCTTAGCTAATTCTTCACCGCTCGACTGCGGATAGCACTTAATTCAACTCGCCACATTTCTCAGTCTCTTTATACTTCAGAGCGAGAGGAAGACGTTTAAACTCCGCCGCTTGTTTCGTAGCCTATTTTTAAGCCTCACATGGACCGTATAAAGATGGGAAAGTATTGATTGTATCTCTAATGGTTAAAAAGACAAAATAGCTTTGGAAATACAGGATTGAGAAGAGATGAATCATCATCTCTCTCTTCACCACAAACATTCCCAGTCCTCGTTATTCTTTTAGTCATATCCCTTTTGAATATCTTTTGATTTTCAGCCTCTCATCTCAGTTAATGTCTTTCTTTTCTTTTGTAGATGAAGCTTTGGAACAAGTACAAGGTGACTAGTATTCCTTCTCTGGTGTTCGTCGATGCTGCCACAGGGAAGGTGGTGTGTCGGAATGGCTTGCTTGTAGTTAGAGATGATCCAAAAGGTGAGTAACAGGCTTCAGTTTTCACCCACTTATTCTTTACAGGGGTTTAAAGGAAAGTTTGCCCCAAAATGTTTTACATTGTTCTAAATCCTTGTTAAATGCAAGTGAAGAATTATTCAAAGAGTGTTCACAGAGCTCCTGAAATGACACACAAAAAACAAATAAAAGTGCTCCATAAAAGTGTCCATAAACTTTTGTGCTATTATATTTTAAAAATAGTGCAAACATACAGGGGAATGATGTTGTGTACAAACACAGTCGGTCAACATATTCCATCTAGAAATTTTCATTCTTGTCCAGTACATTTCAAGTTTTAACAGTCATAAGTGTCAATTTTTCTAAATTGAGATTTATACATCATCTGAAAAGTAAGCTTTCCATTGATTTATAGTTTATGATATAAAATCTGAAATCTGAGGGTGCAACACAATCTAAATTCTGAGAAAATCACCTTTTAAGTTGTCCAGATGATGTCCAGACCTGTACTTAATATACTTTTATAAGATTTTTGGCATAAAAGCAAAATCAGTAGTTTTGACCAATACAATGTTTTTTTGGCTGTTGCTACAAATATACCCCAGGGTCTCAAGGCCTAACAGACCAAATTTTTGACTAGATCAGTGAGTTTAAGTATTTGATATATGCCAGTTCTTTACAAAAAGTATCTAAACGACTCTGAATTCACTATATAAACACTACATGTTGGAGACAACCTTTGTGGAAAATCTCCAAATCCACTACTTTTGTGCTCCACAGGAGAAAGTTGTACAGATTTGGAACAACATGGCAGTGAGTAAATCATTTATTTGGAGGTGAACTATCCCTTTAACTTGACGTTTACAAGCTCAGACACTCACATTGCATATTTGAATTCAGACAGTACATGGTGGTCCTTCGCTGCTCTTCACCTGTCTGTGTGGTGACCATATTTGAAGAGCTCCAAGCACTTGATTGCCTTCAGCTCGCTTGAGTGGTGTCATGCAGCTTTCTGCTGTTGAAAGAAAGGCATTTTATTTTCCTGGAAAGGCAGGGAGCCGCCACATTTCTTTAAAAACATTCTCATGGTGGAATTTGTCAGGTGATCAACATGACAGATTCACCTCCTCGGCTTAATGAGCCTCGGCTCCAGCACTTAACCAGCAGTAAGAGTGAAAAATAAACTCGGTGATTCATGAAGCTCAGTGGCGTTCTCAAACACCGGCACACAGGATTGATGACTCTGCTCTCTGTGTGATGACATAGTCTGGAGCTTTTGTTTGAATGCATGTGTGGACGGGGAATATCCGGTGTGTTTGTACAGTGTGAGTGTGTGAACGTGTGCACAGTAGCCAGTACAGGAGCAGGTTCAGAGGCCAGAGGTTTGGAAGGGGCCCTTGACATAACAAAAGGCCCCGGCTGAATGTGTGAGTGTTTAAAATCCCAGCAACAGCCTAGCCCTTTAGTCCTTTCTGACTAATAAAGCCTGTAACAGAAAACAAAAAAAACACTTTTATTCTGTGACCATGTTGTAAAGTACCAAAATGGCACCAAAACATACACAACACAACTTCTTATCTTAATTCTTAATTAATATCTTCTGAAGTCATAACATAGCTTTGTGTGATGAACAGGCCAATATATAAGATATAATTCTCTGATAAACATCCCGCCAGTGAACTGAATCGGAATCACTACAACCACATCATTTTTTTCCTTTTTTGCATTTGAGATTGATTTAAACTATAGAACCAAAACTATAAATTAATAATTCACTGATTTGTATTATTCTGATTGATTGTTTCTTTAATGGGTGTATGTTTATTCAGTGAGTTGAACTTGAAAAGCGGATCAGTAGGCTAAATTAATCATTTATTTATAAATTAATCAACGTGACAACCAAAGAAGTGAATGAATCATTCTAAATGAAGTTATGACCATTTTAGTTCTGTTCAGTTCTGTTTGCAAGTCAGGCTGATTATTTCAGGAATCTGATCGATTCAGTCATTAATTTGAGTTCTATTGAATGGTGATTTGGTTGCTTATGAAGGTATACATTTTTCATTAGTTATATAGGCTAGTATTTAGGAGAAATGCACAATTCAAATTTCTGGTTCAGGAAGAGAAATGTAGCTTTCATCTCACAATAATACCTGATATTTGCATCATCTCCCATCGCTTCTGTCATAGCGTGTGATATCCGTGTGGCATCGAGATCCAGAAAAGAGACTTGTGTATATTATAAATATATGAATGACATATGCATGTGCTGTGCTGGCAGTGAAAGGAGGATTGTGTGACAGTAATCAGAGTCCTGCCTCTGCTCTGCTCCCCCCCTCCTGCAGGCCTGGAGTTCCCCTGGGGGCCGAAGCCCTTTGCGGAGGTGGTGGCTGGGCCCTTGCTCAGGAACAACCGACAGACGACAGACAGCAGTGCCCTGGAGGGATCCTATGTGGGGGTTTATTTCTCTGCACACTGGGTGAGTGCTCGTTGTTAGTCTTCTAACCTAGCTTGGAGACAACATCATGGTCAGTTTAACCTTCAGTATATATAGGTTAAACTGACCATGGTGTTGTCTCCAAGGTACATATATATATATATATATATATATATATATATATATATAAAACC
>JAUYWG010000050.1:6563982-6575596 GCA_034779775.1 Enteromius afrohamiltoni | reverse complement strand
TATATATATATGTATATGTATGTATATGTATAAACAACAATTGAAAGCAGTATTACACATATTATTTTTTATGGTAAAACCCATTTTCATTGCATTTTTGTGTTTTCTAATTTAGTTATTTTTATTAAATCACTGTTTATATTATTGGCATATACAGTAACACACACACTAAACAATTTCAGTGGATTCATGTTGTCTTAGCAATTCTGTTTTGCATTTCCAGGTTTTAATGTAATTTTTAAATACCAATTATTTGGTGTGGTCTCATATTACTAATCAACAAAAAGAATATGGGCACATTTAAATATCCAGTATCTGTCTATATACAGATATACAGTGTGGTCAATAAGTATTTGATTACCCTGTGAATTTTCAAGTTCTCTTGCTTAGAAATCATGGAGGGGTCTACAATGTTCAGTATAGGTGCATTTCCACTGTGAGAGACAGAATATAAAAAGAAAAATCCGGAAATCACATTGTATGATTTTTTTTTAACTTTCTTTTAACAAATTTATTTGGGATTTACTGTGTCAAATAAGTATTTGATCACTTGAGTCAAAAAATGTTAATATTTGGTACAGAAGCCTTTGTTAACAATTACAGAGGTCAAACGGTTCCTATAGTTCTTCACCAGGTTTGTACACACTGCAGGAGGTATTTTGGCCCAGTCCTCCATACAGATCTTCTCTAGATTCTTCAGGTTTCGGGGCAAACTTCAGACGGGCCTGGACATGGGCTGACTTGAGCAGGGGAACCTTCTGTGCGATGCAAGATTTTAAACCATGACGCTTGGTGTATTACTGATAGTAGCCTTGGAAATGATGGTCCCAGCTCTCTTCACAGCATTGACCAGCTCCTCCCGTGTAGTTCTGGGCTGATTCTTCACCATTCTTTGCATCATTGATACCCCACTAGGAGAGCTCTTCTGTGGGGCCCCAGTCCGAAGGACATTGACAGTCATCATTAGCCTCTTCCATTTTCTCACAATTGCTCCAACAGATGTTCTTTTTTCTCCAAGCTGCTTGGCAATTGCCCCGTAGCTCTTTCCAGCTTTGTGAAGGTCTACAATTGTGTGTCTTGTGTCTTTTGACAGGTCTTTGGTTTTGCCCATGTTGCTACTTAGACTTTGGCTGATTGTGGGGTGCACAGATGTCTTTATGACAGCTAACGACCTCAAACAGGTGCTACTAATTTAAAATCATGAGCAGAGTGTAGCTGGACTATTTAAAAGCAAAGTAACAGGTATTTGATGGTTAAGAAATCTGACTGATAAGCAAGTGCTGAAATACTTATTTGGCACAGTAATTCCTAAATAAATTGTTAAAAAAATCATACAAGGTTATTTCCGGATTTTTCTTTCTAGATTCTGTCTCTCACAGTGGAAATGCACTTATGCTGAAAATTGTAGACCCCTTCATGATTTCTAAGTAAGAGAACTTGCAAAATCACAGGGTGATCAAGTACTTATTGAGTTCACTGTATATACTATATCAGCTTAGAGCAGTAAATTAAAATCTCTAATATTGGCCATTAACTTAAACCAATATATTGTTCATTCTTAACTTCCACACATAAAACTGTGCATACTTGTTTGATTTCTAATAATTGTTGGATTGTTTTAAAGTTGGAGGACACTTTAAACACTCAATGAAGATTGTAACACCTTGTGTTTTGTGATGCAGGTCAGAGGAGTCATTTACCCAGTATTTTAGTGAGATGCCGTGGTTGGCGGTGCCGTACACAGACGAGGCCAGACGTTCACGACTCAACAGACTCTATGGAATCCAAGGTACGTCAGTGGACTTTCACTTTGGCTCAGGTGGAAGTGCATTTGTTTGATGTAACAGCGTGTGGTTGGATGTCACGTTGGCCACCGCTGGATACCGCTGACCCTGCCAGGAACTGCAAACTGAGCTGTAGGACCTCAGGAATGTGGGCAGCTAATCAAGTTTACTTTACTATTACTGTTCCCCAACTCTCGCTCTGTCTGAATCTCGCTCTAATTCTGAAAACACAAAAGAAGCATTCTGAAGAGTATTTTAACTGTTTCTATACACATAACCAAAACTACACTGAACCAACATTGTCTTTCACCGGACAAAAAACACCTTATTTTCATTTATATTATATATAAAACAAGATATCATATGACCTCTTTAACGGTCTGAAAAGTCTCTTTCATCTTGCTTTTGTCTCTACTTCATTGGGATTGGATGCATTGAGAGGGAAAGTACTGGCTTCATGCCTATCCGGTCTGGAATGTGTGGAATTTATCTTGGATGAGTTGATACTGACTCCCCTGTTCCTCCACCTCCAGCCTGAAGTCGCTGTGCGAGTCTGATAAGGCCACTAATTCTGCAGTCAGATTTCTATCTCAAAGAGGATTTGAGAGAGGACGGCCGTACAGAGAGATCGGTGTGACCACAGGCTGTCTGACTGTGCCTTTGTGCACTGGTGTTGTGCTTGGGGTGTAGAAGACCTTTTTGTAGCTTGAAGGAGTTCACTGTGGTGAAGGTGTTTACTGTGCCATTAAACAACATAGTAAGGCATGTGAAAAACAGTAATATAAAGTAATAAAATAAGTTGTCCTTTTAAAGGGTTAGTTCACACCATAATGAAAAATCTTAAATTACTCGCCCTCATTTTGTTCCAAACCTGTATGATCTTCTTTCATCTTCTGAACACAAATGAAGATATTTTTGATGAACTCAGAGAGCAGTTTGACCCTCTATAGACAGCAACACAACTGAAATGATCCCAGATTAAGAAACATAGTAAATACATTGGTAAAACAGTCATGTAACGTCAATGGCTCAACTTAGCTACGAGAATACCATTTTATACTTTGTTTATTCTGAAAAACATATTCTCAAAGCCTAGCAAAATAATGCGTCTTTACAGAATAATGTAATCAATTTCTTTAGATATTTTAAATGTGTATATTAATAGATTTGATTAATAAGTTTTAACATTATAGGTTTTAATCCAATTATAACCTGTTTAATAATGTAAAACGTATTACTAAAAATGTGGGACATATTAAATTCGTTTTTTTGCTTGTGGCATTATTTACTCATATCTTGACATTAAATAAGTATAAAGAATTTTCGTCATTTAACCTTTTCCAGGTATACCCACACTGATTTTACTAGACACAGAGGGTCACATGATCACGCGACAGGGGCGGGTGGAGATTCTAAATGACCCCGACTGTCGGCTCTTTCCGTGGCACCCTCGACCCGTGCTGGAGCTCAGCGAATCCAACGCTGTGCAGCTGCATGAAGGGCCCTGTCTGGTTCTGTTCGTAGGTGAGATGAAGCTGTGTTTGAGAGCATTGCAGAGGAGCACTCAAAGCCTCCTCAATTCCCTTTTCTAACTACTATTCTCATTAGTCATTTTCCACTCTTATCTTTCTGTTTTTAACTACTCATTTAGATGCTGAGGAAGAGGGAGAGCTGGAGCCAGCCAAGGAGCTCATACAGCCAATCGCAGAGAAGATCATGGCCAAATACAAGGCAAAGGAGGAGGAGACACCACTGCTCTTTTTTGTTGCTGGAGAGGTATGTTTGACCATTTATGTGTGTAATCGAACAAATAGATGATGTTCACCCATTCATTTACTTACCTCATGTACTTCACGGTAAACAGTAGTTCAGATCTTTCTTTGAATCAGTTTCAGTTCCTGTCAAATAACCCTAACATTTCACTTTAGAAGACTTCAAATATAGTGGAAAAGATGTATATACTTTTCTGATAAAATTTATGGTGCTTTTGCATCATTTCCACTGAAGCTTAAAAGCTTTATTGCCCCTTGATTCTAATGCATACATTCAAAATTCAACCTTTTGAAAATAAGAAAAGGTCATACAGGATTGCATCAAAATAATAAGTAAGTAAATAATGACAGATTTTCCATTCTTTGGGTGAACCGTTTCATCAAGGTTTTATTGAGTGAGATTTTCTTCAATCAGAATGTTTGCTTGCTTTTACACACAAGTGTGATGTGCCATCTGTATCTGTATATTTGTGTAAAACAATCCTTCGGGAGGGCGGCCTGCAATCACCAACGATGTACATGCAGTAAATAAAAAGAGCTGCAGCTGAATGGCAAGCACATGTAGCACAAGCCTCAAACCCAAAAGGGTGCCAGCTGTGCCCTTCTCTCTCTTTCTTTCTCTTTCCCTCCCCCCATTTTTTAATTTTTACGTCTTTCTGATCACCTGTTCGTCTTTCAAGCCTGCATGCCAAGAGGGAGGAAAGCCGTTTCATAACTCTTATCTCCTGGTTTCTCTTTGTGACCTTTACGGAAGTCATGTAGAGAGTGACAGTGGCTGTAATTAATAGATGATTAGCAACTTTTCCCTTCACACATTAACTTTCTTGCCACCGTTCAGTCTCACTGTGTGTGTGCGTGTGTCTGCATGTGTGGCACACCCTGAAATGGCATATCCTCATGATGGCAGTTGGTTATGACATGGTTTGAGTTTCAGGCATTCGCTACACGTGTTCTTAAGCTGTCAGTGTTTAACCGAGCTCTACACTACACATTTACCAATACATGATATTTTAAACCCTCAAAGTGATTCCTTATATTTTTTTCCTTTATAGTTTTTTGTTTGCTGTGTTGTTTTGTTTTTGGTTGTGTTTTGAATTGTTTTGTGTTTTGTTTTGAGTGTCTTATGGTTTTTGTTGTTGTTGTTGTTGATTTTATTTTCAGTTTCAATCAGTGATTGTCACTTTATTGAAGACATTCCTTTAGTGTTAGCTGTTGTATGGAACACATTTTCAACAAGCCTTTATTTAATAATTTTTCTTCATTCATTCCATAACATATTGTTTCACTTTTAACATAGTTCAGGAATCAACTGCAAACCAGCATCTAAGATTAACCTAATGTGTACAGGCCAGTGCTGTCAAATCAGAGCAGGAAAATGAGATGCAGTGTTGGAAACTTTGTAGCGTACTAAGGTCCAGGGCTGCGTTCTCCGATAACGTTGCCTCTTAGCGCTCTATGAAGAATCAAAAGGTACACCTTAACTACAGTTATACCTTTCCTATGTGGGTTCTCCGAACTATACCTTAGGATGTTGCTTAAGGTAAACCACCTTAAGTGCAACCTTAGCAGGTGCTGTCCATTGATATCAATGCTTCGATGATCGATCAAGCGCTCTTTTTCTCTCACAGTGGTATAGGTAAGGTATTGAGAAAATGGTTTTTATAAAGAAGCGTTTTAGAAATAGTACAAACTGCAGTTATCGGGTGTCATTGAAATATGTACATGCACAAAGCATGTGTTTATAAGTTATCAAGTGTGCAATTCCAAAGAGGGGGGAATCCTCCCTAAACCTACCCAATACTTTATTTGCAACTTTTTTTTATTATTTCTTTCAATTTTATTCAAAATAAATTATTTTCTGATGTTATTTGAAATTATAAAAGGGAGAAAAGGTGGGTTGGGCGCTAAGAGGGGGTCTAGCCCTGGGAGTAATTCAATGTAGAACCGCCACTGCAAGGAACACCACAAAGGTGTATTATTCCACAAAAAAAAAAAAAAAAAAGAGGGAAATCTGGGAAAGCATAGCCATGAAATTGGCAGCATTTGGTTCGTGCCCATCGAGACAGTGGGACGTGATCCATAAAAATTGCACAATTTTGCAAGCGCTGCCATAGCTATAAAGTTTACGTAAACTCATCTTTCTTTATATAGACTCTTAAGCGTTTTCTGTCAAATGATTCGCCAGCTGATGTGCCTTAGGATAGTAATTAAAAAAGCTAACAACTGTTAGTTTACGGAAACTTTATTAATGAAAACGCTTCTATTCACTGGATGTAGGCTAACAACTTAAGTATTTTATTTGTAGAATTTTAAAGTAAAGTAAAGATGTAAATTTAATACTAAATCAGATTTTATATGAAAATTTTCTATGCATAGTTAAACTGTGATGTAAAAAAAGCTTATTGGTGGTCATTAGCGGTATGAACTGTCACCAGGGATAAGGTATAGCTAAGAGCGCTCCAGACCAACCTTACCAACGAATGACTTACAGAAGGTATACTTATCTAAGAAGGTTTCGGAAAACACGCGTTAAAGATAAGGTACGTGTTAAGGTACAACTTAAGAATGATGTAGCGTTAAGGTGGTTTCGGAGAACGTAGCCCAGGCCAGCTGTAGTACCTCAGAGTCTATAAGACTGTACGATTTGTGTTCAGAGGTTAAAAAACCCTGTTATCCTGAACTCTGAACATTTTATGTTTAATTGAGCCGCTATTTAGAAGAAAAGTGTGTGGAATTAATTCACAAGCAAACTAAATCAAGTATGTTAAATGTGGGTTATGCTGAAAGCTAAATTTTTGGTCAAATAAATTTAGCCTTTGTCGCAAAGATTATTTCAAATCAGTAAAAAAAAAAAAATAATAATAATAATAAAATTACTAAATACATACTGATAGTGTATATGTATTAAAAATGTCAGATTTCATTGTCAGATTTTATTTTGATTTATGTGTGGGTTTAACCTAACTTGATTTAAAACAGAAAGTTTCTTAAAATGAGTTTCACCAAAGTTTTCTTTGTTTTTATAAAACAACCTGCCTAAGATTTTGTTGAGAGACCATAATTCCTATTTAACTGTGAATAATCCTGTAATCAGTGACGCAATAAATGATCAGAGCTTGGCAACGAGACGCATTCTTGTACTGATGGCTTTTATTTATTTCCAATGTGCAATTATTTAAACCTAATGTCTGGTGCGGCGCAAATCTAGAACACTGTCAGAGCTCTCAGTTAACCAATCAGCATGGGCCGTTCATAGTGAGCTGGCCAATCAGACAGCCATATCTCTGCTTGCATGAGCAGATGGCTAATGCTTATGGAATGCTACAGGCCCACAATAGGCAGAATAAACTTAACATTGTAGAGCCGGTGCAATTTGGTAAACACACTGGCCCTTATCACGCTAGCAGCTGGAGGCAGCCACAGGCTGACTCTTTGTCTCCACACGGAGGACTCAGCGCTGGAGGCTGCGAGGGACTATGTGTGTGTGCCAGAGGGCCGCCAGGGTTGAAGAAGAGTTTACACAAGGTTAGCTGCTCCACAAAAGAAGATGCATGGCTTACCATAGAAAGGCAGACAGCCTGAGAGATGTAATCTTTTCATATCTAAAAGCCTGGAAGGGTTACACTGACAGACTCCATATTTGCTGTTGCTGATTGACGGCTTTCGCTGATCTTTATCCATCCGCTATCTTTACAAGAGAGCATTTAGCACAAATCCCAGAAACAGGCTTTTTGCGTTGTAATATGCGTCACATTTTGTTGTTGATCATTCTGAGTTAATTTGATGCAGTGTGTTGTGGGTTCACATAGGACACTGGAATGCACCTGGAACGTGGAAAAGGAAGTGATTATGACTAAAACCACCAGTGACCCCCATGTGATCTACTTTTCCTGCTCCATGAAACAGGAAATCTGTAGTCATCTAAGGTTGATTCCCCTCCCTTCATATAGCTTTAGCATTGAGTATTTTTTGGGTTAGTAACAATGATGTTAGGAATTTCAGTAGTTTTTTTCTAAATACTAACGTTCTATCTCTTGGTAGTTTTGTCGAGGTTACAAACTTTCTGTTGCCCTGCATGTCCTTTTTAGGTAGCAAAAACGGCATGACTCTTTTACGGGCCCAAGATCTGATTGTGCGGTTTAATCCATGTGCTGCTGTGGAATAGCTCATAGTTTCACTGCGAGCCAGTCAAAAGATAAAATAAACCAACCCAGATCTCTTTGAAACTCTTGTACTGCCCTCTTGTGGTCAAACATGCATCCATGTCTTTTATTATAATGAATTTATTTTCAGACTTCACAGAGGGAATAATGATTAGTTGAAGAGATGAGCCTATTGCTTCTAAAATGATAGTAATTTTTTGGTGGAGAAAGCGGGCACTTTCAGCTCTGTAAAGCTTTACATGATATGAAATATAAATAATATATAATAGAACAGATAATGAAATAATACATAATAGAATGTATTATGTAATAGAAGTGTTTAGGTCACACATGATTTTTTTGAAACATTTTTAAGAAAGATATAATAGAAAATGTAAGTACTTTGGATAAAGTGTCTGCTAAGCGAACAAACGGAATTGTCAATAAATCATAATGTCCACAAACAAAAGAAACAGCTGTTCAAGAATACTTGCCTCTGACAACACATATGAACAAAAACATTCTTGCCAAACCATAAACATCACATTTACTATTTAATTCACATTGGATATATTAATTTAGTTGGTAAGCAGCATTTATGGAGCTGTAGGGTATTAAGATCAAACCACATCTCAAAGAAAGACTGCAGACGAGATTTGGAAAATAAAAACACTCCGCCTGCCTTTGTTAACCCACAAACACATATTTAGGGCCCCCGATCTGGAATAATGGGAATTTTTATTTCACACTCACACAGTGCGATTCATCTCTCTGAAGTTACTTGGGGTTTTAGTGCCTCAAAAGCAACTAGGTGGGTGATGCGATGTTTTTGTACCCCCTCCTGGTCCTCCCCTGCAGTAGCAGAGACCTCCTCTCTGTGGGTAGTGAGAGGAGCTCTCAACTCTGCTCTGGAGAGGGTAGAAAGAGACTCCCTCGTCTGTTGCATCATGCTGATTTTGAGAGAGTGAGAACTTTATATTGCACTCAATGCAGTCTATGTGGTTGTTATTTCCAGTTCCAGTTCCACTTATTTGTTGCCATTTTGCTCTTCACTGACAATAATAATCACTTCAGCTAATGTTTTCGTCTTCTGACAGGATGATATGAGTGATTCCCTGCGAGACTACACCAACCTGCCAGAAGCCGCACCTCTCCTCACCATCCTGGACATGTCAGCCCGCGCCAAATACGTTAAAGATGTGGAGGAAATCACACCTGCCGTGGTAGAACAGTTTGTTAGTGACTTTCTGGCTGAGAAGCTCAAACCGGAGCCCATTTGAAGTCCTTGAACTCCCTGCACCCTGTTACCCGAACCTCCATCTGGCCCTTGACCTCCAGTCTCTCTTCTCTTCCTGCAGACTGTTCCAACAGAAGCGTACTTTGTATTGACATTTTACTTTTTTTAATACGTGCCCCTCCATCTCGAAGCGGCCGCCTCCTCCTGTGGTGCCTTGCATTTACTACAGCGCTGATGGTAAAATGTAGAATTTTATGTTGATTGTCTTTTGCTGTTACATATAGAGATTAGATTGGTCCCCGCAGCTGCAAGTGAACACAACTTTGTTCCGATTTGCTTTTATTGAGATTTTTATCAAGTATTTCCTTCTATCCTTGGATATTGTTTCAAAAATCAAGAGCTTAGAATAAATATAGCTTGGTAGATGTATTATTATTATTTTTCCACAGAAACTGCACATTTTCCGTGGCCATATGTTCTGTACGGCTGTGATTCTCTACTTATGGGTGCTGATAAATATGCATACATGAACAAGCTGATGTTGATATCCTTGTATAGAAGGCACTATCTATTCATGGTGTAGCTGCCGCTGTTTATTTTTAACGCAGTTGTCTGTAGTTGATACTACAGGTCTTCGCCCACCTTCTTGTTGATATTTGATGTTGTTGAATGACTGATCTGTTCCCATCTCAAACATAACATTTAAGTGGATTTTCTGTGAAGGTCCCCTGTATTAAAGCGGTCAATGTTTTTTGAAGGCACAATAAACAGCATCTAATTGCAAGCTTCCTTATGAAATGTAGCCAATTAAAGCACAGTCTGTCTGTCCTTGGTTGTGTTTGAACCAATGTCATAGCCATTAAAACTCACTGTTTCAAATGTCTCTGTTCTCTTTATACTTAAGACTGTTTGCAGTTACTAGTTTCTGTAGTACGCATACTGTGTGCAGCAGTTTTCATATTCGTATTATTCAGTAAACCTTTTAAATTTACTAGATTATTCAGTAAAAAAAAAAGCTAAAATACTGAAATATCCCACAAAGCAATGTGCTTCCTTCAATTTTTTATTTCCACTTGATAAACCTATATACACAGTTTTGCTCATAAGTTTACATACCCTGGCAGAATTATTATGATTTCATTTTTCTGAGAATATTAATGATAACACAGAAACTTTTTTTCACTCATGGTTATGGTTAGTGTTTGGCTGAAGCCGTTTATTACCAATCAAGTGTGTATATTCTTTTTAAATCGACAACAGAATCTACCCAAATAACCCAGATCAAAAGTTTACATACCCTTGAATCTTAATACTGTGTGTGGACAATAGGAGGTCTCATACATAACTGATATAAGGTGAAAACGTTTACTGATGCTCAAGGCAACACAATGCATTAGGAGCTTGGGGATATATATATATATATATATAATTCATTTAGACAAAATAGACAGTAATATTAATCATCAGTATCAACCATAATTGTAATGTCTAATATATAATCATATGCCACTTGTTTAATTAAACATGCAATGCAATGAGGTCATGCCACAGTGTAGCAATAGCCTGATACCCTTTTAAATGTTGCATATTGTACCACATACGTAAAAGAATAGTTGCCTCAAAAATGAAAATTTGCTGAAAATGTACTCACCCTCGGACCATGCAAGTGCAGTGAAAAAGTGAAACCATGTTTGATGTTTCGCTTGCAGATTACAAACTAAAAAAAAATCCAATATGGACGATTGAACATGCAGCTTTTTGTTTCACAACACCAATTAATTGATGGACTGTAGTGTGGATTGTTGTTGTGATGGCCAGGGTTGGAGGTAACGCATTACAAGTAACATGAGTAATGTAATCAGTTTACTTGTAGTATAGTAACGCATTACTTTTTAAATTAATATATCCAAGTTACTTTTTTTTCAAAACAGTAACGCCAGTTACTGTTTTCCCATTTACTTACTGACAACTCTTCTGTCCCCATGTTGCGAGAAATCAGAAGTGCAGAGGGTGTGTGCATTAATAGTTTCAAAATTCATAAAAATTAATTAAAACAGTCAAATACAAAAAATTACACAAACCTTCAATATTTAAATGTTAACACAAATGTCTAATGCCATTTTATTTATCAATGTCTTCTCTGCTGACCTTTAATGATCCCATCCAACCATTGCCTACTCATAAACAAAAATGACTTTAGATAAACTAACAATTGGGCATCATTGTTTTTTAATTGAAAAGAGTATTGAGTAAAAAGAGTATTGATGTGAATTTACTTTTCCTTCAGCATGAGGTTTATTCATTCACATACAATTTTTGGTGTGAATGGGCTTTTACATTTGCTATAATTAGAACTTCTTATACTAAAAAAGAAACATTCAAGTCCTGCTCACATTTAAAAAGTAACCGACGGCACCCAATCACTGCAGAGGATCCACTGGTGAACAAGTGATGTAATTCTAATTTCTTTAAATCCATTCAGTTTAAGAAACAAACTCATCTACATCCTGGATGGTCTAAGGGTGAGCACAACAAAACACACATTCGCCCTCTACAGGATAATTGACAAACTGCTAAAAACATTGAAAAGGCACAACGTTAAATACAGGTCCTTTTCAAAAAATTAGCATACTGTGATAAAGTTCATTATTTTCTGTAATGTACTGATAAACATTAGAC
>JAUYWG010000050.1:6525607-6557186 GCA_034779775.1 Enteromius afrohamiltoni | reverse complement strand
ACAATATGCTAATCTTTTGAGAAGGACCTGTATATACTAGTGCTATCAAACAATTAATCACATCCAAAATAAAGGTTTTTGTTTACATATGTGTGCTGTGTATATTAATTATCTATAGTATAGATAAATGCACACACACAGTATATAGTCTGAAAATATTTACATGTATGTATTTATATTTATATAATTAATATCATATACATATACTTAATATATAGACATAACATTTATCTTAAATATATATATATATGTGTATGTCTATCATGCATCTATCTATCTATCTAGATAAAACTTATTTTGGATGCGATTAATCATTTGACAGCAATAATGTATACAGATACATTTTCTAAATGTATATATGTGTGTATATGTTTATACATAATAAATCAAACCGTATACACACACATGTATATATTATGTAAAAATAACTTCTTCTGGATGCAATTAATTGAAACTTACTGTATTAAATAAATTCAGTGCACACATACTGAAGTAATTAAAATCGTTCGTCCTTTTAATTGTGATGATTTAGGCTCACACTTAACAAAAACCCACCAATTCAACAAGGAATCTCAACAAATTAGAATACTTAAGACCAATAAAAAAAAAAAAATTTAGTGAATTTTCGGCCTTCTGGAAATTAGGTTAATTTACTGTATATGTACTCAATACATGGAAAGGGATCCTTTTACTTTAAATACTGCCTCAATTCGGCGTGGCATGGAGGTGATCACTTTTCCACGACATTCTAATTTACTGAGATGCACCTGTATGTGTGTGTGTATATATATATATATATATATATATATAATATTTTATTAGCTAGAAATAAAATAGCTAGAATATGCTAAATTGATTAAAAGTAATAAAATATTTCTGTTCTTTTGAAATTTCTATTCATTAAAGAATGCTTGGAATGTTTACACAAAATATGAAGTGTTTTTCAGCATTGATAATAATAAGAAATGTTTCCATATTAGAATGATTTCCGAAGGATTACTGAAGGCTGAAGTAATGATGCCAAAAATTCAGCTTTGTATCACAGGAATAAATTACATTTTAATATGCATATTAAAATACAAAACAGTTGTTTTACATTAATGATAATATTATAGTTTTTAAATAAATGCATAAGTGACTTTTTAAAAAAAAAATTAAAAAGATCGTACCAACCCCCTTTTAACCAGTAGTTTAGATGTCGTTTTAACAGTTTATGTGCTTTTGTAGTGTAAGCTGGAGTTACAGGACATCGGAGGCGCTGTGGATCATGGGATGGCTTTTGGAAGGATCGCTTTCGCTTGCCCTCGGGATCAGGTCAGCTGTTTCAACATCAGCCAACAATATCCATTCTGCTTGGTGTTGTTTTAAAGAAATGTCTTTGTAGTTACCAGACATTGAAGCACTAATGAAAAAAGAAAAGCAGAAAATCCTTACCCCTCTTGTGAGCCTGGACACACCTGGAAAAGCCACGGTGGAAGTCGTCATTCTTGCAGATCCTGTGAGTCTTTATTGTCTTTTGTTACTGAGATTGAATGCTGAGTATTTTCTTGGCTGAGATGCATTCTACTTAACGTAGGATGGCCATGAGATCTGCTTTGTGGGTGATGAGGCATTCAGGCAGCTTTCTGCTGTGGACCCAAAGGGGAATGAATTACTGGATAAGGTAATCAGTCTCAGCACATTATATAGTATAAAGTAAATCCTGTCATCCACTTCCAAACCTCATTCATGTGTTTTTTGTTTGATTGCTTTAATAGGCCATGGCTGCAGATAAGAGTGACGAGTGGTTTGCCAAGCACAACAAGCAGAAGGCTTCGGCTTAAATGCTGTCTGGAACGAATTGAAAAGATCCAGGATGTTCAGTCAACCTGATTTTTGTTATTATGCATTTCAGTGATTCAGAAATAATTTGTTTTTATTCAATGAAAATAACTTACTTTATCAAGTACTACTACAAACAGCATCTCTTGACTTTTAGACATGATGGGAAAATATGTATATTTGTGTAATGATAAAAAGCTCATCTTTATAATTATGTTTGTTTGTTTTTTTCTTGAAAATGCAAAAATGTTTGATAAATAAAGAAGATAATCAAGATAATCAGAAAGTGGAATGTTATAAATATTTAGTGGCTGTCTTTGGTGCTGTTCATAATTAATTGCAGTTATTTACTAGCATCTTTGAATATAGTACATCAAAATGCAGAAAAAGAAAGATGAAAATCTTTCATTCTGCTGACCAGCAGAGATCAGTATTGTAATGCTTCAACTACATTATTGTATGATTAATTATAAATGTAAATAGGACAGAATCTGTGTGCTGTCTACTACCCAACCAAACTGGGATCCTGGGGGATACATTTGGCAATGTTACGAACACATGAACTCCGAACATGATGGAAGAAGATTCATTTATCCATTAACTGCTGAGTTTGTGTAACATGCTGCACTATACATTGGTGTCACAAAGAATACTTAATTCTCTGAATAAGTATAAGATGTGTGTTGTAGTTTAAGGTTTGAGAACATAGTTATGAATGGATTTGGAGGGAACTTTGTGATCACTCTCTGTTTCACCCACTGCTGCTGCATCCAGAGGTCCTAAGGAATTTTTATGGCAACACAGGCCAAAACGTTAGGAATCAGTCTGTTTATGGGTGAAGGGAAGAAGCTGCATGTTGACCAATGAGAAGTCCTGTCCTTCCCGGGTTTTGACCACAGGTTTTCATCTTGCCCTCTAAAAGGTATCTGTCCATTGTCCTGGCATCTTTATATGGTGTTGTTGGACAGTTTGCTTATGTTAGTCCACCAAGATCCAATAAAAATGTAGCAAACCTATGTTCACTATTGTCCACTACATCCCCCCTGATTGTCTTGATCAAGGACCTGAAGTCATTGGTCTGGGCGATACAATATAAGAAAAGGCAGGAACAAAACACACACATATCACACCTCAAACACATTTGGCTCAGTCCGTTCTAAAAAGAGCTAAATTAACTAAATGTCCTAAAAGTAACTTAAGCTCTACTGTTTAAGATCTCTAAAGAGAGTATTAAGGTAATAGTAAAATTAAAAAATTTTGAGCAGATTTATCAGGAAATCAATTATTGACATAATTTGGTTTGGCATTCTTCACGCTGTAGGATGTGTGCACCTGCTATGTTTACCTAGTTCCTTTCAGTGCCTGATTACAGAATTCTCAACAGGTTTATTTACTTAGGTACCACATGACAAGATTGTTTCTATTGTCTAATTATCAAGAGCAAAGCTCACTTAAATAATTAGTAAGTATTCTATTAATAGACTGACCAATTAATGAGAGTGTTCATGTTGTATGACATCCATTATCTTAAATTATAACAACCTATGATCGGCAATGTTTTACTTAACATGTGGCAAATGAACAAGTTGGTCAGTAGTATCCTATGGGGTTTGACCCCCCGTTCCTGACATCTAAAGGAACTGTCATGGGCATGCAAAATCATAGCCTTGTAGGTTAAAAACATTGAAAAGTCTAAACTGAAACACAAAACTGAAGTAACAAAACCCTTCTTTGGTTGAAAGTGATGTCTGATCCATTAAAGGTACTTGGTGTCTGTTGACACTGGTAGACCCAATTTAATTATGGTAGACCCTTTTCTCATGGATCTCACTCAGATGTAAGGTGGAGGAGGAGGGGCCCCAACCAGGTTATGCTGAGAAGACCAAGTCCCTGTCAGTGGAGGTTTTTGATCTCTCCTAAGTTCTCATCATCCTTACTCTCAGTTTCTCTAATTACCTCTGTAATGACTACACTGTTTATGGCCATTCTCACAGCCATCTCTTTCTGTCTTTGCTCTCTGTCATCCCAATGCCTGCTCTCCTTTCTGGGGACATGCCTGTGACTGTTATCGCCCTTGTAACCAGAGAGCCTGGGTGCTCTGCTGAAGATTGCTGGGATGGACAAACCTGTTCTGGGAACAGGTGGCATCCTGCTCTGAATTAGGGTCATCTATACCAGCAAAATACATTTTTCTTAAGCGCTCATAGTCTCTGGGAGATTTATAGTGGCCTTGCTTTATTCTGAGAGATGAGAGGTAGATGGGTTCTGAATCTAGAGTGTACTCTGACAGATGGGTTTTACACAATACACCATAATTGTTAGCTATAGCTTGGCTCTGTCTATCTATAAAACAATAAATCAAACACAATACACTTTAACAATACAGATAGTAGCAAAGCACTGAACATTATCAAATAAGAGAATAGAGTGATAGTAGTGTATAAAGAAGAGATTAAACTATTTATTTATGAAATGCAGAGATGGTCTCTGTAATCAAAACAATGATAATTGATAATTGATCCACAGCCGAAGGAGTGGAGTCCAGAGGCGATGGATGGTTGATGTCCGACCAAGGCGAAGCTGGGGGGACGATTAAGCCCAGTGGAGCTGGTGGAACAACAGGCACCGCAGGAAAGGAGAGAGCTAGGGCCCATGGAGAAGCCAACGGGTCCATGGGACGAGGCGGAGTTCTGGTTTCGGAGGCCAGAGGTAAGGTCGAGGGACGCTCCGGCCATGCTGGTTCCAAAGGGTGGGGGGGTTGGACTCCACGAGACCCCTCCTGCCGTGGTCTCTGGCTGTGGTGACTCGAGCAGCGTGAAATCTGGCTGTTGTGCCTCGTGCAGTGTGAACTCGGGCTGCAGCTCTGGCAGCATGTACTCGGGCTGCTGCTCTGGCTCTGGCATTGGTAGCGTGAACTCGGGCTGCGGCTCTGGCACTGGCTGCGTGAAGTCAGGCAATGGCACTGGCTCTGGCAGCGTGAACTCGGGCTGTGGCACTGAAACTGGGATCGGGGTTACTGGCCGTAATCTTGGGGCTGGAACTGGGATCTGCGTTATTGATTGTGACTCCGGAACTGGATCTGGGACAGGCTGAACGGGATCAGTGGGGATCAGGTCTGGCATGTCGGACCACAAATCCAGCTCCGGACCTGAACCACGTGGGCTGGGATCCGTGGGGTTCTGGCTTGGCACAGATGGAACCCCATACAGTGCTCCTGGACTCCGTCTGACGACGAGGCATGAGCCGGGAGGTGAAGGGCGGCCTCCTGACAGTTGTTCGTGTGGGCTGGGGAGAGGAGTTAGCTGTTGAGGAGTCGGTGGAGGATTTCCTCCGGTTATTGAGGTGCAAGGTGACCTGTGGTCAGGTGACACTGTCTGAAATAAAGATGACTGTCAGCTGACTGTCCAAATCATAAAACTGCCAATTTACTGCAATCTACTGTTACATACTGTAATTTATAATAGGTAAAATAAGACTGAGAATTGAAGAGTTTATAAAGTCTAGAAGATTTGAAGACTCGTTAAACCTTTATGCCAATTTAGTTTTAAAATAAGAAAAATATTTATTTCTGTGCGCAGCTCGTGGGACTTGTATTATGAAAAACTTGTGTAACATCAATTTCTAAAAGTTAGTATTTCTGCCTTCGCACTTGATTAAGTATTACAAGAGGAAAGCCATTACTAAAAATCCTAAATCAGAATGAAACGTGGTTTATCAGTTTAACAGCGGATGCAATTATAATGCTGTGTATTTTAGGAAGCGGATAAACATGATTAGCATGTCCGTTTATTAACAGAGAGCTGTCAGGATGCAGCTGCTAGCACAGTTAGCCTAGCATGAGACAGAGGGGCGCTGTACACGTAAAGATCCACTGGTCTGCATTACAATCCCTTTGAGGTGGGTAACCCGAATTAAAAGGTGCTAATTACGGTCAACGCCTTAATTAGGAAGTTAAATAACTCTTGCCTGGAATTACGCGGTAGTGTTTTGGCAGCGAACGGGCTAATGTTGCTTTGCTCAACAGTTCAAGTTCCACCCAACAGCTGTTTGCGGTGCCAGAGTGGCACAACGAGACTTTGACGATACAATCAACAATGATTAGATTGTTTCAAGAATAAAAATCTGTACAGGATTACTGTTATGTTATTTAAAGCACAAAACTCCTAGTCTGTAATGTGGCTCGTTAAATGATAATAATGCAACATATTTTGCTTCTGTCACACTATCTAGTCAGTTTTGTTTGCAACATACACATTTTTTATATTTTATATTTCAGACGACATAAAATGCACTTCTTTGCCTTCTTATAATATTAATACACTTGCATTCTCGTTCCTTTTTTCTCTTTTGACTTGAACATTTTCACTAATTGCTAAAATGTTTTGAGATTATTCTGCAGGAGTTAATGTGAGTGACTGTTTGACAGGTGGTCTGAAGTCAGGTGCCATGGTTGTAGGCCAAATGTGAAGGAACATTAGCAGCACAATGTCTGCCCTGCTGATTGCCATCTCAGTATTTTTTGTCTTGGCAGTTGTATTCATTTTGATCTTTAGGTAAGAAGCCAGCTTTCTTCAATATGTACAGATATTGAAAATGCAATATTAAATCTATTAAATCTGCCCACTTTGTGTTTTATTAGATGGTTTGCTTGCAGTTTGGCTGTCCGTTTTTTCCGCGATGTCCTTAATGCGGAGCTCAAGATTAGATCTGTAGGCCTTTTCTCGGTCCGAGGTATTAGTGTTCAGTTTCAACCTCAACACACTTTGGTGAGTTTTGGTTTTTGTGTCTTGAAATCATACATCATACGCATTGCATATAATTTCATCTATCTGTTTATTTATTTAGAAGTATCTATTATGCTTTTAGACAAATTATTTGTAAAATTTACATTATGTGGTTTATGTTGAGTATATTCTGTGAAGCATCAGCCTATTTTAGTATGATATATTGAGAATCTAGAGGTCATATTTGAGAAAGTAAAACAAAAATATGAATTTTGTGCAGTTGCTAATATTTATATGGGCAAAAAGTATGAGGGATTTCACTTGTCTAGATTGTAGATGTGTTTATTATTATGTATATATAAAAACTCTTGCATGTATATATTTAACTAAATATTTTATTTTTATTACATGAATTACATGAATTTAATTTTGTATCATATCTGATGCTCAAATTTTAAAGTGATTTTTATGTAATAAATGGATAATTAAGTAAAGCTAAGTTGTTTCAGTACAAAATAAATATTGAAATATTATTTGTGCGTTTTCTTTATAAAAATAATTAACAGCGAATTTGTTAGTACCTGAAAGCGCCCTTTTTTATTTATTTATTTTATAATCCTCTAAAAGGCCTTTTTTTAATTTCCGAAAAGTATAAACTATTACTTGACAGAAGTCATGTGGTAGATTATGTAGTTTGATCATGTGATAGTGTAAAGGCCTTGGAAATGTGCATATTAAATAAGGTGTGCTCTGATTGGCCAGCTATCCAGTGCATTGTGATTGGCTGAATACCTCAAGCGTAAATGTTACGGCCATATGACACCAAAACAATGAAACACATTACAAATGAGGCATTTGTTGCATCCAAGGACATTATTACTCTTTTATGATGATGTTTTACAGTTGCATCGCACCTCGTAAAACATAGCACCATGTCTGCATTTATGATCAGAGAAACAAGAAACAATGGGACTTGTTTAAACGAGCCTGTCGTTTTAGAGCGGTGTACAGTCATAACTTTTATAAAGAGTATCTCTTTGGTTTTGAGACTAGTCTTTGAGATCGTACAGATCTTCGTTGTGCACCAAGAGCTTGCAACCCTCTTAAGAGAAAGGAACATTTTAAATCACATTTTATGACCCCTTTAATGTGTGTTCAAGCACTTTAAAACCTTTTTCTGTTTTGTAGGAAGTCGACAGGATATGGATTTCTTGCAAAATAGTTAACCCGGATTTGCCGTAAGTATAATTATAAGATATAGTGTAAATATTGTCTGTTGATGATTGGTCATTTTGATTTTGTTGTATTTGTTAGGAGGTTTTTGGCATTGTGCGTTGGTGAGGCCCGGGTCCGCTTTGACCTACAGGAGCCATTTAGGCCCCAGGCTCCTAAAAGCAATGGGGAACATTCAAAAAGACCTCCTCCGAGTCCATCTACCCTGCACCTTCTCTCTCAGGTAATCAAATTGATAATTTTCTTTTTTAAAGTTAAGCTCAATGCAAAGCTGACATGCTGCTGATCACAGAAGAGCAATATATATTGTACTGAAAAGAAAAAAAAGTGTGTTATGGTAATGCACTTGCAATGAAATTCAATCGGGAAAGACAGAAAGCCCATGCTATTTCAAAAAGATCATTACAAGATAAAAAAAAAGGTTTACTCCTTGATATTCACTTATATTATATTATATTCAAGCATTTAACTCATTACTTTGCATGAAAGAAGTGTTTTTGAAACGTTTTAAACATGCTGTTTTCTGTGGATTTTACAATCCTGTAGATATGTTTTTACAGTTCCTTTTCTAAGTTTACAGTGGTGTCTGTTTTGTAGCTGCTGTCATTCCACATTAACTCTATAAATGTAATGGTGTTGAATCTGGCCCTGCCTGAGTCCCTCTGGCACATGACTTCCTCTGCCATCACTTTGCTGCTGGATCATCAAAGTAAAAGGTGACTAACATGTGAAAAAGAAAAACTACTTTTTAAAGACTTTTGCATGGTGGTGTGTGACTAATAGCTGTGTACATATAAAAAAAAATGTATTTATTGATTTTGTATTTTTAATGTTTTTAAAGAAGCTTCTTATACTCCCCAAGGCTGCATTTATTTGACCAAAAATCCAATAAAAACAGTATCAATTAGAAAAACAAAATTTTATTTATTCTTCTGAAAACAAAGCTGAATTTTCAGTTTTCAATTTACATTTTGTTTTTAGGATTCTTTTTGAAATAAAGGTTTAAAGGAACAGGAAATATCTGACAACATTGTAAACATTGTACTGCATTGTATTATAAAAGTATTCATTAAATCTAGTGCTGTCAAACAATTAATTGCGATTAATTGCATGCGAAATATATTTTTTTTGTTATTTGTACATTTATTATTTATATATATATATATATATATATATATATAATATAAATATACGTACTATATATATATATATAATATTATATATATAATGTGTGTGTGTGTTTGTTATTTATATATAAATATATTTAATATAGAAACATAACATATTTCTCTTAAATATATACGTACATGTGTGTGTATTTATATATACATAATAAATATACAGCACAAAAAATTATTTGTTTATGCAATACAGATCTGTGTGCCACACAGATATGTATTACATAAACAAAAAAATATTGTGGTTGTGATTAATCACAATCAATCATTTAACAACACAAATTAAAACAAATTTAAAGCAATTTACAAAAAATCTTACTAAGCCCAAACCTTTGGTTGCTAGTGTAATGAACATGTACAATTAAATATCCAATATCTACTAATGCTGATAAATGTGCTTTTTATTTTAATTACCGATATACCTGTATACTGTGCATTCCTATTCCATAAGATTTAAACCACAGTCACCATTTTTGCCAAGTTACAAGAAACAAGTTAATGCCTTCTAAAAATGCCTACTAAAATGACAACTTACTGATACGTTGCCAGGTTGGCCTGGGATTTCTCAGTGGGACAACTTAGCAGTAAAGTACTGAAGAGCAGCAGACTTGTGAGTACAATAAACATTCACGTGTTAAGTTGTTAATTCACTATGTTGTGTACAAAACATAAATGTTTGGGTTAAATGGTTAGAAGGTGTTAACTTAGTGCCTGTCCTCTCATTAGCAGGACACGTGTCTGGCTGAGGTGTCGCTGAGTCTGGCCCTGAATGGTGATGTGAGTCTGCCTGAGCTCAGGCCGGGGCATCTGGGACTGTGTGTGAGAACTCTGCTGGCTGAGCTTCACGAGGGCATGTTCCTCAGCCAGTTCCCCAAATCTCCAGGAGCTGCTCCTGCTGTCTGCACCATTCATGTCGGTGCCGCTCATACTGCAGGTTTGACATTCAAGCTACACACCTTACATTAAAGCTATACACTTAGTCATGATATTGTTGTATCATTGATATACTATTATAACTTTTATACATTTTTGGAATGTTTTTTAAATATGTATTTTCCATTTTAATTTCAGTCAAAGTTTTAGTAATTTTGTTTTATTTTAAACATGTTCTTATTTATACATGTTTGTGTGTGTATATATATATATATATATTATGTGTAATTTAGTTTTGGTTTTACATGTTTGTGTAATTCATGTTAATTTTTAAATGTTACCTTGGCAATTATTTAATGTATTATATTTTATTTCATTTAACTTTTATATTATTTCAACTAGTCCAAACTAGTCAACTCTGTAATGTAATATAATGTAATATAATGTAATTAACCTTTCTGTAAATGTAAATGTTAAAGCTTTTTGATGTTTGTGCCTCTTTAAGATGACAAAGAAGACTCTTACATCCAAACTGAAGCAGTTGAGCGTCTTCACAACCTGGTTCCAAAGAAGGTCAATGTGGATTTTGAAAACACTAATATCACACTTTCCATGCACAGTCAGAAGAGGTGAGGAGTCATTTCACAGTTACTGTGATTGATCTTCAATGTTATTTCACAAACTATGTTTGTTTCGCAGACATCTGAACTGGACTTTAAAATCTCTGAAGCTGGGTTATGATCGTGACGATGAGCAGCTTCCACTGAAGAGTTTTACCCCTGAACTCAGCTTCCCACAGAGCTGCCTGGAGCTTCTGCTTGAGGGTAAAATACACAATATCAGACTCAATATTTTTGCTTAGAAATGGGGATCTGAACACACACTTAAAGCTACGTATTGTGGGTACTGGGTGTTTTTCAGATGGTCTTTTACTGTCACAAAGTCGACAGAGAATTATATGTCTAAACACACTCAGAACAATACTTCAGGTGAGTTTATGCTTTCTCTATGCAAATCAAAATCTTTCTTTGATGTATGTTTGGAGCTTCATGTTTCTGGCTTTCTCTTAAGGTGACATCAGTTGACATCTCTAGCACGGTCACCATCAACACTTGTATCATCCACTACCGTCATCAAGAGTTCTCCCATTGGCTGGACATGTTGTCATGGGACCAGCTCTCGCACAAAAAAACAACTTGTAAAAAAAGGTATCAATCAGCCGCTTGCTTTCTGAGCGTTGCAGATTGGGCAGTAATGGAGGTCTTGTTTATTGTTGTTTCATAAGTGCCCTTTTGTCTCCCAGGCATTTTCCTCAGCTGGATGCTCCTGTGATGATAAGCTCTTCCGTGTCTAATGTCAATGTGTCAGTGCAGTTGGGAGATACACCACCCTTTGCCCTGGGCTTCATCTCAGCCAACACTGGTAAATAGAGAAGCATGGCTATTCAATGCTGCTAAAAACAAAAGATAGTTGAACAACCCATTCAGATCAGATAGAAATTACTATAAATAACAGCAGGTTTTGTTCTCTAACAGTTAGAAGAATGAGAAAGTATTTTCATTTTGATTCTGTAGCTTAGCTTTATTGATGTTTTCATGAGGATAGATATTTTATAAAGCATAATTTCAAATGCCAAAAAATATTTTGTGACGCTGATCTGCACCAGATCACATTGAATGTGGCGTTGTTTTTTTGATTACATTGATATAAAATTAGCACATTTTATTATTAAAAATATACAATTTATAATATTTCATATTGTTGATATTATCTATATTAAAATATTATTGCTGTAAAATATTTTTATAATAAATAAAATTGGGTCCCACTTTATATTAGGTGGCATTTAATAAGATATTCTTGCATTTAAATTAATCATTTGATACTGTGCACTTATTGTATATATACATGTTTTTACATTGTAATATTTTTTTTAAATACTAGCATGCAATTTCTGTAATTACATTTGTAATTGTAGTAAATAGCAATTACGGCCACTTGGTATAAAGTGGGACATAAAAAATGTATTATAATAATTTAAATCTAAATATGTCACTTTGCCTTGTCAAAGCAGGCAGTGCTATTGTAGTATTATTTATATACCCTTATAGTATTTGTAAATTTTGAATTACATTTATTTTATTTATTTATTTTGTTTTAATTCAAGTTTAAAAGCTAGTTTTGGTCATTTTATGTGCTTTTGTCAGGTTTAAAAAAAAATAATTTAAATATATGTTTAGCTTTAATTTATTCAGTTTTAGTTTTAATAATTTAGTTATTCAGTTGTATTATTTGTTTACTTGGTCACCAAGCCAACATTTCATTGAATTTTTCAAAAATAAATATTCTTATATTTATAATTTACTTAATTTAAACTTTATTTCAATAACACAAAAACTAGTTTAATTGATTTAGTTAATAATATCAACATTGAATGGAGGCACCATTACTAAATGTCTTTTCAAATTGAATAAAGTTCGGTTTCTTGGTCAGTTTCTGGTAAAATAGAATTGATTGAACACTTCAGTTCAAAAGTGTCTCTGCTGTGATGCATGACTGAATTCGATGTGTCTCACAGAACTGCAGCACTTATTGGGTTCAGAAGAGGATGATGTGAAGAGTCTGATCGTGACTGAGAAAGCCTGTCTGTCCCTGGATCATTTCTGGTGGCGTGTGGGCCAGGGTTCCCATATCCAGCAGGCTCCACACCCAGCTGGGAAACATGTCTGGGGGGAAGCCCTTATCCTAGACTCTCTCACACTGCAGGTAAAATCAAAATGCATTTATGGATTAAGTTATCATTTATTTTAAAGAGAAGGGCATTTGGCTCTACATTATGCCCTTTTTAATTAATTCACCCACAGGGCAGCTTCAGCAAGTCAAGGATCCTGAACTCCAGCCCTTCTGGGAGCGCTTGTGTGGAGTCCAGTCTGAAAGGCCTGCAGCTAGAAGTGTCCGAGACCTGCACTCTCTGTCTGTCACGTCTGTTTTCTGTTCTCAAACTGGACAAAGCAGAGAATGTTTCCTCACATTCCACTCCAGAAAAGCCTCCAACCCGTCTACCACCTCTACTTAAGTTTAAACTCAATCTTGAGGATGTGAACACATTCACACTCTCCAATGTGGCAGGTGAGACCTCAAAGAAGCCCCTAAAATATTTTTTTTCTGTGTATCCAAAAAAGTACTGTGTACATGTTAGTTAGTTTGTTTTTCTGTGTTGCGTTAAAGGGGCTGTTTCAGTGAGGGTGGACGCAGTGGTAGCTGAAGGATCGGGGGAGAGTTCGAATGTTTTTGTCCAAGGTGTTTCTTTGGCTGTGGTGAAGGCCCTCATTGAGAGTATGGAGCCCTGCTTGCCAGCCACCCAAACTCCCAACCCCATTCTGACCCTAACAGCGTTTACTGTCTCCTACCACATCAGTGACCGCAGTCTCCAGGTACTACACCACTTCCATCAGCTAGGATCACTTTTTACAGGCTGTGACTACTAGGTGTGGTTGTAAGTGACTGCAGTGAGTGATTACTTCATATATAATTCCTTTAACAAAGTATAGCAGGGTCCAAAACTAAGGTTAAAATTGAAAACTGAAAATCTGAAGGGTTTTGACCTTTCCATATTTGTATCAGCACTGTAATCGTGACGTTCGGTTCAGTACCGCAGCTGTACTCAGAAAAATGCATTCTTGCAACAAAAAAAAAGCAGGAAGACTGAGAACACCTAAATGGATGCTGTTTAAGTCACAAATAAATAATTTTTTATTAGTGCTCTCAATGATTAATTGTGCACACATGTATGTATATATTGAAGATAAAATTATTATATTTATATATTAAATATTGATATAAGAATATACTTATATATATATATATATATGGTGGATTAATCAGGATTAATTGCTATTTGCAACTACACCTGAATTTAGATCAAGAACAACACACAGTCACTTTAATTCAGCGTAAGCGGCACAGCTGTTTTTAATACAGCCAGCGTATAAAGACTTCAGTTCCCACGTGTCACTGATGCAATGTGCAGTTACTCCGAGGTAACTGTTGCCCCACTTTCCTGACAAATAATTTGTCACACTGTGCACGTGTGAAATGCGTTAAAAAAATTATGAACATGGTTAACGTGTTATTTTTGACAGCCCTAATAAATATACATACATTTTTTTCAAAATATATACTTTTTGTGTGTATTTATATATACATGATAAATATACATAGTACACAATTAGTAAAACATTTAAAGCAATTAATTGTAATGAATCATTTGACAGCACTATTTTTTTTCAAAGGGTTGTTGTAGAGTTAATCTGTAATAGCATTTTTGAGTATATAACTATAAAACTAAAACTAAACTATTTGTTACCATGTATTTTAGTTCCCTGCAATCGACAAAAAACTGTTTTGCATTCCTTGGTATTTATTGTGATTTAAAATAAGAGTATAAAACAAACCTAAATTATTGTGACATTTATTACAAAGGTCAAGCCTAAACAAATTCTAAAACCAAACAAAATGTTTTGTTTTTAATTCAACATGAATCCAAATTTGTGTTTTGACGCTGGGCAGTGTCTGCAAAATGCAAATTATTTTACCTAAATAAGAGGGTTGATACAAAATGCAGAATACACTTTTTTTTTTTTTCAGAAAAATTAAAATACCCCAAATTCTCCAAATTTTTCAGCATCTTTTGCATATTTGATGGATGTCAAATTTTTACCACAACAGTACATTTTAAACTTGTGTTTTGCAAACATGATTACAGTATTCCTTTAAAAATTTAAGTGCACTCATAAATTTATTAGCAAAACATTTTACTTATTCTCCTCCTGGCTGTGATGACATGTGCACTAGCACAATCCCTCCGCTTCATCAACCCCTCATGTGGTCACAGCAATTAGCAAGACATTAACATTCCAATCAATGCACGATGAACAGAATCAGATCCCGCCCTGCATTTGTCATTATTCGCTTTACGCAAATATACATTACAATAGAGATGAAAACATGATCATATTGTTCATTCCATGCCAACTTAACCACATCTTTATTCCATTTCCTCCCATCTTTGTCTGATCAGGTGCGGAGTGAAAATGCTTTAACAGTGCAGTGGGCCCCTTCAGATCACATGTTTTTGTATCAACACGTCAAAGAGAGCCAAAGCTATTGGAAGGCCCTGTCTGAATCACTGCAGCCAGGACAGAAAGATGGAAATGAGTCTGCAGCCTCTTCATCAGGCATGTTAGTTTGTTTAGAGTTAGCAAGCACACGGCTTACCGCCCATGTGGCCGAGACAAACTTCATCACCTTCAGTGCAGAAGCACTGTCGCTCTCCAAACAACCCGGAGCCGTGTTGATGAAGACTCCTCATTTGGTGTTCAACTTTGATGGCAACGACATCTTCTCCTTTTCTGGAGCCGAGGTACAGATGCTGGATGAGCTTGAGGTGATGCAGCAGCACAGATCTCAATTCCCTTTCCTTCAGACATCTTTCAATCGCACCTGGCTCTTCACTGCACCTAACCTGGCCATTGAGTTCCCTTACCAGTACAACTTCTCTGATACTTTCGATAAGGCCATTAGCGTGCAGAAGTGGCTGAAGACGCTACACAGCAGTGCCACCCCATCAACAGAATCTTGCCTTCCTCCGGACCTAGTGGTCTGCATTAACCAGTTCTCCTTCGTGTTCCTGGATGATGTCTTTGAGATCAAACTACGTGACAATTATGAATTAATGAAAGATGAAAGCAAGGAAAGTGCTAAGCGCCTGCAGCTGCTGGACAAGAAAGTGGCCGACCTACGCAAGCAGCATGGCGAGCTCCTGCCGGCCCGTAAGATCGAAGAGCTCTACACCTCCCTTGAACGCAAGCACATTGAGATCTACATTCAACGCTCCAAACGGCTGTATGCTAACACACCCATGCGCAAGTCCCTGCTTACCTGGACGGTGTCAGAGTTGGAGCTGGTGGCGCTTGCGGATCAGTCTTTGCACGGGCCTGAGCGGATCCGAGAGCAGCTGCGGGACATCGATGGTATCAGCCCCTTCCCTAGAGACGGCCTGCAGCTGGTGATCCAGTGGTGCCGTGCTTTTAAATTCAAGCTTACTGCTTTTCTGGGTAAGTCAAGTATACTTAAATACAGGGTTGTCCAATGTCCTGCAGAGATTAGCTCCAAGTTGCCACAACGCACTTTTACTTCAGCTTTGACAGCGATACCAAGGTCATGGGTTTGGTTCCCATGGAATGCACAAACTGATCAAATTTATACTTTAGAAATGCAATATAAGGAGAAATGTATTGTACAGTTGTGTTTAAAATAATAGTTTTTTTTTACGCGAGTGAAGTTCAAAGTCCTTATAACATTTTTTTTTTTCATTCATTGGGAACACTGCACATTAAAACATGAAGAAAAACTACCATCATTTTATTTACTTTATAGAAAATGAAGGAAAAAATTATATTGGGCTGTTCAAAAAAATAGCAGTGTGTGCATTTTTCATTAAAAATGAATTTATTATTTACTCAATAAACAAAAAAAAATTTAAGATTTAGCATTCTGGTGAATTACTAACCAAATATTTAGTTGTATAACCACTGTTTTTGGGAAGTGAAGTCACTTTTATTTCTATAGCGCTTTTAACAATACAGATTGTAGAAAAGCACTGAACATTATCAAATAGAACAACAGAATAATGGTAATGTATAATGACGAGAATTAAACTTTATTTATCAAATGCTTATAGTGGACTTATAGTGTGTGTGCATCTGGATCCGGCAATCTGTCGGAGCTCATCTAGGTGTTCTGATGAAGATCATCTCTTTGTGTTGGTACACTGCTTTACATCTGTGCTGCATGGATTCGACCATCTTCTGCCACAGGTATTCCAGCAGAGGATGATTTGACAACCTCTGCATTTCTTAGTTTTGGCTCAGAAACAGCATTTTTGATGTCACCCCATAAGTTTTCCATTGGATTTAGGTCTGGGGATTGGCCTGGCCACTCCATAACCTTAATTTTGTTGGTCGTAAACAAGATGCTGTTCGCTTACTGGTGTGTTAGGGGTTGTTGTCTTTATGAAACACCCATTTCAAGGGCATTTCCTCTTTAGCATAAGGCAGCATGACCTCTTGAAGTTTTTTGATATAAGCAAATTGATACATGATCCCTTGTATACAAAAAATAGGAAGAGAAACAGCCCCATATCATGATGCTTGCACCACCATGCTTCACAGTCTTCAGAGTGTACTGTGGCTTGAATTCAGTGTTTGGGGGTCTGCAGCCCTTGGACCCAAAAAGAACAATTTTACTTTCATCAGTCTACAAAATTCTTAATTCGTTTCTTCATTTCTCTTTAGGCCAATCGATATGTTCTTTGGCAAATTATATCCTCTTCAGCACGTCTTTTTTTTTTTAAAAAGTGGGACTTTGCAGGGGCTTCTTGCCGATAGATTAGCCTCACACGAGTATCTTCTAATTGCCACAGTACTCACAGGTAACTTCAGACCATCTCTGATTTCACTGGAGTCTTCCATTTTCTCCCATGTCTCTCTTGTTTGGCTCTTGTTTTCCCCTCTCCAATCAACGTTTTAATTAAAGCACGCTGTTCTTCTGAACAATGTCTGGCATGACCCATCTTTCTCAGGTTTTCAGAGAGAATTGCATGTACAACATGTGCTGGCTTCATCCTTAAATAAGGGCTCCCTGAATGACACCTGTTTCTTCACATAATGAATGACCTCACGGATTGAACTCCACACAGCTATAATTTTGAACATGCCCCTTTCACTTAATTATTCAATTACACAGACTCAGGAGCATTCATATCATGAATGTAGGGTCTGTTTGTTTCTCTGACTCTATTACACCTACTGGTAAATTATTTGCCATGTAATAATATGATTTTATACCAAAAACAGTGATTGATCTGGTTATATATGTCGGACTGTTATTATTTTGAACACAACTGTATATATATATAAAGGACGTTTCTAGTAATCTGTAAGACTTTGATCAGCTGATTTTAGGTGTGTTTTTTTTGGGTTTGTGGCTAAACTTCAGGACTTGGTTAATGATTTGGCACTCCTGCCTTAAAGTGCACCTATTATGAGTATATTTTGGTCTCCAACAAGCAGGTCAAAAAACACTTCCATTATCTTATAATATGCATATGTTTTTAGCTTACTTGCACAACGACTCCCAAACAATTTGCTCAATGATTAAATTTTTTCCAAACCCCCTCCTTTGGGTGATGCTAATCTGCGGTGATTGTTCCAATTAGTATCATTTTCATTTCATCATGCCTGATAAAGCAGAGCTTTGTGTGCAGCCATACCAGGGAATCCAATATTTTTAACCTTTCCAAAAGCAGCACCTAGTGGCAAGGAATGAATTTGTTTGAATGAATTTGAATGAATATTTTCATTCAGACCAACAGAAAAAGACCAACAAGTGAGCGGATAATATACTGATATTTCATATTGACCTCAATATGAAAAAGCTTGGGATTCGTTTTTATGCCATAATTTTAATGATCCAGAGTCGACTCTTTCCTTTGAGAAAAAATAACTTTATTCATGGTGCATTTTAAGATTTAAAGTGCCCCTATTATGCCATTTTAAAAGTTGCATATATTGCTTTATGAGTCTCTTAAAAGACAGATAGTGCAGTCCTTTATGTGGTCTACTGCTACAGCGTGTGACGGAAAACAAAATGCCCATTGCCATAACAAGCTGTTCGCGACTTAGAACGTGTGTGGACATTATGCAAATATGTTGCTTCGTGACATGTAACTGAAAAAGATTCGAATTGCTGACGACTCGTTTAGGTAAATGTGAGCCAACTCTTTTTTTTGATAGACAAAAACTTAATTTATTGTGCACTGTCAGCGTCACAACTTTGCAGATTTCTGTTCACATACATGACACAAAGCATGAAAGATCGTATTTGAAAAGGCATAATAGGGGCACTTTAAAACTTTGCAGGATGTTTTCATTCACTTAGAGCTGTGTTACACACCCCATGAAAGGTAATTTTCAGAAATGCATAAATAGGGGCAGTTTAACATGAGTTAACATGTGGCACTTAGCCCAAAATATGTTGCTACAAGCCTGTAGTGTTATTTTAGTAGGAATAATATATATGTATTATCATTTATTATTAATATTTCAGTAAGCCTTTACTTTTGTTTTAATTTGAGTTTATTTTTAGTAATTTCATTATGTGCTTTTGTTACTTATTAGTTTTTAATATTTGTAAGTAATTTTAATTTATTTTACACAGTAATTTAGTACTTCAAAGTGGACTTATGACAACATTTCATTTTTTTGTTGTTTGATTTGAATCCAATCCAATATTTGTAATAATAATTTTTTTTTATTTTTTGTTTTATATGTAATGTATGAAAAAGTAAATCCAAGACAGCTGACAACAGAAATGCCAATTAGTAGTTAGGTGTTGATAAAATTTTTGAGTATTGAGTTTTCAGCATAGCAACATGCTAATATCAAACTCTATTAGAGGCCATTTTAAGTGTTGTTGCTTAGTACTACATGTACAAAGAACTGCTTTTATAAGAGTCCATGATGACTAGCATTCATGTTTCCTGTGTGTTTCAGTGCGAATACGGGACTATCCTCGTTACCTGTTTGAGATCAGAGACTGGTCCCTGTCAGGACGCCTGATGGCCACCGAGCAGGACGGGCAGCTGAGAGCAAAGCGCAAACAAGTGGTCCAACTCGGCCAGCCATGGGGTGACGTGACCGTTTACAGGAATATGCCACCATTGAAGTTCTACTACGATGTCCACTGTGAGTCACTCTTTATTTAGTAAGTCTGTATAACATGATATTGCGTCAATGTGACTGGTTTAATTGTTTGTATAGCAAATATTTCCCACTACACCATTGTGTGGGGGCCTTGCTGGGATCCTGCTTGGACTCTGATCGGCCAGGCTGTTGATTTACTGACCAAACCCACAGCTGACCTGTCCCCCCTTCTAACCTGGTGGGATAAAAGCAGACTTCTTTTGCATGGCCGTTGGGTGATGGACATCGAACAAGCCAACCTGCATCAGCTCGCTACTGAGGTACTAACAAACACACCCAGGCTTCTTGCTAAAAACCTCTTGTTCCTTTTTATGAACATTTCAACAAACAATGCCCCATCTTTTACAATGCTAGTGAAAATAAGAGGAGACCCTCCATAGATAGCAACACTCTTTAAATAGTACAGGTTCAGAAAGATAGTAAATATATCAGTAAAACGGTCCATGGGACATCAGTAGCCATACTTCAGTTTTGCGACACTATGAGAATACTTTTTTGTGCAAAGATGAACGTAAGTCTTGTAGGTTTGGAACAACATGAGGGTGAGTTGGCACTGACAGAATTTTCATTTTGGGGTGAAGTAACCCTTTAAATAGCTAATGTAAATCTATAATGTTATACTATAATATAGGACCCTTACAACACCACGGAGAACCTGCACTGGGAGTGGATGAAGCTGAACTTTGACTGGAATCCTGGGCAGTTTGTCTTCAAGGGTGACCTGGATGTCAATGTTAGAACAGCTTCCAAGTACGGGACTAGTAATTGCATTGCATTACAACCTGATATTTTCATTTGAATTTGATTATTTAGCTCTGTCTGGTCTGTTTCTAAACAGGTATGACGATATCTGCTTCCTGCACCTCCCGAGTCTTTGTATGACCCTTGACCTGCAGTGGTTATGCCATGGTAATCCACATGACCACCATGCTGTAATGCTCTGTGCTGTGGAAAACGTTGCAGATGTCACCTCAGGCCAGCCTCACGACTCCTATAGGGCCTTTCGCTCTGAAAACCTCAATCTCTCCATCACCATGAATCTCGACCAGCACTGTGGCAAAGGTTAGAACTATAGCCTTTTTTCTAAATGCTGATAGAAGCTGCACAACTTTTAAAATCGAAGCAGCAAGTCATCCAGACTAAAAAATGGATCATGTAGTATATTCGAGGCTTGAAAAGTCATTTCAGCTCAGGTTTTAAAGGTTTGTGTTTTCTCTCAGAGCCCAGTCAACCCAGAATCCTCCTCTACAGCAGCACCCTGCGTTGGATGCAGAATTTCTGGGCCACGTGGACCAGCGTGTCCCGGCCTATCTGCAGAGGCAAGCTCTTCCACAGCCTCAGACCCATCCGTAGGAAGCTTGGCCAGCACTACAAACAAATGTCCTATACAGCATCTTTTCCAAAGCTACAGGTGACACACTGCTTCTTCACACCATACTTTTATAATGAAATAAAATATAACATATTTTATAAGTTTGTGTATCTTTATAGATAATCCGTCTTCATACAATAGTTTGTTCCTATCATTTAAAGAATATTGAAAAAGTCATATTGGAAAGATTTATTTACGATTGTGATGAGTTAATGTTCCTGTGCAGGTCCATTACTGGGCATCATTTGCTCAGCAGAGGGGCATTCAGGTGGAGTGCAGTAAAGGTCATGTCTTCACCAGAGGAACACAGAGGCTCATCCCACAGGGTGAGAGAGCAAACAGCCTATTTTCACTTAAAATACTATTAAAATGTTCTGCTGAAATTATCAATGCATGTTTTACAGCTGGCACTGTGATGAGGCGACTGATCTCTGAATGGAATGTTACTCAGATGGTCAGCGAGCTCTCTTTGGTCACTGTGCACCTCATGGCCTCCACATGGGACGAGACAGCCGACCACCAGATCAATGCCCAGGTGAAGAAGACGCACCTGCTCAGCCTGTCCTCACTCAGCTACCAGAGACAGAGCAACCGCATAGAGGAGGTAGGACACTCAAAGTGCATTTGAGAGACTCCACAATATAAGAAATGTGATTTTTCTATACACTTTTTTTTGACATTAATAAAAAATTATGGACAAAGGCCCATTGTGACATCTTGATTAATCCCTCTGCTTTACTTAAATGTATCAGCTTAATTTATTTTAATAAAACCTCATGGCCACCTTTTTTTTTAGATTCCTCACACATCAGACTTACTGACTAATGATCTGTGAAGAAGATGTCTCCTTCCTCTTCTGTCTTTATTTCTATTCTTTTATCTGTGGGCAGTTTTTGAGTCCAGTGTTGATGTTAAGTTATAATGACCTTGTTACATTGTGATGCAATATCAATGCAATATAGATATTTATTTACACCACTACAGTTGCAGCTCTAAGTCATGCTGGTATTAAATTAAGGTATTAAAAAAGGTATTAACTTAAACTTAAGACGTTTTGTATATACTGTGATAAATTTTTTAACATAAAATGAATGCCATTACTCCGTGACAAACCAACAATATCTCTGCTTAAATTGTCTCAGGAGGTAAACTCAAAAGACGAAAGCAATGCTTCCTACACGCACAAGTTGTGTTTGGTGGATCTGAGGGCTTCTTGGACCACCACCAACCGAAATATTGCCTTTGGTTTGTACGACGGTTATAAGAAAGCAGCTGTGCTCAAGAGAAACCTCTCCACCGAGGCTCTGAAGGGTCTGCGGATCGACACCCAGGTGCAGATGAAAAAGCTGAAACGCTCGATGTCCAGCTACTCCTCCAACACAGCTCCTGCTACACCAGTCATCACCACAACCACACGCCCAGAGAAGAGTCAGAATGAAGGTAGGCTTTTCTTGTGACGCCTTAAAAAACTCCTTTTTGTTGTTGCTTATTTGCCTGTTGTGCTTTTGTTTTTGCGAAAAACAGGCTTCCGTATTCTTCAGTATACCAAGGTTTTCTATTCCCCAGTTGATGTGTTTTTGTGGTCAATTATAGGAACTTCAATGCTACAGAAGCTTATCGAGGAGACTGATAAATTTGTGGTCTTCTCTGAAGAGGACGCAGGAGTGAGCGACCAGCTCTGTGGAATTGCTGCGTGCCAGACAGATGATGTTTACAACCGCAACTGGTTCATAGAGCTTGTCAATGGTCAGGTATGAATTCCGCTTTGAGAGCAGTAACCCATAGTCCAAGTTACTTATTTAGCACACCTAAACATCTTCCCATGCTCATGATGTTCAGATGATGCTGCGAGGCACTGAGACTGCTGGCTGTGTGCTGGTGTCTGCCGCCAAAGCACAACTTCTGCAATGTGAACACCATCCTTCTTGGTACAACGACACACTCAAGCAGAAGACCACTTGGACGTGTCTGCTGGATGGTATGCAGTACTTTGCTACCATGGAGCAAAACCCCTCTGAACAGGAGGACTGGCAGCTATGGCTGGAGGTGGGCTCAGAAGTACAGTTATCTTGCATTTACAACCAATGTAACATTGCACTATAGCAATCATTTCTCATGTTGTGGACCTACAGGTGAAGAACATTGAGGAACACAGGCAGAGGAACCTGGACTCAGTGCAGGAGCTGATGGAGAGTGGCCAGGCTGTTGGAGGCATGGTCAGCACCACCACAGGTGTGCCATTTTAACTCTCCAGTTCATAACAGAATTTAGTTCATTGGATGGCCCACATTACCATGCCCTAACAACTCAATCAATCAATTTTATTTATATAGCACTTTTAACAATACAGATTGTAGCAAAGCACTGAACATTATCAAGTAGGAGAACAGAGTGATGGTAATGTATAATAAATATTTATTTATCAAATACAGAGATGGTCTCTGTAGTTAAGACAATGATAATCACTAGAAATCAGGTGTCCCCAACTAAGCAAGCCAGAGGCGACAGTAATACCTATACCTATATACGCATACCTGTAGTTTCCAAATAATTCCTAAGAACTGTATTCTCCAGGAACTTTGGATCGGCACCCCTTCTTTAAATCAAAAGTCCCTTCAACACACATCTTGGTAATGCCAATGGCACATCCATTCGCAGACTTGCACAGACCACTTCTTGTCCATGTCAGCTGGCCGCACATTAGACCATCGTAACCAATTTTAAAACCATAGGAGGTAAAACTACAGCTGCCAGACTGTTACAATTTCTTTTGTAACTGGTAGTGAAATGTTACTCAGTGTTGATTTCTGTAAATAGTAGGACAGTCGTTAACAAAAAGCCACATTTCTGAAGTATATTAAAAAAAAATTAAAAAAGGGAGAGCTTCAGAGTGGCTTATTGGAACAATAGTGTGTAAACTTTTTTCCTACCACATAAAGCGACATATCAGCATTAAAAGTTGCCCCAAAAAAAGCATAAAACTGGGAAGAGCTTGAGGGCTTCTGCATACATTTGGGACAAGGCCATTGAGTGTTATGATTTCTCCAATTTATTTTTCTACAAATGGCCCATCTCTCATCCATGTAGCATTGTGGCATGAATTTTTGCATGTCCAGCCAATAGCCACAGTCTACTTTATCTGACCTGTTTCTTCTTGCTCTGATTTAGATTGGAACCAACCATCCCAAGTGCAGGAGACCCAGCAGGTCCAGCGTATAATCTCTCGCTGTAGCTGTCGCATGTACTACATTGGGTACAGTCACGACATTGACCCTGAACTGGCCACCTCAATCAAACCACCAGAGATCCGTGACCGTCATGAGAAGGAGGACCTTTTAAAGAAACAGGCTGGTATGCGACCACAAGCGAAACAGGAACTGACTTATTATACTGGTAGTTGTTCTGTCAGACAGATATTATTGTTTTGTTCTGGTCATATCAGGTGCTGTCGACACTTTCACCCTCATCCACAATGACCTGGAGATCTCCACCAATCCAGTACAGTACTCCATGATCCTGGACATAGTCAATAACCTGCTGCTCCATGTGGAGCCCCGGCGCAAGGTTTGAACATATTGTAATTGCTCTGTACACCAGTTTTAAAATGAATTCCTGCTGGTCAACCAGATCTTTTGCGTTGTTTAGGAGCACAGTGAGAGGAAGCAGCGTGTGCGTTTCCAGCTGGAGATTTCCAGCAACCCTGAGGAGCAGCGTAGCAGTATCTTGCACCTTCAGGAAGCAGTTCGCCAGCATTTGGCTCAGATCCGTTGCCTGGAGAAACAGATCTACTCCAATATGAGGGTTAGTGCAAATTTGCGGTTAGTTTAATTCACCTGAACCATATAGCTTTTCATATGTCCTGCAGACAAGGTTCAGGTTCCTTATTAATGACCTTTTAACTGACTTATACAGTCCCAGTCAGAAGAGTTCAGAGGAGACGAGCTGTCAGATATCAACTTGCGCCTGCAGAATCAGCTCAACCAAGAGAAGACGGACATGCAGATGAAGAGTGAGGAGCTCAACATCCTCATCCGGTTGGTCACTAGAACAGATCTATTAGTTGATCATTCTTTGGCAAAATTAATTCAAAATGGTTGGATATATAAAAGTTCTTTGCCTTCAGGTGTTTTAAGGACTTTCAGCTGCAAAGAGCAAACAAGCTGGAGCTGCGCAAACCCCCAGAAGATGTTAGCGTTGTGCGTCGTACCGAGTTCTACTTTGCTCAGGCACGCTGGTGTCTCACAGAAGAAGATGGACAGCTGGGTATAGCCGAGCTTGAACTGCAGAGATTCATGTACAGCAAGGTGAGTGTGTGCAGATGTTTTGGTTAAAGTTGCTAAATGTTCTTTATTAATCAGTGATAAAATTTTAGTTACTGTGCAGATGACCATGCTATGATGCTCTCTTCCACAGTTGAATAAGTCTGATGACACAGCAGAACATCTCCTGGAACTGGGCTGGTTCACCATGAATAACCTGCTTCCCAATGCTGCGTACAAGGTACTGCTGCTTAATGATTCACACTGGATATCCAAGTTGGGGGAAATAACAAAACCGTGTGACGGTTGAGATGCGTCATTGAAAATCTGCTGTTATTGAGTTCTGCAAATGTCGTTGTGTTGTTGTTTATACATTTAAACATCTGATCTGAAGCCTGTGTTAGTGGCTGGTTTAGTTTTGTGTATTTAAAAAAAAAAAAGCATTTGTTTAAAGTGTTTAAAGGACGCTCTATCAGTTGTCCAACAAAAAAATTAGTTAACTGAAGGTCAGCTACACAATTAAACTTACTACAATAAACATGATATACAAAAGTTTCTAGCATATCTAGTTTCTAGTCTAGACAACCAGTAGATTTATCAACAGTTCAGTTTCTTGACAGTCACTCAATTAGGGGTAAACTAAAGTAGTAATAGCCTTTTAAATGTAAAATTTAAGGTAACATGTTAACCATGTTCTAGTTTGACAACTAGTTGACTTGTAAATTGTGCTGTTCCTTCATGGTGATTTAAGGGTCAACTGAATTGGTAGTTTTCATCTTCACTTAAACTGTATATTTAAGGTAAGATGTTAACTATATTCTGGTTTGCCAACCAGTTAACCAGTCAGTTTTCACCAATTACGGTCACTAATGTATCCAACAAACTAGTCAATTAATCAGGTGTCAATTAAAATTTAAGCTATGAAATTCTAGTTTGCCAACTAGTAGACTCCATCGTCCAGTACCCTGATGATCATTTAGTTTTAATTAATTGTCCAGCAGCCAACTAATTAGTAGTTTGTTAGAAGTTAGTTTGCATTTTGCTAGTAATATTTAAAGGAACATGAACATTAGTTTTGTGTGGGTTAGTAGGCTTGTAAAATCATAATGGTGGCCTAGTTTGCTTGTTGTCAAACAACCAAGTACTTGATTAGTTAAGGGTCGTCTAGTTGGTTTATTGTTGAGCATTTTAACTCCAATATTTTCGTCCATGGTAAATGTAATTGTAAATAATATTGAAATTATGGTTATTTTAATTTGAAATACCACAGATAATGATTATTGCTTTGGATTATTATCAGCCATCATAAATACTGCCATACTAGCAAATTCACTGCTTTCACAATAATGTTAGACTATTGTCTTGTGAACATGTCCTGATTACACAGGACTTCCAACTAGTCATTCAGACAATTATGAAAATGTTAGTGTTTTGCACATCTTTACTATTTGTTAATTCTATAACTCTTGGTTTCTCCTGTGCAGCATGTACGGGTATGTATATGGAGTGGGTAAAATTCTATGTTTGTTTGTCAAGACCTCATCCAGACATATGCCTGCTCAGAAAGTTTATGTTCCTATTTGGACAATTCACCTGGATTTTCACTTTTAGTTTGATATCACAGGCTAGTCGCATTGCCTTCCACTTTTACATCTTTTGTCTTTCTTTAATTATATATTTTTTTACATTTGTCCAATCATTTTCGGTTAACTTTGACCAGCAGGATATGCAACCATTTCTATGTTTTCCTGTTTTGTAGTTTGCATCTAAACAAACGCAAGCACTTCAGTCAGTTTGGGTAAAACTGCTCATGTTTTGTGTTGTAGGTGGTTTTGCGACCTCAGAGCCCCTGTCAATCAGGACGCCAGCTCGCCCTCCGTATCTTTAGTAAGGTCCGCCCCCCGGTGGGAGGGATTTCTGTCAAAGAGCACTTTGAGGTAACTATCATGACATCCATTCTTGTTTACCTCATAACACTGGAGGACCCTATTCACACATACAGCTGTCCTCTTCTTCCTGTTTTTATTTGTAGGTAAATGTGGTACCACTCACCATTCAGCTCATGTACCAGTTCTTCAAGAGGATGATGGGATTTTTCTTCCCTGGAAGAAACGTGGAGGAAGAGGAAGTTGGGGATGAGGAAGACAAGTTTAGATTGGTTACTACAGGTTTGTGAAATTCCTGTCATGAACATGGCATTCCCACCACAACTGGGATACTCAACTGTGTTCACAATCACATCAAATGCAAATAATTCAAAAATATAATAAGGATTCATTGAGTACAAGAAGTGATAAATAATCCAGATCCTCTAGAAATCCAGACTGGTCTCTACGTTCCTGTTTTAACCACTCGTTGAACTTGCTGTATTGACAACCATAGTGCAGCCCATGCTGATCAATATCAGTTTACATTGATTTGTTTTTCTCCATTTCTTTTTTCTCCTTTCTGCTCCAGTGAGAGTATTAGATTGCTCTCTGCTGAGGCTAGGTCACATTTATGGCTCATCCTGAGCTATTAAAAGCTTTGACATTGGAGGGTTTTGTGTCTGGTATGGCTTCAGGGTGACTTTCATGTGTGTTGTTGAGTGTCCAAACCTTGTTTTCTTCTTAAATTACAGGTGTTGTGAAACCCAGGCAGCTCTCTGAAGACTCCATAGGAGGGAAAGGGGTGGCGCAAGGGTTAAATCGAACCGCAGGTGTCAGGAGGTCATTTCGCAAACCACCTGAGGTATTGTATTATTGTAATTACAGTGTCTAGGCAACTTATTTTATGTATTGCCTTTTAATTTTTTATTATTTTTAGTTAATTAAGTACATTATTATTATTATTATTATTATTGGCATTCTGGAATAAGTGTAATATTGTAGTTCCAAGTCATTAATTGAAAGTAGCAAAGTTTTTTTGATCCAAATGTCTTCTCCACTCAGCATCCCGTTGATGACATTGATAAAATGAAAGAAAGAGCAGCCATGAATAATTCTTTCATCTACATCAAGATTCCTCAGGTTCCTCTCTGCGTCAGTTACAAGGTTGGTCCTGACTTAAAGGCTTAAATTTTCAGTAAAAACAGCAATAATGTGAAATATTAAGTTTAAAATAATGTTTGAATATAAAAAAATATATATATTATATTATATTATATAATTTTCATCTGGTCATCTGATGAATTTCAAGCTGATCTATCAGAAATGGATAAATGTTGTTCTATACACATGTCTTAAAGTTTGAAAACAGTTGTGCTGCATTACATTTTTGTCAAAACATATATCATTTTATTTTCCGTTATTCTTTGATGAATAGAAAGTTTAAAAGAATTTATGCATTTTTGTGAAGTGCAACTTTTGATTTGTGCAACAACAAAAAACAGAATAATGAAATGAAAAAAGGAACTTTTTTAAATAATTATATTTATAATATAATTAATATAATTGTAAGGATAACACTATTAGCATGCCTGCACTGCCTATTTCTTTCTAAAACTACAATTTGTAATGTCTACTTGATACAAAAAAAAAAGCTTTGAATACTCTACATTTATTTTGCAAGTTATTGAATTCATTATTTGACACGTGTAATTCTATAAAAAAATTAAATCCACTGACAACCCTAAAATAAATATATAATATATATACAGTACAGCCCAAAGGTTTGGAATCACCTTCTCATTCAGTGTGTTTTCTTTATTTTCATGATCATTTACATTGATCGTGAACACATTAGATTCTCACTGAAAGTATCAAAACTATGAATGAACACATGTGGAGGTATGTACTTAACAAAAAAAGGTAAAATAACTGGTAAAATAAAAAATAAAATAATAAAGGTAAAATAAATGTCTTTTATATTCGAGTTTCTTCAAAATAGCCACCCTTTGCTCTGATTACTTGCTCTTGGCATTCTCTCGATGAGCTTCAAGAGGTAGTCACCTGAAATGGTTTTCCAACAGTCTTGAAGGAGTTCCCAAAGGTGTTTAGCACTTGTTGGCCCCTTTGCCTTTCACTCTGCGGTCCAGCTCACCCCAAACCATCTCGATTGGGTTCAGGTCCGGTGACTGTGGAGGCCAGGTCATCTGCCACAGCACTCCATCACTCTCCTTATTGGTCAAATAGCCCTTACACAGCCTGGAGGTGTGTTTGGGGTCATTGTCCTGTTGAAAAATAAATGATCATCGAACTAAACGCAAATCGGATGGCTTGGCATGTCGCTGCTAGAACTCTGTGTGTCATTTATCTGGTCTCTGATCTTAGCTGTTGTTAACTTGCAATTTGCAAAGGCTTGTGACTTGGATGAACTTGTCTTCAGAAGCAGAGGTTACTCTTGGTCTTCCTTTCCTGTGTCGTAATGGATTTTTATTAACCAAAAAGTAAACTGATGTATGGGTGATCTGTATTAACAATAGCCATATGTGTATCAGCTGTCTCCTATTATAAACAAATCTCATTCTGTGTGTCTGTGCTTACTCAATAGAATGGTCTAGCAGGTGATAAGACTGCATGTCAATTGTTAGCTGCATGCCATAAATGAGACCCTTGCAGTTATAGAACATAAGGTTAAGGATCCCATGAGAGTCATGTAAAATACCATTGTATTCTATGTAGAGAACACGCCTTATAGACCTGTATAAAAAGACAGAGAGAAAGAGATTCTCCCAGCTGGGGCTTCTCGGCTTTATTGTAATAAAGTCTATTCTTATGGCACCAAAAACCCCCTACTGAGTTTGAGTCTTTAGAACCGTGGCAGAAGCCACCACAGTTGGTCCTCATGTATGTCAGTTTCGTTGTAGAACTTGATGGTTTTTGCTACTTTTTTTTTTTTTTTTTTTGATACTTGGGGACACAATTAAATTTTTGCAATTTTCCGGACTGACTGACCTTCATTTCTTAAAGTAATGATGGCCACTCATTTTTCTTTAGTTAGTTTAATAGTTGTCCAATAGGGCTGTCAGCTGTGTAGTAACAGGACTTCTGCACAACACAACTGATGGTCCCAACCCTATTGATAAAGCATGAAATTCCACTAATTAACCCTGATAGGCACACCTGTGAAGTGAAAACCATTTCAGGTGAATACCTCTTCTTGAAGCTCATCGAAAGAATGCCAAGAGAGCGCAAAGCAGTAATCAGAGCCAAGGGTGGCTATTTTGAAGAAACTAGAATATAAAAGATGTTTTCAGTTATTTCACCTTTTTTCTTAAAGGGATAGTTCACCCATACATGAAAATTTTATGTTTTTATTTGCTAATAATCCAAGATGTAGGTGACTTTGTTTCCTCCACAGAACACAAACCAAGATTTTTAACTTTAACCGTCACAGTCTGGTAGTCATTTAATGGAAGTGGATGGGCACCAAACCTTTCAAAGTATAAAAAAAACATGCATAGACAAATCCACATCTACATTGATGTCTTAAGACACGAAACGATTGTTTTTGTGAGAAACTGATCAGTATTTATATAATTTTTTACCTCTGTTAGATGTCCAAACCGTGTTGTGCTCAGCATGATGTGCGTTCCTTGTGTACGCACTTTAGCTTAGGATACGCAAACCAAAAAACCAAAGGCACAGCAGATGATATCAGTCGTATGTGATGTTCTAGTGCGTCTTTAAAATCATGAGGGGAAAAATGATCGCTGCAGACCCTCCACAATTTTATGGGTGTGTTGATATTCAGCCGAAAAGCAAGCAACCATAACTTCAAGCGATCAGGCTCAGAAGTTGGGAATCGGTTTGAACAATCAGGATAAGTGCAAGTAATTACCATTTTGAATAGTCACTATACCCACAATCTCTGTGCTCTGTGTAAACAATGACTGTCGTATACACGCAACAGATCACTTCCGGTGTTTGCATATCCTACGCCAAAGCGTGTACACCAGGAACGCATCTCATGCTGAGCACGAGCCCGAGACGGTTTGGACATGGTTGTCTATCAGAGGTAAAAAAAAAAAAAGTTATAAATACTGTTCAGTTTCTCACAAAAACCCATCGCTTCGTTAAAGTTAAAAATCTTTGTTTGAGTTCTGCTGAGGAAACAAAGTCACCTACATCTAGGATGCCCTGGGGGTAAGCAAATAAACATAAAATTTTCATTTTTGGGTGAACTATCCCTTTAAGTACATACCTCCACATGTGTTCATTCATAGTTTTGATGCCTTCAGTGAGAATCTACCCATGTAAATGGTCATTGAATTACAAGGTGTGTCCAAACTTCTGTAATATATATATATATATATATATATATATATATATAAATATATAAATATTTGGGTTGTCAGTGGATATATGCATATATA
>JAUYWG010000050.1:6454033-6499176 GCA_034779775.1 Enteromius afrohamiltoni | reverse complement strand
AAATATATACATGCATGTGTGTGTATATATATATATATATATATATATATAAAATATACACAGTACACACAAATATTATGCAAACAAAAACTTTTTTTACTTTGTAATATTTAAGAAGTGTTCATGTTAAAGCTTATTTTCCATACTGAGAGTTTTTGTGAATTGTCTTGAATTGGATTTAGTTAGGGTCAATTAGGGACCCAGAACATAATGATCATCACAACTAAACAGCTCTGCCATCTCAACAGGTCTGGATGGGCTCTCAGAACGCTGCGCTCAGTATAAAAAAGATGGAGCTGACTTTGCAAAGTGGCGTAGTGTGATGAAAATCAGCGATACCACCCCATCAAACCTGTGCATTAAAGAAAATGCTAAAGCCCTGGCTCGCTATGCTAGTATTTGTCAGCAGGTAAAATGTTAATTTTGCTACATTCGTTTATAAAAGGTGCAAATGAAGATTTGTCAAGCTCAAGTTCTTGTCCCGAACTGTACTTGCAGCATGGGATAGTACCCATAGTGGAACCAGAGATCCTACCTGATGGAGACCACGATTTGAAGCGTTGTCAGTTCGTTACAGAGAGGGTTGGTCATGCTCTACTCTCATAGAGATAATGCATCCAAATATGATAATTTTGTCATTATTTATTTGCCCCCATTTCATTCCAAACCTGTATGACTTTCCGTTTCATGTAAACAATGGTCCAGAACAACATATGAACATAGATAAATAAATCAACATCAAGTTACACAGTTTTGAAACAACATGAGAGCAAGTAAAGGAGTATTTTAAGTGTTTGAGTGAACTTGTGCTTTACTCATTAACTGTAATTTTTCCAGGTGCTTGCAGAAGTCTACAAAGCCATGTTTGATCATCATGTGTATCTGGAAGGCACACTACTCAAACCCAACATGGTGACCCCTGGACACAGCTGTCCAACCAAATACAGTGCAGAGGAGGTTGCAATGGCAACAGTCACTGCTCTGCGGCGTACTGTCCCGCCCGCAGTGACAGGTGAGTATACATTTAACCCTAAACCTGATTTCAGATTCAGTGACGAAAGGAAGTAAATACAGACTCCCTGCACTTTCAGGCGTGACCTTTCTCTCAGGAGGTCAAAGCGAGGAGGAGGCCTCCATTAACCTAAATGCCATTAATAACTGTCCACTTGTGAAACCTTGGGCTCTCACCTTTTCATTCGGCCGAGCTCTGCAGGCCTCAGCTCTGAAAACCTGGCGTGGACAGAGAGAGAATGAAGTTGCTGCAACCGAGGAATTCATCAAACGAGCAGAGGCATGTCTCAACCAAACCTATAAATAAACAGACAAACAGATAGATATAGATAAAATAGATCTTCTTTCTAATTGCTTCTCTACTTCTTTTCTCCTCAGATCAACAGTCTGGCTTCTCAAGGGAAGTACACGGTTTGTGGTGACAGCAGCGGAGCCACTGGTCTTTCTCATTACCTTTCCAGCTACGCGTATTGAAATGCTGCGGATTCCCGTCATCCATTAGCTGAAATCTAGCAGATTTCACTGCCACCTCCATATAAAACACTCAAACATAATTATTTATTCCTAAATGTGATGTTGCTACACAGTAAAACAGCCCATGAAAGTGATGGCTAAGTACGTTTTTGAGGATGTGGAATTTTGTGGTGTTCTCTGCTTGTCTTAAAAAACATTGTAAAATTATAGCTTTTGTTGCCAAGATAATTCTTTAGGAAAGTAATGGAGTATTAATAAAGTTACAGTTGATTGTGTTATGTTGATCCTTATCACTTATTGTCAACATTTAAGTGTTTCTTATGATAGATATAACTGTATGCTTCTGTAGATCCCTTTCATCATCTAAAGCTTTAATAAAGCCTTTGTTCTGATGAATAAACAGAACAGCATGGGTTACAAGTTTATGAGTAGCCTATTTGATGATTCTGAATATAATTCTTAATGCATTATTGACAAAACAATAGTGAAACCAAATTACTGACAACCTGAATACAAACTGAACATGCTGCAATAAAATTGTAAAGATAGAAGATGTGTCTGGACTACAATCTTTGAATACACACTAGTAGGGTACATTTGCATGTAAATTAGGCTATACTATAAATGCTATTACTATTATATATTTGAATAATAAAAGTTGATATGTCTAAAATGGCAAGGTATAAGGATAATTGTAAATGGTTTATTCTTTTTTAAACTTTGTCTCCATGTAAGTCAATTGGTAATCTTGTTTACCTTAGCAGCAGGTGCAAACAATAAATAGACTATTGACTTTACCAGAGGATCAAAGAGGTTGGCGCTATGGTATTTAATAAAAACTGGACGTACCCTTTCGCTCCTTATTCATACTAATTACCCTCCCATATAAAATATTTGTATTGTTGTAGACGTCACTATCCGAACTATGTAGCGTCGCGGATGTAGCTACTCTATTACTCGCCCCTCAGCCTGTTCCCCCAGATTCATCCGCTGTGTGTAAAGCGCGCTTGAAGAGGAAGCGACCCCGCGCTTCTCCAGTGGAAACACGCTTTCGTCTTGCGCGTGCAAGCGGCGCTTCAAACAATAGTAAGTCTCTTTGTTTTGTATCTGACTGGTTTTGCGGTTTGTTTAACGCATTTCGCAAGTAAAAAAAGCAAATGTTATGTATCAGACTTGAAAAGTGTAGTTTATTTGTCTGCCCAGCAGGAAGGTAAAGGTATATCAGTGCAGAGATGTCTGGTGGTGTGATCCGCGGCCCTGCTGGAAACAACGACTGCCGCATCTATGTCGGGAATCTGCCGCCTGATATCCGTACGAAAGATGTCGAAGATGTGTTTTATAAGTACGGAGCCATTCGAGATATCGATCTGAAGAACCGACGAGGCGGACCTCCATTTGCCTTTGTCGAGTTTGAAGACCCAAGGTGGGTATATGTGAGATTTTAGCTTAAAGGCTAACTTCTTCCGTTTGTTTCAACGTTGCCGGTTTCACTTCTTTTAATTATGTAAAATGAAAAATATATGAAAACGATGTTTGTAAAACTTATTTATCTACATATGCGCTAGTGGGTATTTTTTTGTAAGTAAGTCTTTTTTTAGTTTTGCTTTCAGTAATATCCTGCTAATTAGCTTAGCCGTGCTCACCATGTTTCCAGGGCTTCGTTTGTTATAAACAATGTCTTAGTCAATAAGTGCAGGCTTTGTAAATTTGTTTGTTTTTGATCTAGAGTGTTTGTTTAATGTGTAAAATTTAGCTTTATTAAGCTAAAATAATTGAGTTTAATTAGGCTTTAATGCCTGCCTTAGGCTTGCACATGCAAATTATTTTTCTAACCAAGTTAGACAAATGACTAGCTTGACTTGAAGTGGATCAAAGCTGTCCTAAAACCAAAATGCCCTTTTTTTTTTTTTTTTCTTCCTTTAAATGTTGGCAACTTTGGTTTCAGTCAGTTTTTTTTCTTACAGAAAACTGTTTGGTACAGACCTTTCCTCTTTTAGAGGCAATTTTGCGTTACTTTTAAGTGTTGACAAGCTAGTAGGTTAGTTGCAAGCTGTATGTTTAGCTCAGTGCGACCTCTAGCCACACTGACTGGTGTTTCATGCTTTCCTGCTCCGTTTCCTTTAGAGATGCAGAAGACGCTGTTTATGCCCGTGATGGATATGATTATGATGGCTATCGTCTTCGGGTGGAGTTTCCCAGGAGTGGGAGAGGAGGTTTTGGTGGTGGCGGCGGGGGCGGAGGAGGAGGAGGAGGTGGTGGTGGCGGGGCTCCTAGGGGTAGATATGGACCCCCCTCCAGACGTTCAGAGTACAGAGTCATTGTATCAGGTATGTTAGCATCACAGCTTTCATTTAAGAAGTGTTTGAAGTAGTATTGATCGTTGTATTTGATTTCAGGGCTTCCACCGAGTGGCAGCTGGCAGGATCTGAAGGATCACATGCGTGAAGCAGGTGATGTATGTTACGCTGACGTTTTCCGAGATGGAACTGGGGTGGTGGAGTTTGTTCGCAAAGAAGACATGACTTACGCCGTTCGCAAACTGGATAACACAAAATTCCGGTCGCATGAGGTAGGTTTGAGATTTAAACTTGAATTTTTGGATATGCTTAGCATTGGAATATTCCTAAGGTAAGCTAATCCTAATGTTGTGGTGCGAGATTCTATGTTTTAAATACATTTGTCCTGGTGAAAATGTTGCCGTAGCTTTTTGGCCAATAATGAACATGCTGAACTCAGCAGTTCAGCAATATTGAGTAGTTATTGGCTTATTAATTCTATTTTTACAATCCAGTAGTTGCTGACCCTTTCTTGTTAATACAGGCCTGTTTACACTTAGCGTAATGACTATAAAGATAAAGTTCTAAAAGTCATTCTCAATAATAAAGAGTAGCAGATAATGATAAAGGCGCAGAGAAACGATGTTGTTCAAATCCTTTTCAGAATAACTTTTTTTCCATCTTATGAACCAAAACATTGACCGCCAATTGGAACCCATCCTCCCATAACAAGCTCCAGAATCTAATGCAGCAGATGAGCATGCACTTAGAATAAACAGACAATATTGTCTTCTGGTTATCTTTTTATAGTTATTCTTGGTTGTGAGGAGACTTAACCAAAGCTAAACCTGTTCGAACCGTATGTCTTGTGTAGTCAGTTCTTACTTGTTGAATACTGGTGTTCAACCAAAGAGCAGTGTTTCATTGGAGGAAGTCTGGTAAGTATAGTTACAATTTTAGCTACACTTGCTCAATGGAAAGTTCTGTCTCTGCCAGGGAGAAACCGCGTACATCCGTGTGAGAGTGGACGGTCCCCGCAGTCCGAGCTATGGAAGATCAAGATCAAGGAGCCGTAGTCGCAGCAGGAGTCGCAGCCGCAGCAACAACCGTAGCCGAAGCTACTCCCCACGCCGCAGCCGAGGATCCCCGCAGTACTCCCCGCGCCATAGCCGTTCCCGCTCTCGCTCCTAAACGTGTCCCCTTGGAGCCCTTGAACCATTTGTTTTTGTAGTCTTTACACAAACCCCATGTTTTAATTCCACCCTTGGTGTTTCATGAGACTATTATCTCTCTTCTCCCTGCAATTGGTTATTTTTAAATCTGCATTTTTTTTATTTTATTTTATTTTTTTTTTTAATGCAAAATGAAAGTTTTCATATACCAAACGAAGGGTTATGTAATGTCTCACAATATTTTTGTAAATGCCATGTATGAAAGTTATTCATGGGATAGTGGGTTTCTTGATTTGTTTTATGCTGTCTTCCTTTTAGACGTGACCCAGAACTGATGCATTGTAATAAAGGATTGCTAAATCTAATCTGTTGCGTAAAAGGGTGACTTTGAACTCTAGAACAAACCTCTATTGCATTAAAAAAATTCTTGGTACATAGTAACTGGACCAATTTTAGATAACTTTTAAAATGAGGTGATATCTTTAGTTGCGTTGTAAAGATGTACTGGTCAAAAGTTGGGGTGTCTCCCCCCCACCCACCCAAAAAGACAGATTTGAAGCTTTCATGTTTTTATCAACATGTCTGATTTAGTGTTAGGTTATTAGTTTCGATTAGTCTGTCTTGGCCTTAGTGCTGCATGCATGCATCAAAGAAGGCAGGTTTGAGTGGATTTGATTCTAACTCTTTGCCTCCTTTGTTTTGATTTTGCTGGTATCTTAAGGTTTGGATTGGAGGAGAGGCTCAGTGGATGCCGGATCAGTACATAATGAAGATAGGATAGGGAATGCTGGATACATGGAACAGGATCAATTGCTCCCAGGATCATGGGATTTTTAAGGCAAAAGTACTTCCTTGCCCCTTTTATTTTCTCTAAAACTCAGTGGAAAATGTAGACTTTTTTTTTTTTTTTTTTTTAACATTGGCGGAGCCGATGCTGAAGGAGTCATTGGAAATGGAATCGACAGGAACAGTATGGTAAATTAAGAAGTGCATTTGGGATGGGATGGCGGGGGTTACTCAGGCATTTTTGGATTTACACTGTCCCAATAAGGATGGTAGATGCTTTAACATCGCTAGCATTTAGGTTTTTTTTAGTAAACTCTTTTTTTGCCTAAATAAAGATTTCATTGGTACAAAAAAGTATTCCTGTTTTTTTTGTTTTGGTTTCTGAATGGTTGAGCACTATGAAATGGCTTTTGGACAATTCAGAATTTTTTTATTTATGCATTTCAGGGTTTTGATGTTGGAACAAAATAAATGGGGTCCAAAACAAAGTTGCACATTTTTCAAATGATCAAAATCTGGTTCTACAGAAGAAATTTGTGCGGTTTGGAAAAGGTTGAGTAAATAAGGACAGCTTATCTGGGAATCGAATACATTACCTTATTAACACTATGCTATATGCTACGAGAGCATAGGACTTGCTGAATGATGTTAAAGAAAAAAAATTGCTTGTCCATTTATTTAGGATCCTGCTCAAAAGTTAAGTTCTATATTAATGTGCTAGTAGTGTTGCTTAGTAACTAAGCCGTCTACTGTTAAGATAATAATATTTGGAAGAATTGGTTATGGGGGAAAAAGTATAGCAGTAGATAAGTCGGACCTTAAATAAATAAATAAGGTATAACATTACATATCAGTGTGTCCCAACTCTCTGAAGAATGAATCGTTTGAGCCGGTTCTTTAGGTGAATGAACCCGAATAATTGACTACAATACATTTTTTTATTCAAGTCCGTTAAAATGAACCTGGAACTGTTATGTAATTGGTCATTTATATAACGGTAATTTCTAAACGACAAAGCAATTATTAATTTGTGGATAGCATTCATACTGCCTATAAAATTATGTAAGCGCAACTTTTGCTATATTAAATATACATTTTCGAAACCTGGAATATATCTTAGTTAAGCTGGACTTAACAGTCTGCTACTAATTTAATTTTCCCACATATTAATATAAAATTATAAAAAATTAAATTAAAAAATCGTTGAATTGTTACCAGAATCATTACATTTCTAATTGCATTACACTGCGTGGGACCGACCATGAGAGGAACAACAGATTAATACATATAACCTTGCAATAAGTGTCATTCACTAATTTTGAAGTGTTTTCATTGTGAAGGTCCACCGAGTCTAATTTAAGCTATTTTCTGGCCCACACAGTCCTGCTGTTTATTACCAAACAAGCACATTTTCCTCTGGTCTCCGGTTAAAGATGCATTGTGGGATGAAATAAGATGCTGGCACAGGGGCGCAGGGAGCGGCTGGTCTGCAGCCAATGGCGAGCGCTGTGTAGGACGGCATTGTGGAGAGCCAGGGATTTTAGCGCGGGCACCAGTCGGCGTTTGACTTGATCCTTATGTTCCTGTCATAGCTGCAAAGAGGCATCCGAAACGACGAACGTTCGCACGGCGACTGTTTTCACTTGCAAATTTTTCTTGCCAAATATTGCTGACAGGTGAGTTGAACAGTTTGCCTTCTCAGGTGATGTAACGTTACAAGAATAATCTTGCATATATCTGTAGCCTGATGCTTTCGTTTTAGATCTACAAATGGTGATTCATTTTTGCAACATTTAAATCACTTGCGTGAAGCGTGTATTTGACTTTCAAATTCAGACGCTACAGCGAGAGCACCGCGTGCGCCTGAGTTTCATTGATTTGCTGGAACATCAAACTCGCAGGCTGTGAATGGAGGAGGTGTGACGTAGCATTCTTCCATCCTGACCTGTCAGTGACTTGATAGATGAATACAGACCTTAATCAGTTGACTACCACCAAATAATTGAATTCAACGTGGTGTGAAGTGCTGATATCAGCCGTGTATGTTCTATTAGTGGTTTTCTTACTAGTTTGCCTGTATGCATTTAGGCCATGTTAGTCCCAGTATTAATATTGCTAGTTAACAAACGTTAGTTTAAAATACTGGATTTTACATTTTTAAAAAGTCATTTTAGCACAATTTCACTTAACTCCAAAAAATTTGACCACAATTTGATAAGAATCTCTGAGCCTATATGCAAATATGGCCTTTTATTGATCAGCTGCAAATGTGCTTTCTGTGCATTTGTACTATATTTATTTCCAGTATTGGTATTTTTAGTTAACTAAAGTACGTTGTTATACTGGATTTGTCTCCAAAAGGTGTCATTTGAGAACGGTTTTGAGTTGGTTTTCAGAATCCAGCATTAACAGTATGCAAATACAGCCTTGATGGACTAGCTTCAAATGCTAGTGCTGGACTGAAAGACCTGCTTGGATCTCATGAGAGTATCTAGTGTCATTTGAATTGCCTTAACAAATTAGATCCTCTCTGTTGATGGCATTTTGTCAGGAATTTGCCTGGCATTGTCTGGGGAAGAAGCACCCGTGAATGGCCCCACTGTTTGACTCTCAGAGGAGGCTGATCTTTGTAAGTTTCTATGTTTTCAGGAACCATGACTGACAGGAAGGCTGTGATCAAGAATGCTGACATGTCTGAAGACATGCAGCAGGATGCAGTGGACTGTGCCACACAGGCCATGGAGAAATACAACATAGAGAAGGACATTGCCGCATACATCAAAAAGGTGAGTTGTGCCGAGATTTGAGCCGTAGTATTATTTTACACTCCTAACTTGTATTTTTGTTGTGCTTGCATTTTCACCCGTGCTTAAACCACATCGTTTCATGTTACAGGAGTTCGATAAGAAATACAATCCAACGTGGCATTGCATTGTTGGAAGGAACTTCGGCAGCTACGTGACCCATGAGACGAAACACTTCATATATTTCTACTTGGGCCAGGTGGCCATTCTCCTTTTCAAGTCTGGCTGAGTCCAGGCCAAATTAGACCATAGAATGTATCTCCAACGAAGACTGTGATGCACTGGTGGCTGACGTCATCTACGAATATTAAACCGGAACATACCATGACTATGCTGGCTGTGCACAACTGCATGGATCATGTCCCATACTACTTGTGTACATGTTGCAGTTAAATTGCTTTTCATTAGAGGCCCATGTTTTGTTAATGGTCCTTGCAAGTTTTTCCTAGCACATCTGTTGTAAAAATTATAAAAAAAAAATTAAAAGGAGCAAAAAAAAAGGATAATAAAGTCAGAAAATGTGAAGCATTGACCAGCAAGTATGTCTGCTATAAATGGATATATTTTTGGTGACTTAGTGCTGTAATACATTGAATGCCATGCGCTGTATGTCATTTTTGGGTTGTTTGGGCGATGGATATAAGCACATTTGGTTGTATGGTTTGATTTAAAGCATTCTGTTGTTATAGAAAGAATGTTTGTGTCTGAATACCTCTGCAGTAAATTTATATTTTATTTTCATTTAATGCTTGAGAGGTATTGCGTTTGAGAGGACCGTATTGACTACTTAAAATGTCTGAATATACAATGGCTTAGATGTAATTGAAGTACACATGTAATAAAGTTTAAATGCAAAAACATGTCATATGTAACTCCTATTACAACATACTAACGCCATCAAGCTAGTCATCTAACATAATCTGTGGAAAGGTTTCGGAATGTAAGTAGATCGCACAACAATCGTCTTTGCCGTCTTCCTGTCTGCTGTTCCAGATGAGTAGAATTAATTTGCATGTGTCTATTTTTGCCTTATTTCTACAGTTCTGATAATATGACTGTATTGTTTGCACATAACACATACCATATGCCCACTCAGGTACCGCCCATGACAAAAGCGGCCTGTCAGATTCATTAAAGTGTGTGACTAAAAGATTTTGTGTTTGTTCATTCTGTATATTTGTCACGTGGGCCTGAATTGACGCTCCGCCAGAGCTTGCAGCAGCCATTAACAGCGTGTTATCTGCTACTACTTCAGCGCCTAAACACTAGAGGGCTCCCTCTCATCGCGCTACGCCTCTGTACGGCCTACAGCCTCTGAAATGGAAACGTTCGTCGATTTTAACACAACTGCTGTTTGAAACTTGTAAGGGAGTTAAACGTTTACGAACCTGCTAATGAGGTCTTAATCAAGTTTTAACACACGTATATGGCTCTCAAATTTGGTTTCATAAAATAAACGTAATAAAGACCATGTTAAACTGTAAAAATTGTAAAAGCTTGTAATATAAATAGCACCTTAAAGATGGTTAAAGGGTATGTTGTATTTAACTGTAGACGTTTTGTTTACCAGAACGTTCTGGTAACAATTTCCTGTTCCCATAAACAGACGTTCTAATAATCTTTGCTGGTTCACTAGCATGTAGTTTTCATAATTTTATCCACATGGATCATAAGATATTCCTTTACGTTTAAAGTAAGAGAATATCATATGATTCAATGACATAATACATATCATGTTGGTAGGCATGTATGTTGTTTTGAGAGTGCTTAGCTGGTAGGGTATTTTGGTATTTCTTTCCAAAATTGGTATTATCTGGTCCTGAGCAGATTTGGTGCGACAAAATTAACCTGCTGATACCAAATCACACCTGGGGAGCTAAAGAGTCTTTCAGTTTCTTTTACATGTGATAAGATTGGACTGGATTTTGGCTTTTGTTTTTCTTCCACGTTTTATGGCAGTTTAGCAAGTTTACTTCATAGCTGGGTAAGTGCTTTGGAAGGGCAGTTCTTTGGTCCCATGTTGTTGTTTGCTGGAGCATTAGAACTTTACATTTTTTAGGGTTTTTTTTGCCTCATATAATTTACAAAGGAAAAGATGTAGGTTTATCCTATATTTATTGATTTTTCCCACGTAAGGTGTGAAAGTTCTGTGCCGTGCCAGAAAATTCCCATTTTCTGATGACCAGCACTTGCAAACCATAAAAGAAGTCTATTTTTGATAAAACTCCCCATGGTCCTTATCAAGATAACATAGTTTTCATGGTGATGTCAAGAAGGGCCTGTGATATTTGTAGGCTGAAAAGGATAAGGCAGACAGGATTTCCCCAGGAAAGTTAATGATTTCCTCACTTCTTTTATTAAAAGGGGCTAATTATGCTGTTTGAGGTAGAAGAGAAAGCAAATACGATCATCATTCAGGCAGTCAGAATTATTAACACATTGTTTGTGTTTATTTATTTATTTATGTATGAACTTTCATGACACCTTTTTTCATTATTCCAAAGCTTGTGGTTTGCAAGCTTTTTAAAAATATTGTGAAACATGTTTACAATTTTAAATGATTGTTTTCTATTTTAAAATTTAACATTTATTCTTGTGACTCAAAGCTGAATTTTCAGTGTCATGTGGCATCCCATGATCCTTCCATCATTATTCTAATATGACATGATTTGCTGCTCAAGAAACATTTCTTGTTATTATCAGTGTTGAAAACAGTTGTGCTGCTTAGTATTTTTGTAATGTTATTATTAATGTAAAATAGAAAGTTCAGGAGAACAGCTTTTATTTGAAATAAAAATTACACATTCATGAACTCTCCATTTCCATTTTGCATCAGCTGTCCCTGTTCTTCAAAGTTTGTCCTTGCACAGGGGACATTTAGACGATTAGTTTCTTAACGTCATGCCCAATCTACCTTTGTGCCCCCAAGAGCAGTTTGTTCTAATAGCGCTGCTCTAAATTGAGTGGCAGCCATGGGGCCTAACAAAGTAATGCAGGAAATGTCTGAGGCAGTGAGGCTGAACACTTACACACCGGACCTTTAAACACTACTGAACACAGGAGAGATCCTCTTATACCCATTATGCAACATAATATGTTTTTTAATTTTGCTAATAGTTATTTAGTCCCATTTTGTGGTCCACGTGGAGAAAAGTAGTTTTAATTTTCAACATTTCAAAGTCATTCCGTTCCACACTCATTTATGATAGACAGGAAAATCTCATGAGTAGCAATTTAAGTTTTATTATCACAGAAATAAATTCCATTTGAAAATATATCAAAATGGAAGCTTAAAGGCATAGTTCACCAAAAAAAGAAAATTAATTTTCTCATCATCATTTACTCACCCTTGAGTAGTTACAAACCTGTATGAATTTCACAAAGGAAGATATTTTGAAGAAAGTTTGTACCAGGCTGTTTTGGGTCACCATTGACTTACACAGGATTTTATTCGTCAATGGTGACCCAAAACAGCCTGGTACAAACCTTTTTCAAAATATCTTTCATTTTTGGGAGAATGAGAAAACGATACAAATCCCATAGAGCACAAACCTCTGGAGAAAATAAAGTTTATTGTGATATTTTTAACCAGTGTCAGTGATACTCTACAGGAAACAGGCTAAAGGTGCTGCACACAGTCTTTTATGAGGCAGCAAAACTCTTGATGGAAAGTTGTTGTCCTCTTGACCTTTATTCCACACTCAACAAGGAAGGAATAGTTACTTCCTGAATCTCCTAGACTTTCCCAATAGAGTTATTTAATGCCTTAACTCATGCATTTTCACCAGGCATGAAGATCCTCTTCTCCTGTTTTACTCTTAATGTTAGTTTCCTATTGTGCTTTTCTCTTAATTCCCAGTCTTTCATCATTCTCCTTCCCTCTTTCTCCACACCGCCGGCCTGCTCTTTATGGTTCTACGTCTCGTAATCCTGCCCCTTTATTGCTTTCTCAGTGAGCTGCTGTCAAGGATAAGGCAATTAGCTTATCACCGAGACATGATTTATAGAATCTACAAGTGACACAGTCCTTGCGGTGCCGCACTGATCCTCTTTGATTTCGCCAAAACATCTTGCTCTTGACTGCTTTCCAGCAAGACATGTTATAGTCCCAGGGTCAGTGGTTCAGAGAGAGAAGGAGCTTGTTTTAGCAAATATATCACATAGCTACTGTGCATCAGTGCCTGACTTTTAATGTCATACAGAAAGCCCTGGGAGGTCTGAAAGTCCCCTATGAAAATGTCCCACTCCCTAAGTTTTTGTGTGCGAGGAGGGATAGAGGGAGAGGTCAGATTGGTGCCAAGCTTGATCCCTCTCGCCTTATCTCAGGTAATATCCCTTCTCTCAAGGCATGTGATGTTGAGCAATGGGGTTGTAAAGCAGTGATACGTTTTATGAGTGTTCCTGAGAAACTTGGGCTTCGTTCCACGCTTGGCTGCAAGGCCTCCTTCTCGCCCTGTCCCTAGACTTTGTCATTTGCTCATGTTTGCACTGTGCCGATGTGAAGAGACAGATGAATTGGTTGAGGTTTAATATAAAAAGAACATTGTGATGAGTCTAAGGAATAAGATATATGAGTTTTTGAAATATATATAATGTTTTCTTGAAATATTATGAAATGTGAATTTTTGACTAAATCAAACAATTCCATTTCTATCGAATGATTAAAGAATTTTAGGATGATGAAAAGAATTTTAGCTTTTAGCTAAATGTAATCCAATAATTGGCTTTTGCACTACATTACAAAAAAGATACAAAAATTGTTTTTTTGTTTGAAATGTGTTAATTGTTTGAAATACACCGTCTGCACTGTTTTGATTCACTAAAATAAACTGACTCATAAGAATCATTTGTTTTTGTCACCGTTTTAATTTTTGTACTTTATGATTCATTTAAAGATTGGACCGTTAATAATCATTCATTAGTAAATTTGACTGTGCCTGTCACATTTTGTCTGTAACTCAGATCAGAGCAGAAATTCATTCAGGAATCAGACTGCACTTGTTGATTTCGTTAATGATTCACTGAATGATCTGGCTCATAAGAGTCATTTGTTTTAAAATCTGACTCCAGGTTGTGTCATTAAAAGACTGCATTTGCACTTATCATTCTTTTAGATAATGTGATTAATGTGCTTTAGTTTTCGAGTTTTCTATGATTCTATGAACCCAAAATAAAAAATTCCCATTTATTTGGGAATTAGACTGTGCCTATTGTGCTTTGTGATTCATTAAAAAAATTTAATTTGCAAAATGAAGGCAACATAATATAAAAATCATATTTGCATACTATTCTAAATATAGTCTCATTGTTAAACAATTTTGCATTTTTTTATAAAATATAAATCATTGTTTCTTTCTCACTAATATAATGTTAGACTGGAGGGCCATCATGCAATGTCAATTATGCTAAAACAATTATTTCTTAATGTAATATAATCAAATAAAAGTGTACACTTGTGAACTTGACAAATAGCTAGCAATTAGCAACTTTGTTTTGAAATCGTAAAACCTGTTACTTTTCAGGGTAACATGTTTTGACATGTGGGTAACAGGAATGGCACTGATTAGGTTTGACCCTCTGTATATTATTGATCTAATGCCTATATCATTCTGTGGCATATGAGTTCTAAATGAACAATCTATAGTAATGCTTATATCTGTAACAGGGTTGACAAAAATGCCAAAACATAAGGTAGAAAAATAATAAAATACATAGCTTGAGATGGCGCAATACAATTTATTGTCTTCATTGCATGAGTTTTTAAAAAACGTTGATGAAACTCATTATATTATTCCAAGTTGAAAAGGCACCAATTTCATGGAACGACCCATATATGAATCATACAAAGATTGCACTTGCGCTCATTTGGCGATTGGACTGCATCTATTACGCTTTGTTTATGATTCACTAAAAGATCCGATTCAGAAGAATCATTCATTTGGCAGCTGCATTGGTTATGTTGTTTGTTTTTGATTGCCTGGAGATTTGGCTCATATGAATAATTTGTTGATGAATCATCTGAACTTATATGAACTGTGGCAGACCGTCTCAGCAGGGGGTTTGGGAAGCAGCACAGTATCAGTCTGGGAGGTGAACAAGTCACTGGTTCTCAATTTCATTCTCTTATTCGTAAACACAGAAATCATCCAAGCATTTTCAACAGCTTCATTCCTGAATGTAGTGAAGGATACAATGGCATGCAGTCAGGGGCCATTTTTGAGCCCCCTTGGGCTGCTGACAATGTGTCATGACTGGCGAGAGTGAGTGAGTGAGGGGCAGGAGGTTGAGTATATGCGCTGGTACTGTGTTGAAATGCAGATGGGCCTAGACTCAGAGCCATGGGTCAAGAGGGGGGCTGAGGTGGAAAGGTCAATCCGATGCGCCTCTCCATGCTTGGAGAGGGACCGTTTTTCCATGAGGATGGCTCCAGTGGTTGGGGTTAATGTGCTGGCTGAGGAAAGGAGATGTGCAGATGAATTAATTAGCGGAGGAGCACAGGACCGTGGAGACGGAAAGGCAAAGGGACAAAAGGCAGAGTCCATTCTGAAATAGGGGGGCCGGTTTGGGCCCAGCAGCACCATAGAGACGACATCAAACACTACAAGACAGTCCAAATATTCTTACTTTGATAAGATCTGATCGATTCTTTTTTCACTTTAGGTGCACTTTCAGGTGTTTTTACATGACAGCACATTAGTGGTAAAATGGTAAATGAATCCATGTGCGATGATGGCGAAGGGAGCGAAGGTGTTTCGAGATGTCAGGACAGACGCCATGGTTGATTGAGTGTGAAGTTTTTCTCTTTACTCATGAAATAATGGATAACTTTGGGTTTAACATTAGGTGGCATTTTGCCAGGTATTTGCACAAGACTGAGATCTCAGGGGGGCATCGAAATAACGTGCCAAACAGATGCACTCAACCTCTTGACACTGGTAATGAAACCTGCTTGTGTTGTGTGAGATCAGATTTTTTTAGTGCTGTTAAACAATTAGTCACGATTAATCGCATTCCAAAATAAAAGTTTTTGTGTTTACAATATATGTGTACTGTATATATTTACAATATGTGCAATATATATTTTTATATAAATAATAAATATGCACAGTACATGTGTACATGTTAATATGTAAACAAAAACTTTTATTATGCATGCGATTAATCGTTTGACAGCACTAATATAAATATATTTAATATAAATATAAGCATGTGTGTGTACTTATGCACACATAATAAACATACACAACACACACACATGTATTTTATAAACAAAAGCTTTATTTTGATGTGATTAATCACCATTAATCATTTGATAGCACAATTTTTTTTGATGACTAGAGATTCAGGAAAGAGATTAATCTCAATTATGGCATCTTTTCAAATATGTACAAAACAAAACAAAAGCTTGTGCTTTTTACCAAGCATTTCACTGATATGTTTTCCATATTAATTTTACACACTCTAAACACAAATGGTGCTAAATAGCACTAAAAGTGGTTCATTGGCTCATAATCCTATAGGGAAACCAATTTGTGCTATATAGCAACTATCTTTAAAAGAATCGTTCACTTCAAAATAAATATACAATAAATAAATTATTCGCCCTAAATTGTTCTAAACCTGTATACGTTTCTTTCTCAAGATATTTTGATGAACCTACATCAGTTGTTTGCCATGGACTTCCATAGTAGGGAAAAATAATATGGTAATCCATGGGGACCAACAACTGTTTTATTACCAGCATTTTTCAAAATATTTTTTTTTTATGTTTAACACAAGAAAGATTCAAATATGCTACAGATTTGGAATGAAAGGAAAGTGATTTAGAGTGATGATGGTGCTATGAAACATTAGTGGAAGACCGTTTAGATATGTTACTCCACTCACCATTATCTGGGCTTAACATGTTCTTTATACAGTAGGGGTGCTACATCAATCAACTTATAAAGAACCACTTTTTTGGTGTTTATACTTTTACTATACAACAGTTGTACTTTAACTGTAAACGATTTATGACTTATTATTTCTGTGTCCATAAAGTGAGTCTCAATTGTGTACATTTTTAGAATAAACATCTCGGTTTAAAGCTGATACATGCTGCATTTGAAGCATCTCACCATTAAGTGTTCTGTAAAATGACAAATAGAGCAAAATAATTGTGATTAGTAGTTTTCTTTATGCTACTAAAATACTATATATATATATATATATATATTAAATGTATTAATTGTTATTATTAAATTAAATTATTAAATGTATTAATTATTATTATTATTAAAGATTTTTATTATTTTTATTAACAATATTTAATTGTGTTTCAGTAAGGTTAATTTCCAAATAGTAATAATAACTTTTAGTGAAAGCCATGTTCAAAAATATGTACTACTGTTAACCAGCACCTTATCCTTCCTCATTTGTTACCGTATACTGTGTTTCAGATATGCCTGAATACTGCTGTGTGGGTTCTGTGGACAGTTTACAGTGAAGCGCATAAAACAATACCTTCATTTAGATCTGTCTCACACAGGCCACGACAACATTGATTAGTGTCTGAGCTAGAGGGAAATGTGCTGATTCCTCACCTTATCTGTTATTCATTAACAGCTGGAAAAAAAATTAAATAAAGAGGAAATAGATAACTTGCTACTGCAGCCGTCAGAACAGGATGACAATTTGCTGACAGAAAAAAAAAACTCAACCCACGATATGAATCAACCCACGAGACCCAAGGTTTATATCATGACGAGCTTTTTGTGCATAAATTAAGTAATTGTTGAAGAGTCCACACTGTAGATGACAAAATACAATTTAGAGTTATAGGAATACAAACAAAGGTTCTTTCTTTGGAAAAAAATGCTAAATGATTAGTTAGTGAAGCGGTAAGTGGTGGTGTAAAAATGCTGGGTGTCCTTCAACAGATCTTGGAGGTGAAAAGACATAAAAGTTGCATGCTGTATACAAAATATTGCTGTCTTTTACATTGTCATAAAAGCAGTCTATGACATTATTGCCTATAAACAACAGAAGACTGTACAATTGATGGTTCAGTGCCCTTTGTTGGAGGGACTATAAAGGCATCTTTCTCAACTTTTCATAAAGGGTTATATTTACTGATAATAACTTTAAGGGTTATATTTACATGTCAGCCTTCAGACTTCTCATATCATGGTATATTTAATTGGATTTCAATTAAATAAATGGATTAAGCCGTTTTGATCAATATCTGAACTTTATCTTTTAATCATTTTTGGGGCTTGTTTGTATAGATTACATGAACACTTAAGAAATTATGTAATAAATCAGATTGTTTTTAATTAGCGTCTCTCAAATGAGCCTAATTGAAAGGCCCTAAAGCGTATTTCTCTGAAAACACTGTGTTTGTTTTGCAGGTTTTTGGTAAGAGCATTCCACTTCTCATGGCTGCCCTGCGTGCTGCTGCATTAATGAAGCAACTCCAAACTGAGCCGTAATCGCAGAGGAACCCATGCAGGTAATTGCCTTTGAATGTTTAATTGTGTGTGTATGTTTGGTGCCTGCTGGAAGGTTGAGACATTCAGTGAATTTATGATCAAAATCACAAGGATTTCAGTATGTCTTTGAAAAGGTTTTGAATTCAGGATTAAATCCAATTACTTGTCCCACAATTAGGCAGAATGATGCTTTAAATCGTATGCCAAGCTTTTGTCTTTATTATGATATCAACCTAAGATTTGACAACCTAAGATATGTCTCCATGCCTAAAATATCCAAATTCATTTTAAATCTGGTCATGGAAGAGTTACATTTAAGCATATGTATGTATGTAAATTATTTTTTGTTTTTATTACCAACTAAAATATGCTGTAAAAATTATGTTTCAAAGTTGTAATTTGAGATATAATTAAATATAATTAAATTTTAGATTAAAAAAATTACATAAATTAGTAAACATTTGAAATCTTGGGTGGGCAGCTACACTGTAATTTTATTTGTTTATTTATTTTTAAAGTTGTAAATAAAGATTATTGTAGTATGATCGTTCAATAAATAAATAAACACTATTTCAGTATTTACTTAAAAATATATTTAAATGTGTTATTTGTTGATTGTAATTATTTGTGAAAATTAGTAGCAATGTCTGAGTGAAAACTGTCACTAAATAATAAAAATAAATGAATTAATAGTAAATAATTCCATAATAATAAATACTGTAATAGTATATAAATAATAATATAAAATAATACTGGGATACAGACTTCAAAATATAATTTCCTCCCCATAAATAGTTTTATTATTTTGTTTAACAAAATAAATATAAAGAATATATTATATTATATGAAGAATTACAACATCACATATAAGCAATAAACCATTCCCCCATTTACATTATTTGCGTATTATCTGTTCTTAATTGACTGTTTCTTTCTCTGGCCTCTGGGTGGCACTAGTGAGTGAAACTCTAAAAGACTGCCCTACAAAACAATCTGATTTTGGAAAAAAAACACTGAAACTCCAACAGACTACTAAAACTTTTAAAATCAACATGCCACTCACCACAAAAAACACAGCACACCGGGAACATTAATGACTAGCTAACACACACACACAGACACACACACACACCTTGGCCTTATACGGCTGGAATGTTTAGGAGTGGCAGGGTGTTGGCAGACTAAACATATCTCCTTTTCTTTCAGTTTGAGTTTCATTTATGATACACAAACCTGATTTATACTACCGTCCTCATTCCAAAGAACGATGTGGAAGCTGGAAGTGGATAAAGTCACAATCTGGAAAGTGAATGTCCTCTAACCACTCACAGCAAACAAAAGCCAAGCTAACACATTTGTCTCGTGTGACCTTTCGCTATCATTGATGTGCACCCTAGGCTGGAGGACGAAATGGGATTTGGTTGGCGTCTTTTTCCTTGCTTTCATGCCTCAGTGTGTCTGCATGTGTGTTTTTGGGTCATTTGTTTTCTCTGAGTCATTCCGTTTGAATATTCGCAAGCTATTAACCTGAGCGCCAGCTGTCTGATGAATTGACCAGCTCTAGTCAGGTGGACAGGACTCCACATTCACACCTCTCTCTGCCACCAAAACTGCTGAGCTTCAGCTGTGCCGATTAGTTTCCAGATAGTTTGAACTATCCACTGCAAAGTGCCTGATCTCTTGGGAACGTTTGACCACACAGATGTCCAGGGTTGACTAAAAAACTTGCAGACTTGCAAACAATGCAGCCTTTTCACATTTCTGGGGATTTCTCAGAAGTGGAAGTACAACTTTTGTAGTGAAAAATGAAAACAAGGGGTTAACTTGAAAAAAAACCCCAAACTTTTTTTTTAACATAATTGGAGACTCTAGAATTGGGATGCCCAACCCTGCTCCTGGTGATCGACCAACTCGAATCAAACACACATTCCTTTAATTTTCAAGCAATCCTAAAAAACGTAATTAGGTGTGTTTGATTAGAGTTGGAGCTAAACTTTGCAGGACAGTCAATCGCTAGGAGCAGGGTTGGGCACCCCTGTTCTAGGACCTCAAACATAACAACTGTAAGTCCTTCTCTTTAGGGTTAAAGAGCTTAAATGCTGATTGATAAAACTGAAATCCATCAAATATATAAGGAGATATTATCATGTTATTATCATGTTAGAAATCATAAAAAATTATCTAAGATGAGTTACGTTTTGTACCATTGTTTGTTGTCTCATCTGATGTGTGACTGGACTGATTGAGGTCAGATTGTTAATATAGTTGATATAGTAGGTCATTTAGCAATTTAATTTCATAGTTTATTTTACTTTTATATATATATATATATATATATATATATATATATTTATTTTTATTATAGTGTATTACTATTAATGAGTTTCACTGAATGAAAACACACACACACACATACATAGAAGAAATCAATTCATACAGATTTGGAATGCACAATAATAGACATTCATTCATTCATTTACTTATTAAGAGTGCACTATACCTTTCAGAATTATAGTCTATTTTATAGCCAAACCTGTTTAAATGAATGTTCATCTCAGGAGCAGAGCATATTTAACAATAGCAAACTGCAGGGAATTACAAGCTTGTTTTAGTAAAACCTTGTGAACACTTCTCTAAAGCTGATATAATGATTCAGAATTGCAGTGGGACAGGCTAAAAAGGAAAGGGAGGTGTACACATGGGGTTATGAAGCCCTGATGAGGAGCTAAAGAGGGCATCCTGACCCTGAACTGAGACCGGGTTTCCCCATATATATGCCTCCTCAACCAACTTCATTTACTTATCTTCAGAGTAATTCTCATCATTGTCTCAGAGATATGTGAGCTTTCATCTGTTCAAAAGTATTTGATTCCTAACACCTGTTGCGATTCCTTTGGGCCACAAGAAAGAATCAGACTCACTGTCATGAATCACCTAAACAAATCAGTATTTAAATCATTACAGAAGTTAAAGAAGACATATTATGTCCCTTTTTACAATATGTAATATAGGTTTGCTGTCCTCAGAATGTGTCGTTAAAGTTTTAGTTCAAAATGCCTGACAGATAATTTATTAAATCATTTTGAAAATGTCCCTTTGACAAAAAAAAAATGCTTGCTAAAACAAAGTTATGGGTTTATCTTTTTCAGGTTTCCTCGGATGGTTGATGCACAAGAGATCTGAACTTTAAACCTGGAAAATTTAGATTTTCATGATATGTCACCTTTAAATTAAAACTATAGGAAGCATAAAAGGCAACAAGTTAGCAAGTAATTCACCAAGCAAGCTCAAAACCAGTGTGAACAGACAGGCCTTAACAAATAAAGGCATTTGATTCACTGGCGCTACACACACGTCTAGCACTTGTAAGAATAAACACAACAAAGAAACTTTCATGTCTTGGGCACCATTCAAGAAAGTGTACACACTTACTCTCTAGTGTGTTGACTGAGCCAACAGTGTGTCAGTCAGTCGGTCAAGGCCTGAGACAGAGCGAGCCACGCTGAACAACATTATGGCCAATCACAGGCTGTGTTTGTGCAGAGGGAGGAGAACCTGCAATCTGAACTGCAGTGTATTAGGCTTAGGCTTTAAGTCATTTTAGACTGATATTTTAGAGTCTAATGCAGGAAAGATTTGAGATTTCCCAAAACTCAGATTCAGTATGAGCTCTGACATTGCTTCAAAACCTAATTGTCTGCTGTAGCTTTCACTGTTAAATTTTGACAGCTACTGTCTGATTTGTGTATGTTTTAAATACTGCAGTTTTAGGAGAAGCATCAAATACAAAATTGATCTGTAAATGAAATACAAAAGAGGGCTGCCAGGTTTCCTCTGGGACAGATCAAAGCTTCATTTGCTTTCGGTGGAAAGTCTGATCCAATCAGATCATGGGCCCTTAATCAGCAGCAGTCATGCTTCACTGAACTTTTCACAGTAATAGCATCTCTGTCAGCTGTTCCCAGGTATTAAATCAGCAGATGATTCTCATATCAGAATATTAGCCATGCTCAATTATAGCTTGCTGAAGTGTTTTACACTGAACCGAGAATTTTAGGTCAAATATGCCTTTTGTTCTTCCAGTTCATTTTTCTAACAGTTCTTCATCTTCTACTACTTCTAAAACCCACTGATTTTATTCAGCAAGGACAAACATAACATAAAACAAAATGTACAAATAAAATAAAATTGTATATGGTAGTAAAAACTTACAAGGTTTTAATTGTAAATAAATGCTGTTGTTTTAAGCTTTCAATTCATCATTAGAATGAATAGAAATGTTTTCAACATTGATCATAACATGAAGAAAAATTGATTTAGCACCAAATCAGCTCATTATAATAATTTCTGAAGAATTCAGAAGTTAAAATAGAAAATGGAAGAAAAAAAAAAGTACATTTTGATAACATTTTACAATAGGCCTAATAAAAAATAAAAATGCATCTAAAAATTAAATCAAAACGTTATAGTGTGAAATATATAAATAAAAAGTAAATTTTTGTCTAGAAAAATATTTCCTCTAAAAATTTAGAATAATCTTAAATACTTTTTACAATGTGAGTCACATAAATATATATTTTTTTTCATTTATTAATTCAGGCTAATTAAGTTAATTTGGGCATTGTTATTACTGCCAGAATGTTCAAATTTGCTTTTTTAAATGCATAATTAACCACATAAACAGAATCAAACTACATGTTAGTAAAAGAAAAACAAGCTTTTCAGAGTGGAACGGTCGGAGGGTGCATCCTGGGGGTAAGGTCCAGGTTACTGTGTGGAACGAGACATGATCAGCGGCTGCTGAATCTCACACACACACCATACCTTCTCTGCCCTTTTCGCCCAGAAAGTTTCCAAGCGTTCCGCTCTGTGCCCCAGACTGTGATGGAGGGAGGCTGAGGGTGGAGGAGGGCATCCAAATGGCTGCCAAGCACAGTTTGGGTCAACCTGCAATGCTCAAAGTTAACCTAAAACCTCTTCTTCATTCCATTTACACTGAAACCACCAAGAACAGACTTAAACTGGATTCAGCTTGCTTTTAAAAATGGCTGATTTTTAGAAATCACTTTTTATTTATTTATTTTAAAAAAAATTATATAGCCTAACCAAAGAGTTTATTCTTAAAGTGACTTATAGTCATAAAATGAAATGCTCTTAAACAATGCGGTGATGCCATAAGAACAATTTCTGGTATCTAAAAGAACCTTTCAGTGAACTGTGTGAAGAACATTTTTCAAGTTCCACTTAAAGAACCTTTTTTCTAATGAAGCAGCTTTATTTTTAAGATTATACAATAAAACACAAATCATATAATACAAAACACAGCCTATAAGTTTAATACAAAGAAAATGATCTGCCTGTTTTCTGTATAGCTTTACCACATCGTTTTCATTAACAAATATCAAATCTATATTCAAATATCAGCCTCTTCATATGAAACGTTAGTAGTAGCAATCGGTAAAAAACTTTGTTTTTTATCTCTCTTTCTCAGACTTTAAAAATTACTAATCATGGGATGTCTAATGTGTTCCTGTGATTATGAATGTCAGTTATAGAGTGAGTCTCAGGCACCTGGCAGCAGTCAGGCCTTAAATGAGTATTTGCATGCACCGTTACTGCCCTTTCAACTGCTCCACAAGCCTCCACAACACATACATTCAGACTGTCCCTACTGGTACATGCATGACTTGCAGTTTTGTACTTATTTCCAGCATGGAAATTATTTTAGCATTTTGTGGTGTTCATATGGTTTATGTCCATCTTGTCTCTTTACATTCTTTGCTAAATGCAACAATGATTGACTTTTTAAATTATTATTAATAGTTTTTATTGGGTGACATTATTTGTTAGCTGATCTTTGATAAATACTTATCTAATCTCTTAAATATGTTTTGGGAGGTCTGAATAAGTAAATGAATTGATATTGATAAATACAAAAAAACCCTGATACTGTAAAAACAAAAAAAAATCTATCTTCACTTTAGCAGGCAACTGATGGGACAAAACAAAAGTAAAAATGTAACATTTTTTCCCCCACATTTGCAGGTGACACAATTTGCACCTCTAAAATGAATTTGAAGACAAAAATGGCATTAGGCCTTTATTACTTTGCACACTTGTAACATTTGCCTTGATTTTTGGTTATTCTATATAGAAAAAAATAAAAAAGTGTGTGGAACATTTAGGAAAATATAAACAAAGAAAATCCAGATTAATTACGAACAGATATTGTTTAAACTAAAACATAATTGAGTCATTTATTTAGTAATACATGTTATTAAGTTATTATGTTATTAAGCATGTATGAAACATCATCTGTTTGATTAGGTCACTTGATGATCTACATTTATTCCCAGTGGAATCAGATTTATGTGTTTGCCTACAGCTAAATTTAATAAATATTCTTATAGTTCTAAACTTTATTATTGTTATTATTATTATTATTATAATTATTATTATTATTATTTTAGCGCGCACTAACCAAAGTCGACAAAGTCCAAAGTTCTTCAGAGTTGTGCTGATAACAGGCGGTGTGTAAACAGTCAATATGGCCCAGGACAGCTAATTTGCATAAAAGTCCTGAGCAGCCGCCCACTCATTACCATATTTTATATCGCCTGCCCTCTGGAAGCATCATGGCAAGTTATATCGTTCAGTCCGACAGGGAAGTGGCCTAACTTCTCGGAGCAGGTGTCTTTGGAGGAGCTCATTGGAGGCGTGAGGAGGGGAAATTTCAGATACCACATTTCCCTCTTTATACCTCCTTGCGTGATAAACTTTTAGATGTTTGCAAAAATGGTTTCTAAGTTGACATCTCTGCAACAGGAGCTTCTGAGCGCCTTGCTGGACTCTGGAGTTACTAAAGATGTGCTTCTACAAGCGCTGGAAGACCTGGACCCGAGCCCGAGCGCTTTTGGAGTTAAACTGGACAGTCTGCAGATGTCCCCCTCCGGCTCCAAACTCAGTGATACGGATACAAAACCGGTGTTTCACACGCTGACCAATGGACACGTTAAAGGGAAGTTATCAGGGGATGAGGGCTCAGAGGACGGGGATGATTACGATACACCGCCGATACTGAAAGAGCTGCAGTCTCAAAACACAGAGGAAGCAGCGGAGCAGAGAGCAGAAATCGAGCGAATGTTGGCGTAAGTTTCTGCTTATTCTGTTATCAGTTGCTTTATACACAAATGAAAGAGATACTTGTGAAAAATGAAAGGAGTATATAGCTGAAATGACAGTTAAGGGCCGACGGTTACTGTGACGTTTAATGCCGTTTGACAAGCAGCCACTTTTGCCATTAGGATTAAATAGGCCTGCAGAACGTTTCATGAAAAAATCCACATTCACTAAAAATGTTCTCATATAGCCTACTCTAGAACTACTCTAAAATCCTCTTTACTATATAAAAAAAGTTTAATTGATGCCTCCGAAAATCAAACTCTTTTTTAAAAAAATAATATACTTTTAATTTAGGCTAATTATACTGACTTGAGTTTTAAAACCCATAAAATTCATTATAGAAATAACAGAAATAATTGTGGCAAATTAGATGGAATCAAATATGTAGTTACAGTACACCGAAGAAAACATTTCAACAGCGTAACATTTGCCTGAAATCACGGAAAGTAAATTCTGTAAAGATTATTCTGAAAAGCTACATTTTCTTACCGGTGTTTACAATTTTAAAAGCACGCGCCAGTGTTTCCTCTTTTCACATTCTGGTTACTAATTATCTACGTGAGTTATTTCTTCAGCTTAAAGATATATCAACTAAAGAAGATCTATTTATTATTAACCACCTCTGCACTCTCGAAAGAAAATAAATACACGCGCACTGTCGTCTGATTTTTTACAATAGGTAATTACGTTTATTTTAGACAACGTAAAATATTCGTAATCATTTGTGAACTATCATTATTATAGGCTATTATATTTGATTATCACTATAATTATTATTTTTTTTAAGTTTGTTTAAAAACAATAGTTTTATAATATTACACCGACTAGACTAGGCCAAATCAAAGTCTATTTGCATTTTACTTTTTTCTTTTTATAATTCAGTATACTTCTGTACGATATGTAGGATGTAGGATCTATATCGACGTCACAAAATAAAGATGAAAATCAAAACTAAAGCACGTGGAGCTGAGTTATTAATTTTATCCTATAAATCATCAACTGAAAGACACACATTGACGAATGATTAGCGTGAATGGAGATCTAGTTATTCATTGTCGAAAGTTATAAACCAAGTTCGCTCACAGACATATGTCTTGTCAGTCTCTAAATCAAACCGTCTGGACAGATTTCAGGAGCAGAAGTTTAGCCTAAACAAAAAAATGGTAAGCCTAATTTCGTTTTAATGTAGCCTACCTTTATACTAACCGCTTCGACAACGCTCTGCTCGCTTCTCTTAGTTTTAATAGGCTACTTTTTGAGTATGGTTTTTACTTAACTAATAATAAATATTACACCGTTTGTAATATTACAAACCTTTCTAATATTATTATCAGTAGGCTAACTGGTAGACTAATAATTATTTGTTGTTGAATTAACAGCAAATTTAATCATAGCAGCGCAATAGCAGATGTTTCTTCCTTTCTTTCTTTCTTTCTTTCTTTCTTTCTTTCTTTCTTTCTTTCTTTCTTTCTTTTTCTTTCATAACCTATATAGGCTATAGCATATATTCGAAGAAAAGTATTTGAGCTGCAATTTTAATTTAAAAAGTATTATGATTAAGTGATCACCTTTGTAGCAAAAATATTATTTTGAAGCTATCATAATACCGTATTTACATTTTTATTATGTCTAGATTAACTCTTAAAACATTAATCAAATTAGTTCTTCGAGTAGCCTATTTTGTGTTGAAATGGCTTTATAATTGTCTTGATGAACAATATACAGCTACCGTTAAGTCCTTCGCTTGTCTCTAACTTGTCCTTTTGTAATTAAATCAGTGGTTGAATTGCGCGCACGCAATGAAGTCTTTAACCTTTGGAATTATTTACAACCTATTGAATACAATGATGAACGATTGTTTATTAGCGCTGAGAACAATTGACCGCACTTACAGAACTTACATCTTAAACAGATTATAAATACGCTATCATAAACGTAAAATAATCGAAACCGAGAATTAAAAGCAGACTAATAAGATCATATAAAATGCGAGTGTTATGTTTTATGTTTCCGCTTTTTTCAGGGAAGACCCGTGGCGCGCGGCCCGCATGATCAAAGGCTACATGCAGCAGCACAATATCCCTCAGCGCGAGGTGGTGGATGTGACAGGCCTCAATCAGTCGCACCTGTCGCAGCACCTGAATAAAGGCACGCCTATGAAAACGCAGAAACGCGCGGCGCTCTACACCTGGTACGTCAGGAAACAGCGGGAGATATTGCGCCGTAAGTTAATATTTGTGTTTCTTGCTGCATGTGACAGTTTTGTACATTACAGGTTAAATAAGTCTGTTAAGCTTCCTGGTTCAGTTGAACAAAACTGAACAGTATCAAGCAACAAATTTCAATAGAATTTAAAACAAACAAAATTTTAGATTTTTAAAGATATTTAAATATATATATTATATATTGTTTCTTATTGCATAACCTTTGTCACCCATTTTGTATTTATGTTGTCGTAAAAGGCACAATGATATATAAAGAGTACAATCATATAAAATTATGACCAAGGGTCAAAGGTTATCACAGGTCGTGTAACAACACACCCTGAATGTTAATTTGAAAAGTGACACCAAAATCCCTCACTTTTATGTTGCAGAATTCAACCATGTCTCGCAAGGCTCTATCAGCAACATGTCAGACAAAGTCAACCAGGATCAGGTGCTACTTTTTTTCTCTGAGTTCAGTCAGTCCGGACAGGGCATGGCGCAGTCAGGGGATGATGCTAGCACTGAACCTGCATGCAAGAAATTGAGACGCAACCGCTTCAAATGGGGACCTGCATCCCAGCAGATCCTTTACCAGGCTTATGAACGACAGAAGAACCCTAGCAAAGAGGAGAGGGAGGCACTGGTGGAGGAGTGCAACCGGTATGGATGGACTTGCTTTGAATTTTAGAAAATACCTATTCACTTTCATCCTAGTTATGCTCATATGTTTCTCTTGCCTACGTTTAGAGCCGAATGCCTCCAGAGAGGAGTATCACCTTCTAAAGCTCACGGGCTTGGCTCCAACCTGGTCACAGAGGTGCGAGTCTACAACTGGTTTGCCAACAGGAGAAAGGAAGAGGCCTTTAGACAAAAACTGGCTATGGATGCCTATAGTGGGCCAACACACAATCTGAACTCCCTTCTTACACACAGTTCACCGCATCACCCTCAATCCAGCAACTCCCCACCAAGTAAGATGCAAGGTACTGATATGTTAATTGTAATTTCGTGTATATTGTTTAATGTTCTTAATACAATCATCGGCTGTTTCGACGATGTAGTCTAGCAATGCTAATTAGGGCAATCGTCATCATCATCATTCCAGTGGTTGAAGAAGAGATGACGTAGTTGATGAGATCAGAGGGAAAGCGGCAGTGATCAATGAGAGTGACAGAGTGAGCTGGGCAAATGGCATTGTTATTCCCAGCTTTGAAACACACACCAAGAACAATCTGCATTGTACCTGCAATCTCGGCTCTACTGAAGTCAGCAGGCAAGAGTAAGACACAAAGAGCAGCCACCCTTGGACGGGACTCAGGGTCATCCTTGGGTCATGCGGCTCAGCTCACTCTCGAGGCCTAGCTTTACCTGTAGAGTCACTGCCCCGCTCCTCTGTTATCTAACGAATTGTATTCCCAGAAAGATTTATTGACTTAGTTTGATATGGCAAGACTTGTGCAGTAAAAGCAGCACACTCTTTGACTTAACCAGCTTATTACCTATTGTTGCTCTTTCATGTTTGAGTCTGAGTGCTTTTGCCTTGGGTGTGTTGCTTGTTTCTGGATCTATGGCACTGCAATGAGTGGCTTGTCTGTTTGCGTGTGGTGTTTCCCTCTGCACACCTGACCAGTCAGTGACCTCAGGTTGGGTGTTCATTTGGATAGGAAGGGGGAGGAATGTGATGGGGTTGGTACTCTCTTCTATGCTCTTAATCGAGGGACTTACAAGGTGTCCCTGCCAGCAGCATCAGCTGTTTTTTGGTGTCAGAAGCTGGCCTGACATGAATGGCACAGCAGGACCCCTCATCACGTTGCCAGGGCACGGCCTGTATTATGCATGCTTAATTGACAATTAAAATCCTTGGCTACTACATCTCCCAGGCCTTTGATAAGGGACTCCCCTCTTCCCTGATCTCTTTACCCTCTCCCAGCAGGGAATCCTATTGTCTGTGGCATATTAGAAGACTGTAGTGACTGTAACCGAGGTTCATTTATCTCTGCTGGGCCAGGGGGAGGGACACCTCCAAGCCCCTCTCACCTTTATAGAGGCAGTAGCAGGGCTCTGAGCAGAACAGCAGGAGCTGTCCGCTGGACTATTGGCTCTTTTTGGGCCAGACAGGACTGATGAGCCACTTCTGCTCAAGGTATGGAGGTTACCGGGTGATTCCCAGTCTCAGCCCCCCTCTCGAGACCTACGCAACCCAGGTTTTGTTAAAGAGGTCGTTACTAGGTCAGATCAGAGAGAGTCTACTTTTTTATTGATTCTGGTTTGGCCTGTTGATAACAGACAGGCCATTTTACCCGTTGCTGGAAGGTCAACCGATATGTGCTTTTGGGGGCCAGCTGTGACCCTATGTTTGTGTTGTGGTGCTGTTGGGAAAGCAAATGCTCTTCCAGAATGCTCTTTGATCCTATCTACATAAATGTGTTTGGAGCGGTTGTCATCAGCACTAAAACTATAGCTATTAATCTTTTAAACTGAAGAATCTTTCATTTGAGACTGTCACCCCACAAACAAGAAAACCAGAAAATTGCCTTTAAGTAATATGGGCCCTCCCCTGAATGTAATAGCAAAGGACAAGTAGAGGACAGAAGAGTTCAACTGTCCTTGCTTGGTGTACTGGGGGATACGGAAAGGCTGAATGGCCACGTACGTCCTGCTAAGACCCAGGAGGCCTCTCATATGCAGCAATGCTATAATGAGCACTGCCTGGGGATGAAGAGCAAGGCTTTGATATTACATGCATCCCAGGGAGAGCTGAACCTTTTAAAACCTGCTGAAGTCTACTGCTACCACTCCCCTTTAGGATTTCCCACAGCCCTCTGCCCTTTAACCAAGGTTAACCAAGGTAGCAATTTCTGCAATTGCATCTCCATCTAGCTATGCCAAAGGACAATTACAAAGCATATTGTTAAACAAAAGAAAACAGATTCATAAGAAGTGACTGACCAAAAATTGTTCAGGGGTGCATTTCCCAAAAGCAACAACAGTTCTGTTCCACCATTAGGTGGAACTTGCAACCAGAGATTGCAAACAATGCTTTTAGGAAACACAACCCAGGGCCACTGATCAGTCAATATTTAGCTATTTTGAAAATATTGCATCAGCTGATAACCTTGTACATCGTCTATATTGCAATCAGCATTTTCTGAATAGCGTAATTAAGACCTAGTTTATGATACCATTCTATGTAACTTTTATGTCACATTCTCAGAGGTTGTATTTTGGTTCCTGGTTCCCTGAGAAACAGAGCCCTCCTGCTGGTCAGCATGGCCCAGACAGCTCAGACCTAAATGACTGAGCACGAGAGGAGATCCCTGCAGTCCAAGTGAATGCCTGACGGAGTCAGACAATAGCCTTCTCTCTCCCTGACACTTTTAGTGGGTGCACGGTAGTAAAGTAAAGACTGTTTATGGTTGCTGGCCCATTGTGTGCTGAGCAGGTTGTAGGCCCAATGGAGTGCTTTATTGTGCTGCGCTGGTGTTTACAAGACACTGTTGAAAGCTGGCAATGCCACAAGTTTGCAAAGGGGGGCAAAGTTCTGTCTGCATAGTTCTCCTGCACAATGAAAGACGACAAAGGGATAAATTGATTTTTTTATTAGACATTTCTGTTATTTTTTGCTGTTTGCTAGTCATTTGGCTTTTTTGGGGGGAAAAAGAGGCTGTCACAAATACAAAGTGTATTTCATTTGGGCATGCCATCATGTTTGACATGTCGACAGGAGACAGACTGGGTTCTTGTGGCGCAGAAAGGTCAAGAGATCCCTCAGAAAATAAATCAGAGAACTAAAGCATAAATTCCTCATAAAGTTTTATTTCACATAGATCATGTGTGTCCAGTCATGCTCCTGGATAGCCAACACACCTTCCTGGAGGTTTCTGGTAATCCAGAAGACCTTAACAATATGTGGGTTCTTCTGTGCTGGAAGGTGACTCTCCAGGAGAAGGTTTGGACCCTGATGTATATCATTCCAATAAAGTTCTTAAGGTCAGTGTGGCATAGTTTTTAGAGTTGCAGACAACCCCCATGCACACATTCAAATGACCTTGACCATTCAGGGACCAGGTGCAGAGAGGCCCCAGTTTGTTTGCTCTTCTCTAACTTGTCTGTGACCAACAGATACAGACCAGAGACAGGTCAGGAGATTAAATCTGACCATTTTCTATTGCTTTCTCCCTCAACAGGTGTCCGGTACAGTCAACAAGGTCCTGGTGAAGTCAGTTCCTCCACAACGATCAACCACCATAGCGGCAATGCCATGTCAACCAGCCAGTCAGTGTTACAGCAGGTCTCTCCAGGGGCCCTGGACCCCAGCCACAGCCTCCTATCACCTGACGCCAAGATGGTGAGCATTTCTGTGCCCTGATAAGATAACACCACATCTGCTCTTGACACAGATATTACCTTCACCCAAAGTGGGCTTACAAACGCTGCATTGTGTTAACCCAGAAGCAGACAGTAGACCTTGGCCCACAGTGCACTGCAGGGCCAATCTTAGCAAATGTTAGCCGGTGGTAGTGAGAAAGGGGCACGGCCATGGCTGTGCCAACAAACCTGACAAAGAAATATTCTGTTTGTATTGATTAAATGCCCCGCAGAGGAGGGGAAGGGTGGAGTTGTGCTTGTTCTCTGTTGGTTGAGTGACACTGGCGCTCAGTTGAGTTGCTTATCTCAATACTAATGTTTGAGTTGGGCGAGATGTTCATGTAGCTTTTTGTTTCAAGACAGTTTTCTATGCATGAATTTTTCTGCCAAGGCTGTGGCGTTACATGACAGGTCAAATTCATCATGGTTTAAGGTGCACTTCTGTCAATGGGAGGCGGAAGTCAGCGTAGGAGGAAGGGAGTATGACAGCAGCTTATCTGAGCAGTCAGACGGTTGTCTGAGCATGGCCTCTTCTCAATTCAGCTTATTCAAATAAAGCTCTGTGTCTCCATCAGGGCTCTGATACCTTCTTAAGATAAGAGTACAGTTGAAACAATTGTGACAGAAACATTTGAGTCATTCTATTGGTGCATTTTCTTCACAGATCTCAGTATCAGGTGGAGGTCTTCCTCCAGTCAGCACCCTGACCAACATCCATGCATCCCACCACATGCACCAACAGACCCCCAACCTCATAATGCCTCTTTCTGGAGTCATGGCCATCGCACAAAGTGAGTGTCCAATCATCTTGCTTTCCATCTCAGATTCCTCATGCATTCCTCATGTGACACGTCATTGTTCTTGCATCCAGGTTTGAACACGTCGCAGGCTCAAACGGTTCCTGTCATCAACAGCGTTGCAGGCAGTTTGGCAGCATTGCAGCCGGTGCAGTTCTCGCAGCAGTTGAACGTCTCACACCAGCAGCTCATGCAACAGTCATCCGGCCACATGACCCAGCAGCCCTTCATGGCCTCCGTCTCACACTCACATAGTCAGTCCTCCATCTACTCATTTAGTCCAGATCAACTAATTTTCAAGACTTTTGAATGACCATTTGTTTGTTATTTTCACAGTGTATCCACACAAGCAGGAGCCGCCCCAGTATTCTCACTCGTCTCGGTTTCCCCCTGCCATGGTGGTGACAGATGCCAATAGCCTTAGTACGCTGAGCTCAATGTCCTCCAGCAAACAGGTCAGTCATCCACAACATTCATCAAAATGCATTAAAGGAATAAAAATTTTGTCACCATTTACTCACTATAGACTAGTTCAACACCTGTATGATTTTCTTTGTTCTGCTGAACACAAAGGAATATATTTTAAAGCAAGTTTTCCATTGACTTATAGTAGGAAAATAAAACCTATGGAAGTCAATGGTGACCCAGAACAACCTGGTTACAAACTTGCTTTACAAACTTGTTACAGTAGCTGCCTGTTCCATCTACATAATTACAAACTGTGATTATAGTCTGTTTCATAACTTAGTTACACGAAAAGTACAATTTATTTAATGGAAGTGCAATGGCTTCTACTAAGTACCTAATTAGGTAATTACTCTGTATTATGACACCTTAAAATAAAGTGTTAAAAAGTGTGCTTAAAGTATACCTACCTGTAAAGTATACTTGCAGTAGTTTCACTTTAACACAATCAGATATACTTACTGTAAGTATGTCTTTATTAGGATTTTAGCACTACTTCCACATAGTTAAAGTGCATCAAAATTAGGTGTAATTATACATTTAGGTACTAAGTAATTTAACTTAATGTATTTACTATATGGTTAGGGTTACGATTACTTGCATGTAATTCTGCATAATTTATTGTTATTATAATAGTATGTACATGTAATGTGTAACAAGGACTTCTTACAATTTATAGTTTAGTAAACCAAAAGTACAATTGCAGAGTATTTTAATTAATATGAATATGTAAGTGTATTTGTAGTGTACTTAACATTTTAAATATACATTTTAAATATAAATTTTCGCATTTAAATTTAATCCACAATCAGTCTCAGTATAAGTGTATATATAAGCAATATAATATTAGCATGTTTGATGGAACTCAAAATATTGCTTTCAGGCCGTGGTCACCAGTATAAACCATATTTAAGTACTAGCATTTCTTTAACCAGCATTTCGTTTTCAGCATTCAAGTTTTTCACTGATTTAGAGTTTTTCAGTCAACGTGGTTTCAATCTGTGCACAAACCCAATTTGTCTTTTGTTTGGCCGGGTTTGTTGCACATCTCAATCACTGAAGCGAGTCAACATGTGGATACTCCTCAGAATTCCTATTTCCTTTGAACAGCTTGACCAATCAGTCACCCGTGATCCCAGCCTGAGCACGGTGTGATTGATGAAACCGCCTTTCCCTTTCTTTGTCGTTTCTCTTGTTTCTTTCCTTCTTTTTTGCTTTCATTGATAAACATTTTATAATTTGTTTTTCATGTTTGCAAATTATATTTATTCTATTATATAATATATTATAATTATATGTATTTATTATTAGATATATTTTTATATATATTTTTAAATGTAATATTTAGATAATGTTTCAATTAATTAATTAATTATTATATATATATATTTTATTTATTTTCTTTTACCTTTTTCCACTTTCCTTCTTTCTATTTTCCTGCTTTCTCAGTGCAAACTCACTTCTGGGTCCATTTTAGCAGAGCGGTTAGGAAATGATCCTCACTGTTAATCAAAGCCATATCGTGCTCCTTCGGCTCCCCTGTCGTGGACAGGAGTGTATGCAGTAATTACACTCTTCCCTTTTCCCCTGCTCTCTGCCCGCTCTAGCCTGAAATGTGGTTTGCAGTCACTGCTTTCACATGCCTAATTTCCCACGCTGCCACATCACCGACAGCACGGACCCTGATGGCTTGAACATCCTATCAGCATGTGCTCCACTTATTAACATCTTGTCTTTAATTCAGTTTTAAATTTGATTTGATCTCACCTGTGCGTGGTAAATGGAAATACATTTTGAAAACCTGGCATTTAGATCTCTCAGGTATGTGGTTCCTCAACCCCCCAAGACTGAGAGAGCAATTTCAAACTCTTATCAGCCTGCTGTATTTGGACTGGGCGGTGCAGTGGGCACTCAGGGGGACATTACAAACCACGCTCGTTCTTTATAACCCTCCTGTTTGTCGAGCTTTCCACTACAAAAACTCACCTCCATTTGGAGACCTGCATCTAATGAGTGTAGTCTGAGCAGCTGGCCGGCACCTTTATCAGGTGAGGCTGTTTGTCGGCCAGCGGGTCACAGCAGGGTCACCTGCCTCTCCATCTCCAAAGATAGCGTAAAAACACCCAAACAATATCAGAAAAGTTGGGTACAATGGGAAAGAATGAGATGTATATTTGGTCAGGTGGGGCTGATAAGGAAAATTCACACTCATACAGAATACTTATCTTACCATTTCCTCTTTCTGTCTTTATTTTGCAGTGTCCCCTTCAGGCCTGGTGAGCACCTGACTTCCTTTATGCAGAGAACATCGGCCTTACCTCCTTTCCCCCTCATCGCGCCCGTATCCGTGGAAACCCTTACTAAGTGCGGCTGAGCGGTTAGTCAATAAACCATGCAGGACCGATGAGAACGGACACTGTTAGGTTGTTCGATCAACAAGGGTACACACTTTAGTGACAGTAGTTCACTTCTCGATGAAGGACAAAACGCATTGAGCAACATGGGTGATCCTGAAGAACAAACCAAGACAAAGCTATGGATACAAGGAGATGAAAGACCTGTGCTCAGTAAAGAGCCAATGACAATCAGCCAATGTTAAAAGTATCTGTGGGAGTTTCTGTAACGTGCAACTGATGCAAAGACGTCTTCCGTGAAATCTGTACAGTTGAATGTAAATACAAGCAATTATTATGTCGTTAGCATGAAGGATGTAAATATTCGATTGTCTGTGCTGTTTTATCTGTCTAAACTGTGATTCATGATGTGACAATCTATGGAACAGGTATATGATATATTGGAATATGCAATTTCAGACTACTTTTTTGACATCAAATCTTAAAAAGCAAGATAAATGTTGAAGCACGTTCAACAGAAACTGAACCTATTGATCTCCCTGCAAGCCTGGTTTTAAAATAGACGCTACTGTCAATGTTGACTATTAGCATTAGCGCCGTCTGATAGATATGAGTCATCTTTCTGTGCCAGGACAGAAGTAGTGGATTTAAGATACGGAGTGACAGATAACTCCATCCGCATAGCTGCTCACCATCTTTGCAATATCAATAGGACCGGCCGTGAATCATGACATGCCTTTCTAAATCTAAATATTGATTTACAATCAAACTGGCAGTGTCATGGAGATACGGGAAAAGAGTGTCCTTTCAAATTGGACGGCTGAATGGTTATCAGTAGGAATTTCATGGTTGGAAGTTTGGAAAATTTTGCCCATTGGCCATTTTAAACAGTATTACATGCTCACGCCACCCTGAACTACAAGAAAGCATTGTGAAATAGCTTTTATTGTGGCTTATTGACTTTATTTTTTAACACATTTGCTGGCATTTATGTTCACAATTTTATAACTGACTTTGTCATTTTGGTAAATTTGAAGAAACTAGTGCACACATCCCCATCTAGAGTTTGAAAACTTGTCAAAAGGTCATTTCAATGTTTGTTTTTAATGTTGTTGACTACTGCCAGTTGACCTGAGGTTACAATGCTGGTTTATTCTCCTGTTTTATGCTGGATTTATACAAAATGTGATTCTGTCCACATTGTATTATTTTTGTATAAAATGAAATCAATCTTTTAAAATCATTATTTATGCTTTTAAGTTTCAAGTAAAGTTTTTTTTCTTTCTCAAGATTTATAACTGTGGTCTGTCTCTGATTTCAGATGTACAGTAAAAGTAGATCATAATGTATGATTTTCCTCATACTAAATATTAGTGTTTAGCCAACTACTATGCAATTTTATTGTCTTTTTCATAGTTTTTCTTTTCAAGATGATTATATTTATGACATGGGTGTTACCAGCCCATTGCCAACCTCTCCTTCCTGCAACAATATATCTTCTCAAATCATGTAAACCTAAGAATGAAGAGCTTGTGTTCATCTCAATCTAAAAAGGTATAGTTAAAATTGTCATAATTTGTCAATATATAATAATGTCATTCCAAACCTGTATGAGTTTCTTTCTTCTATTGAACACAAAAGAAGACATTTTTTTAAATGTTGGCGATTAAACTTTTAAAACATTGACGGTACCCATTGACTTTGACTGTATTTCTTTCGCATAATATGCAAGCAAATGGGTACTGTCAACTGTAACATTCTTCTTTTTGTTAAACAATAAAAAAAGAAAGTCACACAAATTTGGAACAATGTGAGAATATGATGACAGAAATTCCATCACTTTTTGTGTCCAGGTGAATTTAAATAAGATTTGGATCATATCAGGATTGAGTCTGGGAAAAATGTTGGCTATGTGTTGTGTTGTATTTTTTGTTCAGCAGCGTGAGTTATAATCGAGCCGCATGTCTGGAAGAAAACCTCCCTGTTGCTTTCTGTTTTCCTCCTACAGGTCTAAAACAACAATTTTTTAAATTCCCTACATAGGCTATTACTAAACTTATTACCAAAGAGGATGAGCTGTATAATGTTGATGGGTATAAAAACCTGTGCCAATGCCATAGACTAGAAGAGCACGCTAAGAAAACATGGCTCCCTCAAGACATATATGATGCTGTAATGAGATATATTTACCTCATTCTGTTCAGTCAAAACACACAACATTTACTTATTATACAGGCCTTTTTAATAAAACAAGGTGTCATTTTAGTCATAGTCTTCTTTTTTTAACTGCATTAATTAAACTGCATTTCTCTGATTTTACTGATGTGCTACTCCTGTTTGGCCACCAGGATGAAGTTTTGTTGAGACTTTTTGAGAATAAGCTCTTTATGGAATGAACAAGCAAATTCAACTCATTTCATTTCCATCACTGGAATCATTTCATCTGCATTTTGTTCGATAACCTTCTTGGCGGTAAAAACTTCTTTAATAATTTTCTCTTTCTAAAGGTAATTTCATAGCTAGCTTTTAGTGTTTTTTAAATAATACTTTCATATTTGTAAATACATACAGTTTGAAAGGACGAGGGTGAAAATTAAACATATGCATATGAGGCATTAAAAAAATATTATATAATACAATCATAAATACATTTTAAAAATAAAATACAATAAAATTAATATATACTGTAACAAATTGAGTCTGCCGGTTGTCATAATCAGCCAGTAGCAAATAAAAATAATTGAAAACACACAGAGGTATATTTTGAGTAATCCTGTAGCTTGATCTAATCAAGCTAATCACTGATCAAGCTTTAGCCATGTTACACTTATTCTTGCTTTAAAACTTTGTTGTGAGCTTTTTGTCTTCATGTGACCGTGCCTTAAAAGACACTCATAGAGTTATGAAAGAGAGTGTCCTGCTGAGTATACACTTGTAACCCAATGATGTCGCCCTGTTTGGTTATCAATGAGGCCTTTGATTTTGCTCCCAGGGAGCCACTAAAGATCTTACTGCTGTTCTCTTTTACTGCACTGCCCTTAAAAGAGCTGAGCAGAAGAGAGAGAGAGAGAGAGAGAGAGAGAGAGAGAGAGAGAGAGACACACAAATGCTTATTAGCATTCTGAGGAGGTGCTGAGTTAACAAAGCAACAACAACAATACAGCAACAACAATGATTATAGCTATTGTTTTAATGCAGTTCAAAGACAGCTCTCTAAATGCAGGCCTGTAATTCTTGTATTTTAACAAGACTAATGGCATAAACACAATTAAGCGCTAATATTGGCAAAATGACTTACCAGTATTCTGCTGTTAATTAATTAATATAATAATTTATCAGCTTTTTTGTCAGTCAATATTATAAGCACATTTACACAAACTACCTATATGGCTAGATATACTTTACTTCTTATATACTTTCTCTATATATCTCTCCAATTTTGAGCAGGAAAAAAACAAAAACATCTTCCCACTTGTAAGATATTGTATGATTCAACAGAAACAGTAGGGAAGGACTGGATCTTTGCTTCCGAACAAGACTCAGAGGTCAACATAAGAGCAAGATGGACACACAGAGAACAGAGAGAAGGGACAAAGGGACAGAAAATGGAAGTTACAAACTGAATGTAGCTGTGTGTTTAGTGGTCAGAAGAGAATGGGCACTACATAAACTCCAGCTGGGTCCCAAAGGGTTTTAGTGGGCAGGAGAACCCAGCAGGGGTCAGAGGTCAGGAGGCCAATCTCTGCCAGGGCTAATTGGTAACACTGTTTCAAACTGAGATCAAAATTAGCCTTTGAAGTTCTTAACAGTTCATAATGTCAAAATAAGTTTCAAAATAAGACAAGTTGCATTTTGTATATATAAATTGTATAATTTATTTTAATATTATATATATATGTGACCCTGGATCACAAAACCAGTCTTAAATCACTGGGGTATATTTGTAGCAATAGCTAAGTTTTTTAAAGTTTTTTTATTTTATTACCAAAATCATTAGAATATTAAGTGTCAATGAAAATCATCTTCCAAGAAGAAATTAATTATCCACCATAATGTATTAAAATATAATTTTTGATTAGTAATATGAATTGCTTAGACAAGTTTAAAGGCGATTTTCTACATATTTTGCACTCTCAGATACCAGGTTTTCAAAAATTTGCATGTCGGCCAAATATTTTGTATATAGAATGTAAATAATTAAAATACATCAATTATTATATATAATGCTGTTGCATTTTAAAACATCTTGGTGTTTTCTTGCAATGAACTTTAAATCAATTAATCAACTAAAATAGACTTATATAGCCTCATTAAAAACTATTTCTAAATAATCAATCAATTACTTTTATTTATATAGCCCATTTAACAATACAGATTGTAGCAACGCACTGAGTATTATCAAATAGGAGAACAAAGAGATGGTAATATATAATGACGAGATTAAACTATTTATTTATTACATGCAGAAACGGTCTCTGAAGACGACGATAATCACTAGAACTCAGGTGTCCCCAACTAAGCAAGCCAGAGGCAACAACGGCAATGAACCAAAACCCCATCCATGAGAGAATGGGGAAAAAAACCTTGGGAGAACCAGGCTTAGTTGGGGCTAGTTCGCCGGACGCCCAGCACCTAATTCCCAGTTACATTTTAAGCACATGTCAGATTGTGTAAAGGACTTCATGAATAAGTATAAGCTTATCAATTTTTTACTAATTTAAGCTGTTGCTCAGAGCTATTTCATATAAAGTTTCCAAATGTAATACATATTTTGCATATATTTACATACAGATAGATAGATAGATAGATAGATAGATAGATACACTTAATTCACACAGTTCATAAATATCCAAAAACATACAGTCAGTGAAATTAACCATAAACCGCTTAATGAATTGACAGCTTAACAGCATCTGGAAGACTTGAGGAAAATGTGGCAGAGAGGAATAAAAATGTCATTATTAATCACTCAGTGTTCTGCGTCTATTAAGGGGAAACACACTACATTCAAAGGAAATCATTACAGCTGAGAAACTGTATGTAAACAGACATTTTCATGACCCCACAAACTGTGTGAAGGAATTTATCATTCCTGCCTTTGTGATGCTTTGGTAGTTTATTGATCGATTCTCTACACAGACACGCATAGTGGATTTTGGAATGAGAAAGGATCCATTCGGGCTTTGTGTTTAAATAGGAGCGAATGTATTCAGCCTTTCAGCTCAGAGACGGATCATACAGTAAAAGGCAGTGGTGACAGATAGCAGTGGCTGTGGGATCTGGTGATTTATGGTGATTGGTGGGATGCTCTGAGTCATTTGTGGGTTAATGTTCACCTGGGTCACAGAGCCACTGCTGGAACCTGCCTGTATTCACATCAGGCCCTCTGACAAAACTGGCCTCAAGCTAAACCCACCACTCTCAGCGGGGAAACAGCGTCCTTCATAGCTCCTCAATGGATCTTAATGGTTATGTAAGGTGGCTATTCAGAAAGCTGAATGGGCTCGGGTGGAAGAGAAATATCAATCTTGTCCAATGCATTAACACAGCTAAACTCAGCAGACCAACATTTTCCATGGCACAAAAAACAGTGTGTTTCATACATATGCTATGTATGAATATACACTGTATGCATAATAAGCACATTGGTATTCAGATTTGTTTTTCAAGCACATTTTATGAATTTATGGCATTTTATTGTTTTAACCGATTTTGCATTTAATCATTTATAACTTATATATAATTGTCTGTGAAGGTTGAAAGTAAACAACTTAATAATAATTAAGGTGTGCAGAATTATTAAGCAGGTTTTCCTTTACATATAAATTGAGCCAGAAAAAGAAGTTTAAAACAGAGATCACTGAGATGTCAAAAACGATTAAACCCCCAAAACCAATGCAGCTCCACCATTGTACAGAACTGCCAGAATCATTGTACCAGTATGAGGTGTATGCATGAGGTGTCGAATTCTCTGTGACTTTGCTTGAGTAAAAATAAATCCTTAAAAAAAACTGAGCACGTACATAACCAGCCAGTGTTCAAAACTATAGCCTTACTTTAGCCCAGTTCACAACGGTAAGCTTATAATAATGTATTCGGGTAGGTTTTTGCGGGAAATTCGAGCATGGCACTGCGCCATTACGTCACGTAGGTTTACATAAAAATTGAGTTCTGGCTTCTAAGCTTCCTTAGCTATCGCATTGCCTTTTCTCACACCATCTAGAATAGTTACATTTTTTAAATAATTTTGATGACGGATTGTAATGCAGAAAGCATTGTGTGTTTATGAAACAGATGCGAATGAAATTAAATTATATTCCAGTTTTAAATATACTTATTAAAGACAGTCTGGGATTACACAAGTTTTGTCCAAACTCGGTCCTGGAGAGCCAGGTGATTCGAGGCAAGTTGGAGCTAAACTCTGCAGGTCACCGGCCTTCTAGGGCCGCGTTTGGACAGCCCTGGTTTAAAACAGCCAGTTCGAAGGGAGCATAGTTTGCATAAGTTGCATAAAAAAATTCTTAAAATGAAATTCTAATGGTATGACAATTTAGAGGAATGTAGGCTACAGAAATTGCACTTTGGTGCGTTGGTGCGCATTCACCTCAAAACATTAGATTCATGCTGGAGCTGCGCCGGAGTGCAACCCACGCATGGAAAATAATTTCGCAAGGAACTGCAATATCTAATATCTAAAAAAAAAAAGATAAAGAACTATAAATGATAAAGCACAACACAATTACTGAAAAAAGTTCAACTACAATTTAAACGGAGAAGGGAATATACAAATAAAAAATAATAATCATTTGAAATATTAATAAAACTATTATATCAATGATACTAAAATAAATCACACAAATCAGAATTTTAAAATGTTGCACATTTTAGTAACAGGGCTGCAAGTGCATATGGGTAGCTGACAAATAAAAATTGGACTGTGTTTTATGAACACACAAACAACATGAAATAATGTATCTTCTTATAATTACAAATAGCATTAGAGAGGTTTATCTTCAGTGTTACCGTTTTTTCGGCATGTTTCTGCAACAAACTTTTCAGTTTAAACCCCGCTGGTGGGAGTTGTTGTAAGATGCACAAAGTGGCGTTCATCTTACAGCCAGTCCCTGGCTCGGACACACCGGAGCGCAGTTAAGATCTGTGGGACAAACACTACAATGGCGCCATCGCCTGTGCAATATAAGTAAATATCTATAAATACAACGATCACAGGCGGTGGAACTACCATCCAAATAACAACATGCTAACACACACACACACACACAATACAATAACTCAAATTTATGTTTACAACTTAAAGAAATGTAAACACGCCAACAGTTATTATTATAGTAAGACATTTTTTCTAAATGTTAACACGAAACGTAAAATGAATTCATATACAAAAAAGTACTGAACCCAAATGTATCAGTTTAGATGCTTCCAATTATTTCAGTCTTGATCAAGACAATAGCACACAATAAAACGTTGTTATGAAGGTGACGCAGCTGATGGAGTGACCCCGGAAGTTGCGCAGGTCTCTCCACTCCGATGACGTCACTTCATTGAGCTGTTTAAGATGGCGCTTCGGCCCGGATCAGGGGGAGGTGGCAGGTACAGAATTTCACACTTTAACACTCTGTTATCTATTTTTGTCTACATGTATACTCCTGCTAAAGTCTGTACATGTTAATTCACAAGCCTGCTTGAAAATTCAGCCGTTGGGTCCGCACTGTTTCACTTTATTTAGCGCACCGTCTGCAGCGTTAATGGCTGATGCTGGTCAGCTGTGATGGTGATGTGACGTTTGTCAGACTGCATCACAATGAGCAGCCGTCACGTTTATATTCATTTCTGTGCCTTTGCTTTCCTTCCTTTATCATACACGAACATACGTAACGATATTAATGTTGAAACATCATTATTATATCGCTTGTCAACCGACTGACTACCACCCAGAAACGGGCATTTGTTGGCCGTATCTCATAACCTAGTGTACTGGCTTCCTAGACAGCCTTTTTGGAGTCTATAGGTTTGTTCGAACGTTCTAATGGTTGATGACACCCTAATGTTTTATTCGAGCGCATTGTTTCCCACATAATTCTTTTCTGTCTTTTCCCGTACTTAAATGTTTAACATCCTTCTCTGCCTTTCCCTATACACACATAGATAATACAAACACCAAAACCTATACAAAAGTGTATTCATGTGTTTTATTTTATTTTTTTCTTGTGTAATTAATGCAGTTATCTTTTGCTGCGCATTTCATATTTAAAAACCGTCAAGTAATGATACTGGTTTAAGTTTTACAAACCCTGAAGTATACAACCTTTTTCAGAGAATTAGCAGTTAGTGAACTGTTCATTCATTGTGTTAGTTCAGTTAAGGATTTGCACGTTTTAATATAATTAAAAAAAATAAATGGTTTGTAGGAGAATTGTTCATGAACTGGATTGTTAGCACAGTGTTTTTGCATCCCACTCAAAGCAATTGAGAATCCACTGTGACTGTAACATGCCTAAATATTCAGTGTAATAATTTTAAAGTGTCCATTCTGACAAAATTTGATATGATGATTGATATACAGAAAATTTTACTTTTCTATTAATCCTTGCATCCAAAAACTTTTATCTGAATGTTAATGTACAAAAAAGTTATTAGATTCCAACATTCAGAATGGTTTCCTGGTAGCTGATAAACACTCTACAGATTGTTTTTGGTTCATATTAAGATTAAAAGGTTGGTTTTACCAGATCAGGTCTTAGTCGTTCTGACCAGCATAATTTATGTTTGCAGATGAGACATCAGGTCTTTACTGTGATCTGGACCATCAACAGACCACAAATATATTATATAGCTGTGCTGCATTTCTTGTTGCTTATATAGTTTAACATCGTATCGCCCTCATGGGTGTCACTGAGCTTAGAGATTTTGATATCTGGCCAGTAGGGCACTTATGAATGTACCAAAGTTTTCATAAAGTAGATCACATAACTGTCAGAAAGGATCGAAAGGCCAACTTCATGTTTTATTTACTAAAGGGCTTTAGTCTCTGCTGAACTGCTTGAATAATGAATGTCTAGTTTCAAACAGCCCAGCACCAGGTAATGCTGATACCTGCCATGAAACTAAATAATTTGCTGTAAGTGCTGCTTTATTTTAGTGTTATTTATTTAGTGTAGTATAATAAAAAATAATCATCCGAATAAACATGGAAGGACTTTTCAAGTCTTTTGGCACTTATGTAAATGAGGAACATGCTTGCTCGAGAAGTCCGTGGCAAATTGAATGCTGCTAAAGCTGTATATAAAAGATGAAAAATTGCTAAATGGTTGTAAAAATTAATTTCAATGCAGTTGTACAATAATTATGTAACAGGAATTAACAGTTTACAGGAGAAAGTGCTCCATGAAGTTAGATTTAGTGTGGTGTCTGAAGTTATGGCATTTTCCATATGGTTGTATCTCTCAAACAGCTGCAGTGGAGGGCATAGGGAGTTTATTGGAACAGGTGTAACTGTATTGTTGCTGCCAACACCCTGAAAGATGCTTATCATGTCTGAGAGTTCAGAAAAAAGGACTGAAGACAGCGATGTCGGGGATGCAATCTGTTATTCTGTTTGAAAGTCACTAAATAAATAAGCCTGCCCACCCACATGGAGTCAACACAAAGGTTTTGACAGTTCTCAAATTCCCATATCGAGTGCTGGAAAGTGAGAGCTGATTACCTGTCACAGCATGAAAATGATTTGGGGACTCCTTCATTTGTTATTTTTAGGGT
>JAUYWG010000050.1:6424111-6453933 GCA_034779775.1 Enteromius afrohamiltoni | reverse complement strand
ATATATTTTTTTTTAGTACTGGTGCCAAATTGATACTTTTAAAATGCTTCTGGTGCTTCAAATGAAACGTATAAAAATTCCTCTAAAAAGGACGGTTTGGCCATTAGCACTATTAACGCATGATGTCTGTTTTATTCATACTTTTCATACTGGACAACTGAGGGTGACCATTTAGGGACCATGTCAATCAGAACACAGTTAATGCACGGAGCTCACTTCTAAGGAGCTGATTATCAGAATCCAGTGTGTTAACTAAGAGACAAAATATGCGAAGTGGGGGTATGCAAGGACTGCAATTGAGAACCCCTGTTCTAATAGACTGAGCTTTGTGACATCACAAATACCGGAAACAATGCTTTAGTCCAAATTAGTTTTTCATTGTAGTTCTTGAAAAGGTTTAAAAAAACAAAAAAACAACAACTAAATATCCCTTTGGAGAGATTCAACCTAAGCTTATTGGGAAAAATGTGCCTATAGTTATAGAATAGTTTATCCTGAAATTTAAATTCTGCCAACCTTTGCTATTGATGCATGTTATGCATATGATTTTTTCCCCTTTTTTTTTTCTTTTATTGACAACAGTTAATGTAAATACAAACAATAACTACAGTCCTGAGATTGGGCCCGAGCTCTCAACTAAAGATATATATGGTTACAATAAAAATCTGAGTAAAATAAATAAATAAATAATAATAAAAATAAATAGACAAACTTCAAGCAAAAATACAAACTTAAAAGAGTCATAAGTGGCCTATGCAACAAGGCTTTGAACTGGTCTCCATCTTCTTTCAAAGATGTGAGTCTTCAGCTGTAGCTGTGCTGTCAACTGTTCCATTGAATATAACTTTCTGATTTTTTTGTATCCACTGTGAGACCGTGGGTGGTTCAGGTTTAAATCAATAAATTCTTAGAATTTTTCTTGCAGCCATTAGTTGGAGATGTAGCAAAGTTTTCTGATCATGGGACAGACAATCCAGGAATTTGTCCAATAGACACATTAAAGGGTCCCAGGAAAGATTCAATTTAAGAAAATTTTCTACGAGCCCCTTAACTTCAGTCCAAAAGTGTTGAACAATGGGACAGTCCCAAAATATGTGCGTTTGATTACTCACAAATACACAGTTTTTCCAGCACTTATTGCTACCCCAAATCCCAGAGCAGAAAGACTGTAGTGGTGTCCCCACCCCCTTATGGCAACATTTTTTTACTTTTTAATGTAAAATGTAATTTATGCATCATCTGCTTTAATAATCTCATTTTTATTTTTGTCATCCAAAATGTATATGATTGATTTTTATTTTCTTAAAACTAACGTATTAATGACTTTTATTATATAATATTTCTTAGTTAATATATTACAATTGATTACGTTCAAGCAATATAATTAGATTTATGAGCTGTGATGGAGAGCTAGTCTTTTTTTTTTATATATAAACCAAATAACTATTTGGGAATTGAAAAATCAAAGATGTTTGGGAATTAAAGACTAAGAGAGATTTTTGATTTGCAAATTAATTATGATGATCAGGACTAAATGAATTACTAAGATGAGATGGGATTTTTGGTGTATTGGATATTCGATGACCAATATTGAAGCAGTCAGCACTTTGAACTGAAATGCTTCATAACTGCTTAAATATGTTTAGAGATTAAGTAATTTAAATGCAGTATTTGGTTCTTTGGTGTACTATGTACTAATTGTGTTTTTTTTTTTATATTCGTTCGTAAGTTTTTTTCCTTATTCCCTAATATTTTTATCTGCCTGTTATATGCTAATCTGTAAATCTGCATAATATTGTTAGATTTGTTATATTCTATTAATATTCTGTATCAAGCCTGCTGTTTACATGTGTTCCTCAAAGACAAAAGAAAGTTCTGTCAGTAAAGCTCATTCTCAGGTTTTAGAACCAGGTTTGCTAATGGATGAATGCAGTTTAAAATGGTGGCTAGACGTGATCTCCCCACCCTGATGTCACAGCTGGTCTCTCTTTGAATGTTAATCTGCCTTAATCCAATGTTTTATTTTTTTCTTCTCTCTGTTGTATCTCCGTCTCTGTGAGCCTGCAGGCGAACAGATGCAACACAGAAAGACACATCGCTCAGAGCCAGAGAACCTCAGTAGAGAGTTAGCCCACATTTCAGACTATTGACAAAGCAAACAAAACTAGGCTAGCTCTGGATCAGTTAAGACAGCAAATGTGAAATAATGCAAGAGTTTTAGGTTTTAATACGAAAAGACATCTGGATTTAAAATGTTTTTTTTTTTGTTTGTTTTTTTTTTTTGTTTTTTTACAATTCTCAATAGTTTTTTCAAATACTCATTTAAATAAAAGGAAAACCGATTTGTCATGTACAATTTACAGTATTAATTAATAATAAAGTATTTTTAAATTAATATTGCAGTTGCTAGTTGATGTAAGACTTGATTTTGGTCTGGTTTCTCTTTCAAACTGAAAGGGACCATTCTTTTTCCTGCTGGTAAAGTATTGGTCCTAAAAAAAGTTTTTTATTTTTTAAATGGGATAATTTAACTCCGAATGGTCTTCAGGATGCTGTCTTCTCGGATGATGAATTGAACCAGTTGTAGTAAATTTATTTGGCTGAAAGATGCCTCTTGATATTTTAGCTAAATAAATTTAGCTACTTTTTACTCTAGGATATTTTTGGTCAACATTTTTACTCATGGTTGGTGTAGCCCATCCAAATTGTCAAAACATAGGAAGAAGGGCTAATTAAACGCTATAGTATTTGGTAAAAACTAAACTAAAAAAGATTTTTGTTTGACAATTTTGGTCCCCCCTAGCAGGTATCACTTTTTATAGGTTCTCTCACTGATCATAAGTGTTTTTGTCAAATCATGTCTTCATTCCATAAAGAAACTATTCTATTTAATTTATTTCTTACCTGTGAGAGCAACATAATGGACTGCCAATATTAGAATGGTTTGATTTCCACTGTGGTGCAATGACTTGAAGAACCTTCTGGAATAATGGACTCGGGCTGTTTCATAAATGTTTTCTCTGTTGTATGATTAATTGGTTGCCTTTAGTCAAAATATCCCTCCGTCTCTTGAATGCTGAGGGCTATAGTGTAAAGACATTAACTTAAAGACACACTGAAATTAGCTTCAGGGCTTTGAAATGGTCAGCCTGGTAAATGACTACAATATTGAATGTGTCTGTCTCTTCTGTTCCAGTTTTATGTACCCTGTAGGAGGGGGTATTGGACCACCACAAGGTAAGCAAGGTTGTTTTTTTTGTTTTGTTTTTTTTACATTAGATCATTTTGTTTTGACACTTTTCTCCAGTATAACATTTAAATGGAAAAATATATTTGTGTTATTAAACATTGTCTTTGTTAATGGCAGGAATGATGCCCATGCAGCAGCAACAGCAGCAGGGCTTTCCCATGGTCCAGGTCATGCAGCCCAACATGCAAGGCATGATGGGAATGAATTTTGGAGCACAGATGCCTGGTACCATGCCAATACAGGTTTGATATATTTATGTGAGCCATCAAAAAATTAGTCACCAGAACTTCTAATCTCTCACGATTGGAATGTCCTCATTGTCTTGATCTCGTGCTTCCAGGGTGGGATGGCGATGGGCATGCAGACTCCCGGGATGCAGTTCATGGGTCAGCCTCAGTTCATGGGCATGAGGGGCCCAGGGCCACAGTTCCCTGCAGACCTACAGAAGCAGATGGCGGAGGAGCATCAGTAAGGCTTTATATATTCGCACTGCAAGAAAGTTGTTTGTGCACCACAACTCTTCTCTGATCAGTGTGTGTGCACAGAAAACGTCTGGAGCAGCAGCAGCGGATGCTGGAGGAGGACCGGAAGAGAAGACAGTTTGAGGAGCAGAAACAGAAACTACGGCTCCTGAGCAGCGTCAAGCCCAAAGTGAGAAAGTCAATGTGATTTAAAAATTACTACATTCTAAATAATAAAGCTGTTGTGAAAATACTTACTTGGTTAGTATTGCTTGGTTTAACTGTGATTATAGTGCGGTTTCATTTCCAAGAATACATTGGCGTCTAAATAAGGGATTTTATGGGGAATATAAACACCAAATCTTTTTATTAAAGTAATGTTGAGTTATTTTTGCTGCTTTATCACTGTCTGTTATGCAAACTGTTATTTTAGTATCACTGAGATGCTATTATAGTTTTTTATAAATATTATAAATTCGTTATCTGTATTTTTTTGTTTTGTATTCAGTCGTTTTGTTGTATGATTAAATAACTTTTAATATCTGTTTAGTTTTTATAATAATAGTTTTCATTTATTTTTAGTATTTTAAATATAATGTTAACACATGTAAATAATAGATAAATATATACTGTAAATGTGACCCTGGATGACAAAACTAGACGTAAGGGTGAATTTTTTCAAAATTGAGAATTATATATCACCTTAAAGCTGAATAAATTAGCTTTATATTGAGGTGTTGTTTGTTCGGATGGGAGAATTTTTTAACTATTTGGCAATAAAACCATTTGACCATATCCTGAATCTGAGGGTGCAAAAAATCTGCCTTTTAATGTCTAAATGAAGTTCTTAACAATGCATATAACGAATACAATTAAGTCTTAATGTTTACAGTAGGAAATTTAGAAAGTATCTTTATGGAACATGATCTTTACATCCCAGTGATTTTTGGCATAAATGTAAAAACGGATCATTCTGACCCATACAATGTATCTTTGGTTATTGTTACAAAGATGCCTCTCCTGACCCTTGTGATCCAGGGTCTATACTAAATATATACTAAAATGAAAACCAAAAAACCCCCAAAACTTTATTTAAAATATTTGAAGTAACATAAGTATTTTTTGTAGTTTTAGTAAGACTCAACTATAACTTTGCCATAAATACTTTTTCTTGCTTGTGAGCTGTAAACTCAAAACAAAATTACTATTTTTGTACAGACTGGGGAGAAGAGTCGTGACGATGCCTTAGAGGCCATCAAAGGAAATCTAGATGGATTCAGCAGAGATGCCAAGATGCATCCAACACCATCTTCACAGTCTAAGAAACCAGGTACATCCAGTGATGCGTTCCAGCTGCCTCGCTGCCTTCGGGCCATTTGCTTTTCAAGCCCTTGCTCATGACGTCAAGGGTCGCATCAGTGACCCAGACAGCTTTTGACAAGGCCACAGTGACTATCGAGCACTGAATGACATTACCAGGGAGGCACTCACACACTGTTAAAGGGATAGTTCACCCAAAATGAAAAATCCTGTCATCATTTACTCATCACTGAATTTAATTTCCCTTGGGACACACAAGTTAGATTTTGAAGAATTGCACGGGATGTTGCTTGCTGTGCATTTTCATACGGGTTTGGGCTGACATGACAGTGAGTGAATGATGACCATATTTTACTTTTTCAGTCAACTATCCCTTTATATTGTTTGTATTCGGTCTGGATGCGAACACACCACATCTTTATCCAGTCAAATATATAGCTATTTTATTCCTAACACCCAGCAGGAGGCCCTCAAGATGCTCCCTTTCCTTATTCTCCTTGTAACACATTATCCTCCTGCTTATTATTGTGAGAACTGTGAAAAATCACAAAAACATAAATTATTTGAAATAGAATTATTTTGTAGCATTAAAAGTGCCTTTACTGTCACTTTTTTGACATTGCTAAATAATTTATTTCTTTTAAAACATATTACTAACTCCAAGCGTCTGAACGGTAGTCTATATGGATGAAGGTTTTCTGCATCTAATACAAACCTCTAATGGTACCTTTTGAAATGTACCATGTTAAAAAAAAAGTTTTGGATTTGAATCGCATGTCATCAGTCAGAGGTCAGATTGTCATTCTTAAAATTGGACTGACATTAAATGTTGCAGTTTGTTAATACCAGCCAATTGGCAAGTAACTTTGTTTATTCACTCACCAATGCCAATTTTAACTCCGCTTTGGAATGTGGCATTTTAAGCAAAACAGGATAAATAAATATAAATACTGGACAGAAATTAATTGGATGGTAAGATATGGATGTACCATATCTGACTGCATTTAGATGAGAATGAGACTTTGCTAAAATTTTGCTTAAATAGTGAAAAAGCAGGAGAGGAACGATGGGCATTTTCTTAGTCAATCATTCATGGCAAGGAAAAAAAGTGTCAATAAAATAAAAAAAAAATAAAAGTTGATTTTGTTTTAATTTTGGACCTTGCTATGTATAAACACGTACATTTCCATTGACATTTTCATTTAAAGGTTGTGTTTGCTTTTTTATATTAAAACAGCAGCACCACACCCAAAGAAATTCACTACCCTCCTGTTGTTCTTGTAAAACTGTTTCTCTGCGAGGTCATAACTCATATGTTTGTTTTGTCTGTCTCACTCTCTTGTTTGGTTTTTGCAGACTCATCACCATCTCATTCCTCTGTCACCTCTCATACCCTTCCTCCTACTTTCCCTGATGACGACGATGAGTTTAGTGACTTTGTGCAGGGCCCTGTCGATGCCTTCTCCTCATTCCCCCCTTCATCCCTCCCTCCATCGTCCCCTTCGCTGAGAGCCGCTCACATTAGCCAGCCATTAGACATGGGGCTTGGCCAGCACCCCCCTTCCTCCCCTCTCCCTCACTCTGTCCCTTCATCTCTCCCTGTCTCACCTGCCACCCAACACTCTTCTGTCATCTCCAGCTCACAATCTGCATTTCAAGGTAATGCCCCTCACAGTTTCTCACTTTGCCATGTCATCACTTAGTACCCATAATCAATAACTTGGTGCCATAACAGCATGTTATTTGTGTTGCAGTAAACTGGTAGATTCACTTCACAAACTAGTTGTTAATATTGAACAGTAAGATATGTGAGATATCTGGGGTTGAATGTGCCAGCCAAGCAAATCCCATTGACTTGAATTTGAATCATAACCTTTCTTGAGATCTTTTAAACCTTTTTGCCCATTACTGCTATCTTGCTGTGTTCTTGACATAAAGTCAAAAGTCTGTCGAGGTTTCCGATTCAGATATGATGATCACCATCTGTGAGATTTGCACAGCAATTCTGACTCAACCATCACACTCCACCTCCCTTCGGGTTTGTCAGGTTGCAGATGGCATCCCATATGCTCTTATAATTTAAGCTGGAGTTCTATCAGAGCATGCACACTATGCCGATTGTGACAGCATACTGATAAGAAGCTTGGAGTGAAGTGTGTGATTGATCGTGTCACAGGTTCAAGTTAAAAACATTTGGACAGAATTTATGCCATGGTGTCTATTACCACAGACAAAAAAACTGAACTAAAACTGACTGTGGCTCGTATTTTGTGCTGTAAACATACTTTCACTGGAGTAAAAGTCAAGGCATTTAACTACTTGTACTAAATTTTATTGGCCAGTTATGCCATGCCTAAACATTCCCTGTTCCATCTCTGGTACTGTGAAGAGGTCAATGAATAGAATATTCATTGTAAATGCTTCATTATAACAATAAATTAGCTGTTACTTACCTGCTCTTTTGGATATTTTATCAGAAAAGGATCAGAAGGACTGTTTATGTGCTCCAAAAGTTAATGGGCCTTGCTGTATGTTCCCTCTATAGAGAGTAGAACATATCTTGTTGACTGGAACTGAAACACTCTACATAGTCAGCTACTTTAAGTGCCATAAAAGACTATTTATTCCAGTAGAGCATCTTGTTAACATAATGCTCCTAAAATATATAAAAGGTGACTAATGAATTCTTGAAAGCTTGCCTACCTCTTGGAAAAGCTTTTTCATCTGCACCACAACTTGTAATGTAAAATACTACAGTTTAATATGGCCTCTATTCCTTACTGATTCAGGCCCATCTCTGGAGGAGAAGATGTTCACATCTTGTGATTTGACAGCTGATAAAAAAGCCCAGGTTAGTTTTAAGCCACGCCAGGCGCTGTCTGAATTGTGTCCAAGAGTTCAGGTCATAGCTCAGTTTCACAGCAGCACCAGAGCCCGAAACTGGGCACAAACTCAAGATGACTTCAATTCAGCCTTTATCACAGAGACGGCACCCGAGCCTCGACCTGCTACTCAGGCACCCCCTGCGGCAGACAACCCACCTGTCCATCCTACTAGCACTAGTGGTGAGAAGAAAACATCCATTTCAGCCCGCCTCATTTTCGAGCTTCTCAAAATTAACACATCTTGCAGCTCGAGACTCCCTGTCCTGCATCTATTTGCTAATCAAGAGATATGCTTGGTTTAGAAGGGCTGATTTCTTATCTTGTTCTTGTTTGAAAAATCTTCAAATCTTAAACCTAACACTTTTCAGTGAATATCCAAGTAACCAAATCTGTCCTCTTACTTCAACTATTGTTGCAAAACAGATCCAAGGTATTAAATGAGAGAAAATGCATGAGCTGAAAAAGCTTTACCCTTGAAGACAATGTGCTCTTGAGTGTGAAAAATGTTCAAAGTTTGAATGGAAAAATAGACTAATATAAAGATACTTTAATAAAAATCTATACTTCATAAAGAAATGTCTAATTCAGATATTCTGTCTACTGCCTCTGAAACATTTATTTTCTGTCCTGGACGTCTAACTGCACGTGATCTAAAATGTGTGCATGTTTTGGATTTAACATGTGTATACTGGTTTTGGTTTCTTAACATGTGGTGCTCTATAAATTCTTGTACTCCTTGCACATTTTCCAATTTCTCTGAAATGATTGTTCTGGGATTTTTAGCTCCAGAAGTGTCCAAACCTTCACATGCAGGGCCATCTTATTCAGGGTTTGTCTCAACACATTTTGAATTAGAAATTTCTGGTAATCTTGAAAGACAATGATTATCTTGTTCAAGTGTGTATAATTATGCTTGGAGCAAGCTTGGTAAGAAGGTGGCCCTCCTCTATCAAGATTGGACACCACTGGTTTAGTCTGTCTGCTAAGCCCATTGGTGGTATTATTAGAAAAGAAATCAATTGCGTGATTCACTGCTAAGGATGCTTACTTGGGGGTTTATTCACCATAGCCCCATTTTAATCATTTGCCTAATTTACTTCTCCACAGGACTCACAGTTTTAGCATAGATTTCAATGTACTGTACGCTTTGACAGTGTTTGTAATGAGATGGGTGTCAATGCCAATACAAAGCAAAACTCTCTTTTTGGTACAGTATGTTGTCAATCTGTTTGTCCTACAAACCCTCCAGCTCTAGGCTCAAGACAGCTGAGCTGATGGCAGAAGCAGTGGGAGTCTTTAGTGTGTCTGTGCATAGTGTCAGTAGTATATCCGTGCTGGGCTTTGCTGACAGCAGGTGTGGGGGACGTCTGACCGTTCAGAAGGCACATGAGATATATTAACATAAGAGTCCACAAGGGTCTCACTGTTTTTATGTCCATCACAAACAGGTGTGGGTGTTTACCCCCAGCAAGACATGCAACCCCTGGTGCCAGCCTGGTTGTACAATGACTCACTCATCCCAGGTATATTCTCTTAACATGATTCGTTTTTGCTTCAGTTCGTAGCTCTGCATATCACAGTATCTAATGCTAAATGGTTGCTCTTCACAGATATGTTCAAGAAGGTCCTCGAGTTCACCATGACACCAACAGGTATTGACACAGCCAAACTCTACCCAATTCTGATATCATCGGGTCTGCCACGGGAAGCTCTCGGACAGATCTGGGCCTTGGCCAACCGCACCACACCTGGAAAGCTGACTAAGGAAGAGCTGTACACCGTTTTGTCTTTGATTGGAGTTGCGCAGGTAGTCTATATTTCACTATTTTAAAAAATTACACGCATTAGCTTTTAGAGAGTATGCAGATTGGGGTAGTTGCATTTTTAGGCCAGAGGTGTGGCCTCTTATAATCTTGTCTTGCTGCTCTTGGCAGTTACATTTCTGTAGCTCTTCCAGCAGCTCATGAGACTCTTTCTGTAATAACACATTTGTTATGCAAATTAAAAAGCTCAATGAGAAGCCACTATTCCAGTGGAATAAAGAAAGGAAAAGCTAAAGAGAATGCCAGAAATGGCATAGAAAATGGAAGTTGACTTTAATTAATATTTTAGGCAAACAAATCAGAAAGGCTCTTGGTGGAGGGGGAAATAGACATCTGGATGGCGAAGGAGGTCTATTGTTTGACAGGCCTGCTTTTTAATTCTGTTTCTGTGATGAAAGACATGCCATAAATTCAATGTTCTTGCACAAGGTGTGTTGAAGCACTCTTATCTAATAGCTTACTAAATCATTGTTATGTGTAGGGCGATTAGCAGTTTTAATTTTTAGTGTGTTATGTTTATAGCAGTGCCTCATCTTAATGACTGTCAGTAATCAGTGTTTATCAGTTAGATTTCAATTATCTACTTGTTATTGTTGAAGTTATCATTCTGCTTTAACCCTTTGCTTTTATAGATTCTCTTTGAAGATTTTTGGTTAACAGGGAATGTTATGGTGCACAGGTCCTGTCCTGGAGGGATAGCATCTTGCTGAGTTATGTATCAGCTTCGATTTAACCCAGGACTTGAGTTGAAGAGTCCTAGTGTAATGGTTAAAGATCTGGCTGGTATCTTTTGTTCATGTTTTTTTTATTCATCTACTTAAATGAATAGTTCACCCAAAAATAACTTGAGGGTGGGTAAATGACAGAATTTTCATATTTAGGTGAACTGTCTTTCCAAGTGTGCAAACTATGTGAGCCCACAAGTTAAAAGCATTTGATCCTGATGTACAAAACAATTTAGAATGCAATGACACATTGTCAAGAGATTGCATAGCTTGAAGTGTTTGTTAATGTATTTGCTTTTTGTTTATGATTTGATTTCTTTGGAATTTGTAATGAACAAAAAGGTCTTTTTTCACATACAAATGATCCAGATCCTATATACAAATGTTGGTCCTATCATTTTGTTGATATCTTGGTTGAATCTTACTACCCCAACTTTTAGTTTCACAGTACCAGGTTTAAGTCACATTAAAGAAATAGTTGACCCAAAAATAAAAATTTTGTCATACGAGCTCATAATACTGACCCTCATGTTCCAAAGACCTTTGTTTATCTAGAAAAAACTAATTACGATGGTTTTGATGAAATTCAAAAGCATTCTGATTCTGTAATCTGGACTATTTTAATGATGTCTTTACTACCTTTTGGGGCATTGAATGTTGTCAGTTGCATTAATGTCTATGCAGGGCCAGACAGATTTTCAGATTTCATTAAAAATATATTAATCTGTGTTTTGAAGAGGAACAAAGGTCCTACAGGTTTGGAAAGACATGAAAGTCCGTAATTAATGATATCAATTAATTACAATTTTTCTTGATTGCTTAAGAATAACGCTATTTTTCTAAAAGCACACCCATTTCCCTAAACTATAAACACTATTCCCTGCTTTGACACATGAGTCAGATTTGGTAAACTGTTACCGCAAAACTCTACGCACAAATCCCTACATTTTTCAGTGCTTACACCATGTGGTCATTTAGAAAACACTAGCATTCGATAATGTAAACTTAAGTCAGCACTGCTTGATCTCAGTTAGCACACAATTACCAAGGTGGAAACACTAGGAGTCAAAATTGATCTCACACCAATCAGGACCTTTTAATGGAGATAAAAGCACCAAAGTCAGCTTACAGTTTTTCTCATGGGCTTTGGTCCATTTCTCACATCAGAAATGAAATTCTCAGAACTACTTGTTCAACATCATCTAGTCTCTTGTGTAGATCATAAAACATTTCTCATTCTTTTGAACAAGTTACCATTGCTCTAGTACAATCATGCAGCTGATTACAGTACGTGTATTTGATTTTGATCTGATTATGTACACAATGACATCTAGTCATTACTGTAATACATTGATTACTGTAAGTCATTACGGTAAACACAAATTGGTTGATCTTACTGTCATAATCTGTCAACCGAATTTTCTACACATTTTTTTTCATATACAGTCATATATGGCATACATAAAAAGCACAGTCTTCTGCATTTCAGTACTGTAAATGCCAAATTGATGCCAAAGTTTGTTTTTTCAGCAAAAGTTAATGGTTTTGATTGTAAAGCTTAATTTTGAACTGAAAATGGATGTTTGGGAAATTGAGTGAGACGTTATGGATTTGTGTTTACTGTTGTGGGAGTATGAGGCATAGTTTCAAGAAATGTATTTAAGCAATCGAGAAAAACTGTAAAATTTTGGGTGAACTAATCATTTAAATGACTTGCCCTTAACTAAACGGGTCTAAGTTGCATATTGTTGTATTTTCCAGAGTGGTCTTACAGTCATGAGTTTGGACATCTTGAGTCAGTTTCCCTCTCCGCCTGTGCCCAATCTACCCACCATGGCTATGGCTATTCCTGCTGTCCTGCCTCAGCACCAGCAGCCCATCATGACCCAGCCCCCTGTGTCGATGTCCATGCCAGTCACCGCTCCGCCTGTCATGAGCATGACCGCAAACCCACCCGCACAGCCACCGGCCAGCTTCATCACCAACTTCCCTCCTGTTCAGGTAAACATCAGACACTTTATTATGGATAATAACTGCAGAGTTATTGTTCAGCTGATTCATTGTTTTGTTGGTTTATGTTAGGCTACCAAGGCTGATGATGACGATTTCCAGGACTTCCAGGAAGCCCCCAAAGCCGGCGCTGGAGATGAGTCATTCACAGATTTCCAAGGAGAGACAGGAGGAGCGTTTCCCAGCATGACATCATCATCCCAAAGCGGGTACAAGCATTTTCATCTATCCATCATGGCATATTGTTGCACATAATTTTTATGTTATGCAAACTGCTTGGAGAAATGCATCGTAAAGCAGTGCACTGTCATCTCTCATTAGTAGTTTCTGATATTGTTTTCATGCTTCATTAATTTCTCAAGACTTAGTTAGCTCCATGGAATCGCTCTCTGCTTTGTAATGCCTTATAACAACCTGCCCAGTGCAACAATTAAACCCCCGTCATCTTTTCTAATGAACCCATTTCAGTGGACAGCTGATAAGCTCATCTCATTTTATTTCTATTCACATCTGCACGATTTTATGCTCCCAGGAAAAATCTGTGAATGGTTGGAAGTATATTCACTTAGTTCCACGGCCTTTACCGTTCGATCAGCTTCACTGAGCACAAAGGATCCTTTCTTTTAGAAGAATATTTTGGTGCTTGTATGTGTCAGATTGTTCGCTAATTAAATCAGTGAAAATGAGAAGTGTTGAGAATAATGCAGGAAGTGAGGATGAGAGCAGAGTTTTTTTCCTGTGCTGGGAATATCGCTGTTATGAGGAAAGTGATCCAAGACATAGAGAAGGGGAAGAAAGAAACTTTTGTTTAAAAAAAACTTGAGTTTCAAGTTGCATATTTGAACCACACTGAAAAGTATGCATTTTACCAATGTGGCCAGTAAGATTGTTTTCTTTGAACAAAACGTATGCTTTCTTTCAACATGGACACAATAAATTGATCCAAAGGACAGTGAGCACTGCAGAGATGATGATAAATGATTCTTGAGCATCAAATCGACATATTAAAAAGATTTCTGAAGGATCTTGTGACACTGAAGATTGGAGTAATGATGCTGAAATTCAACTTTGACTACAGGAATAAATTACACTTCATATTATTTCACAATATTAGTGTGATTTTTATTAATTAAATGCAGTTCTTGATATTACAGACACTGTTTCTCACAAACCGTTTGTATTCATGTGTACATTAACCACTTTTTTTTTTACTTTAACATTTTATAATCACTTTACTCATTTCCCATTTCTTACCATCCTTATACAACTGAAATCTTGAAAATCAATGGGATGCAGTATTTGTCCAACTTTGGATTTTTAATTTCCTTTTGTTTTAAAATAGGACACTAAAATAGGACATTAAATACTAATCTTGCGGAGATGATATGCAAACTAAATATAATGTTTTGGATTGTAAACTCTCTTTGTGAACTCTTTGTAGCTTGTAAAGCACTTTGAACTGTTTGGACTGACTGCTGTATGTTTTGTCTGCTTCATGCAGTGTTCCTGCCATGCTAACTCCAGTGTCAGGGTCTTCGTCCTCCTCCTCCTCTGATAAATATGCAGTGTTTAAACAGTTGTCAGTGGAGCAGCCTGCAGAGCCCATACCTTCTCTCTCAGGTAAAACACACACATACATGCCCATTAAGCTCTATACATTAGCCAGTTGAGGAAGGCAGATCTCTCAGAAGACTGCTGTCATATCGGGTTAACTTCTAAGACTGATTCTCTTGTCTAAATGCATTTGCATTTGTGTGACCCACAGATGTGTTTTGCATTAACAGCAGGATAATTTTACCACATTCCTGTAGCTCCTTTTATTGTTATTATGGTCTAGTTAAAGAGCACACTTTGCTGCTTCTGCTCCCAGCCATTGTTTACTGTTTTGTTCCAGATTCAGGGGACAAATACAGTGTTTTCAGAGAGCTTGAGCAGCCTTCAGACAGAAAACCAGTTGGTAAGCAGATGCATGTCTGACACAGCATGAACACATCAAATACACAATCTAGATCTGCTTTTTACAATATTACATTCAAAGTGCCCCTGTTATACTTTATGAAAGGTTCATATTTTGGGAGTTCAAAACAACAGGTTGACATGCATGCAAGGTCACATTGTCTTGCAATATGCATTTATTCTTGCCTTTGCTCAACGACTCCCAAACTATTTGCTCAATGGTTAATTTCTCCAAACCCCTCCTTTGTGTGATTCTAATCTGCCATGATTGGTTGATTTTCTTAATAAATGCAGCATTTTTAAGTGCAGTGCTGTATTGTTTACATCTGTTACCAGGGAAACAGTTATTTTAACGCTCCAAAAGAGGCAAAAATCCATAATAGGGGCACTTTAATACAATTGTACCAGTGTGTTGAAGGGCTTTGTAGACTGATTTAGGCGTGTGCGTGTCCCTGTCTCACTAGAGCAGAATCCAGTGGGGACAGCTCTGAGAGAGCCAGTAAGTTAATGGTTGCAGTGATCTCCTCTCCAGAACGCCTGTGGTTCTGTTGTGTTCTCTATTTATTCCACCTAATTGTCGAGTGTTTATTTTAATGACCCGTTGAACTTAATATTTTTTTTTACCATCAAGCACAGCACTCATTACATTTTTTAAATTATGCTTTTTTATGCATCAGTCGAATATGTCAGTGATTTTTAAAGCAGCCCTACACTACACTATACGTGATATAGAAAACTCACATCAACTAATTTTTTTTTAATTGGACTTTTAATTGGTCTACCACTTGCCTCTTCACTACAAGTGAAATGAGAATTGATTGATTGTGAGTGTGTAATTGTGTTCTGAGACTGAAATATACTGGTAAATTTGCTATATTCTGTCAGGTTGATTTATATCTTCACACTAAAATTCTTCAGTTCCTTTGTACCACCTTTTTATTTAAATTCAGCAGTCAAATGCAGCTTTCGTTGCATTGCAAATCTATTTTTCTCTTTTTAGGCCCATAAAATGGAGCTCTGGGCAACTTGTAGGCAAACTCTACATTGTGCTGTGCCAGCTCTCTGTCCTTTGTTGTTCTGGTGTGAAATGCAGTTTGTCATGCCCTTCAATTGTTTTCTTTTCGTTTTTCCACAGGGGAGGGATTTGCTGATTTCAAGTCTGTCAGTGCCGACGATGGCTTCACAGACTTTAAAACAGCCGACACTGTTTCTCCACTAGACCCACCAGACCAGGCCAAGTTCCAGCCAACTTTTCCTCCTCCTTTTACTTCTTCTCAGTCTCTATCCCATTCACAGCCAGCCTCTCTGGCTCAACCCAGAAATCCTCTAAACATGGCAGACCTAGACCTCTTCACAACAATGGCTCCTTCTTCCACCACCACGGTTGACTCCAAAATCAACCTGTTCCCTTCAGCGCCACCATCACTGGTATTGCCCTCAGCTGCCAAACCTCCGGGCGTAGGGGGTGATGACTTTGGCGATTTTGCTCTCTTTGGCCCTTCAGCATCCTCTGAAATAGCTCCCACCACCTCCACAATAGGAAGAGGAACTGGAACGACAGTTCAGGATGACTTTGCTGACTTCATGGCATTCGGGAGCTCGAGAGAGCAGAGAAACGAGACCGGCTCTGGAGACGGTACTGGAGAGGCCCAGGCAGAGACGTCCCAGCCAAGGCAGCAAATCACAACTGACAAGTACGACGTCTTCAAGCAGCTTTCCCTGGAAGGTGGCCTGGCCTACGACGATAACAAAGAAAGCGGCGGGGGCTCTTTCTCGTCGCTCAAGAGTGACAATGACGACTTTGCAGATTTCCAGTCCTCCAAATTCTGTACGGCGCTGGGTGCGTCTGACAAGAGCCTGGTGGACAAAGTGGCTGCATTCAAGCAGGCCAAAGAGGACTCTGCCTCCGTAAAATCTCTGGACCTCCCGTCCATTGGGGGCAGCAGTGTAGGGAAGGAGGATTCTGAGGATGCACTATCAGTACAGCTAGACATGAAGTTGTCGGACATGGGTGGAGACCTGAAGCATGTGATGTCTGATAGCTCCCTTGATCTCCCTGGTTTGTTGTCCCATCAACCCCCAGCTGCAGGTGAGGAATTAGTACGCTTGCTCTGGTGAAGTATGGCCGACTTTGTCTGTTTCTTTCTTTCACACATGCTCAGACCACTCAGGCCTCTCAAAGGCTGAACCACCACCCTATCAGACACCCAGTTGGAAAACAGTATGTCTGTTTAGTGTGGCTGAGTTAAAGTTACATATCAAAAACTTGCTATACATCATATCATGCAGTCATTCCCGTTCAAGTTATATATGTTTCCAGTTGAGTCATGCACAATTGTAAACCTACAGTATTTATTGTTGTTTAATTTATTTATTTATTTAGCTTATGTATATTATTTACATTTTTTACCAGTCAAGACTTGTGCTTGTGGATTTGAATCTGATGAGATTAGTATTATCGCTAACAGCACAATAACTGGTATTATAAACTCCTAGTGTTATCAGGTGATCAGGCAGTTACTAAAGCACATTTATATACAGTAATTAATTCTAATAGCTTGTGACTTGGTTTTCTCTCCTGTCATCCATCTGTTCATGTTGTCGCTGACGTCATTTCTCATTGGTTACCTTGTTTCCCTTGTTTTGATTGTCAATGTATATGAAACAAAAACCAAAGCAGCACATTTTAATGGTGGAATGCAAAAAAGGGGAACACGCTGCACCTGATTGATTTCTCAGATTTTTAGAACTGACTGTCAACACCGACATATAGCAGCTTGTAAAATCTGATCCATTTATTCAGTTGCCACTATAACATCTTTATCTCTTGCCGTAGTAATGACTTAATTGTCAGCATAGTGTCAAGGTCAAGAATAGCTGAATTTGTTGTCCACTCCTTACATCGGAACATACTTAAGATCATACACAATTTAAAGAGATAAAAGGGCCACATTCAAGGCCCAGAAAGGTAGCGGGGACATATGTAACATCAGTGGTTCAATAAAGTGTTTGTTTTCTTTGCACACAAAATATTCTCGTAGCTTCATTATGGTTGAATCACTGATGTCACACAGACTATTTTAAAGATGTCTGTACTGGCTTTCTGGGCCTTGAACATGGTAGTTTCCTTGCTGTCTATGCAGGGTCGGAAAGATTAATAAAAAAAAAATTATATGCTCCGAGGATGAAAGAAAGTGTTACAGGTTTGGAACGACATGAGATTTAGTAATTAATGACCGAACTCTCTCTTTAAAATCCAGTCCATTTAGACTGAATTTAATTTCTGAAAATGTGATTTTAATCAGATTTCATATTATGCTTTTTTAAATTCGGGTTCATAAGAATGTCTTTTTGGTGCAAAGCCAAACTTCATAATGATCACATTCAAATCTGAGATTAGAGATTATTAGAACTCTAAAATATCTTTGCTCAAGATGGCATTGTTCATTAAAATTCTGCCAGCGCGACACATCTGACTTTACATTCGTTTAGATTTTTTGATTCATCATTTTGCAAGCCATTTTGTGCTCATCAGAACTACAGATGGGATATATGAACATCTAGATTAATATGCTAATGGTGCTGAAGTCTTGGCTGTTTTTCTAAGCATGATAAATGATCTTGACATTTGTCTTTTTTTTGATCTACAATTCCACCTTCATATCAAGTCATAAAACAGCCTCTCTTGATATAGCCAACAGGTGTTGTAGTTAATATCGTTCTGGTCACACATGTTTTGCATGTAACTGTTCATCCATTCATGTGATGGTTATCCGTGTTGCATGTGCATGGAGAATCCTCAATGCCATGCCTCAGTGCATACATGAGCAAAAAATACAAAACACTACCTTATCTAACCCGAGTCACATCACGCATGCATGAACCAGCTGCCCTGTACTTGAGCTGCATACTACAGGCATCAGATACCAGTCCACGGCAAGAAATCTAAGAGCATATTTGGGTGCCAAGTTAGTGAGATCATCTTCTCAGAGGACACAGTGACCTCCCATGAGCTCTAGAAGGGCCTGCTTGTAATCGACTGTCTTTTCCAAATGTCAGTCACCTTTAATTTACATTCATTCTCTGCTTCTCATGTTATTTGTTCTGCATGAAAAGCATCCTGCAAGTATGTGTGCTTGTGTTCACTTTATCATTCATCATCATCATGTATCAGGGTGAGAACACAGTCACAGTATTTCATTCAGTCAGCGTCCACCATCGTATTAGCCGTGTGCATAGACTGGATGGCATTGAGAAAGCACAGTAGGAAGAGTTCCCATAAACTTGTGTGGTCTCAACAAGAGCCAAGAACCAGACCTGTTGCTACTGCCACATATTGTCAGAATTGCCACAAGTTTCCCACTAGTAATTACATATTTTGACTAGTTAAGACCCATTGGATTAAATTTCCATATTGGTACGACAAGACTGACTTTATGCATTTGTCAAACTTGTCATGTAAAGTAGAAATTTAAAGAAATTGTTCTTGTTCTTCTCATGTTCTGGTTAAAAACATGTAAAGCTTCTCAACCACTGAAATGGCTACAGATGTAGTAGTTAAAGATCCTAATATTGATGCTAATTCTAACATGATGTAAATGCAGCAAGAGTAAATGCCATATTTAGCGGAGATGTGATGTGAATGAAACAAGGTTGTGAGGGATGGGAAGTAATTTCATGAATATGCCCCTAATAGAGATGATGATGAATAGAGATTTTTATATATATATATATATATATATATATATAAAAAACATGGTTTAATATCACATGGATTATTCTCCTTGCTAAGTTTCTGAACCCTGATCATGTACATTTTTTTTGCTTGCTATGGGAGGGTCAGAAGAGCCATCAGAATGCATCATAAATGTATTATATTGTGTTTTCTGAAGATGAATGATGGTCTTACCGGTATAGAATGACACAAGCATGAGTAATTAATGACAAAATTGTCATTTTGGTGTTTAGTAAGTTTTGTGTCAGCACGTCATTCATCATATCAACCAAAATTGTAATATTGGTGCATTCCTTCTATATTACACAATCCTTGTTTTAACTCTCATTCTCTGAAAGTTCAGGAACCAGATATGAAACAAAACACAAATCAACTGTAATTGTACAGTCTCATTTTCATTTACGTCATGCTAAACATGGTATCCGCTCCGACTGATGTCTGTAGGAATCCATTTGCCTTCTTTCCATAGTAGCCTCAGTGAATACTAACATTACCTAAACCTTGTCAAACACTGTTCTAGTTACATCTTATACAAATTCTTCTAGTTCAGTTACTGGACACCTCTAAAACCCAAGCATAAATATTGTAGCAGGTTGAGAGTGTTGGGTTTCCTAACACTTGCACTATGCCCCTGGATGTGTAGCTAACCACCCTAGAGTATCTTCTCTTTTTCCAGGACAGAGCTGCTTCTTGTGGTCCTTCCACAAGAAGGTGACTTTGTTTCAGGTTTGTCATGTTCATTTGCTCTTGTAGACCATGCTGACAGAGGAACTCTTTCTGAATTTGCTTTTCTATGCTCCAGTATGTGCCAGTCTTCAATTTGTGAAATTGACAAGTATTTACACGCAGTAAACAATTAGTAGGATTAGTCCATGTTTCTGGCATACTTACAAAATAGGTTGTTTTTAACAAGAATGGAAATGTATACATGCAAATTTAATAGTGTATTTTTATTACAGGAAAATAAACTCTAATTTATTTTGAATATAGATAGACTTGATTAGTACTGCTGATTGTGTTGAAGCATTTATGCCAGAAAGCGTATTATTTGTATTTATGAATAGCATACTGCTTGCTGTGATATGAAATTGTTACCTTTTTGACTTAAGCGGGTCAAAAATAGCTCAAACTGAGATGTACAGGATGGCGAGAGAAAAAGGGAACTTTCTCTTTTTGTCGTTCTTTACCTGTAACTCAAACCCATATATGCTGTAGGATAGATTTCTGTTTCCTTTTAACCCTTTGAGCACCTAACAGACTTTGCAAGCCCTGATTGATTTAGAAAAATTGGATTGAAGTAGGCTGCACAATTCTAACAAAATTCAATAATTCTGAGATTATTCTTAATTCTGAGATTGTGGTTATCAATATAAGAGCTGTTTGCTTAAATGTATTACATTTATTTTAAATGTATACAATTTTAAATGTAGTAATATTTGATCGATTTATTGCAATTTAGCTTTGTTATGCCTTTTGTTTGCAGTGTATTTTCTGACTAATGCCATCTGTGATTGGTCACAATGTTCAGTAATTGTAGACCCAAATTAACACTTTAAGTTAAGTTTATTTGTAATATTTGGGATTAATTGTGCAGCCCTAGTTGAAAGTTTTGCAGAGCTATAGGTCGCCTTGCCAATATATTATAAAAACTTTTGGAACAAGTCTCTCCAGGTTCTCAAAGGGGTTTAATAAGCTGCATAAAACCAATATTAGCATCACCTTGATCTTTGCTTAAATGTTCTGTATCACTTTTCCTTATTTCTTGTTTTCCTTTTATAGTCAGACTACAGTGTTTCTTTGACCAATGAGAACTAATTTAATCTTAATCTGTGAATGTGCCTTCTCAATGCTGGGTTCTGCATCTGGATTTGGGATTTTCTGTCCTGTTTTTGTTTTCTTCTCACTTCTGCCTTTTCTGACTTTGCATGCCCTTGTATTCTTAAAATGCAAAAAAAAAAAAAAAAAAAAAACTTTTTAACTGTTAGTTTGGCAAGACTATTGTAACAAGATCTTTCATGGAATTTTGTGACCTCTCTCTCTCTCTTTCTCTCTCTGCCAATGTTGTCGTAATAAATATGAATAATGGTACAGCAGACATGCGTGCCGTCTTGATTTCTCTCTCCATCCTTCAATCTTGCCGCCCAAAGCAAATTTAGTCATCAGAATTATCACACTGCACTGGTTCCTTGTCAATTTCACAAGTTGATAGATTGTGTGAAAAGCCCTGTGAGGGAAATAGGTTTCAATGCATATGTGAATTAATCATGCTTATTTTAAATTATAAACGTTATGGCCTCTAATGAGGTCAGTACTTAATTTATAAATTATAAACACATCTGTATTAGAAGTAAGTTCATGTAGTAGCTTCAAAGAGTGCAGCAGAATGCATCATTGCAGTTCTTTTATCAGTCTGTTAAGTCCGTACTCTTCAATGAAAGGCAGAAAATTCTCTTGGTAAATCACAGGCCAGTTGTGATTTTCAGTCAAACAGCGATTCATTTTAGATAAATGAAAGGTGAGGGATGACATAGTCACTTTGACCTTCAAAATGAGGTTGTACTTCTAGTAACAAATCTGAAAAACATTTATCAGTCTACACATGCAGATGTTACTCATCCAGTCTAGTCAATAAGACATTAAGTGCTTCCTCCCAGACTTAGAATGACTTCTGGTGGAAGACAAGGACTCGGTGGCTTTGTGCTAGAAGTGTCTACAGTAGTTAATGAACCAGGGCTTTATCATATGAAGATATCAAGAATAATCATGAACAGTGAGCACTTGAGACACATAGTGACATACTCAGTCATCCTGATCCGTACCATCAGTAATAGAAGGAAATGACCTTGATCATGGATATGGTTTTTAACCCAGTAAATGTTCACAAAAACAGCACAAAATGTTTATTTATTGATTTAGTGCATTGATATTTTAACCTAATGCTTAAGTGTTTAAACAAATAAGGGTGAATGGAAAAAAGCTAAAAGTATAATTGTGGTTTTTTTTTTTTGAACCTCTCTTCTATCACATTCCCTAGTAGGCCTCTACTTCCTGGTTGAGAACTGCTTTATATGGACTTAAACTGTAACAACTAGATGTTTATCAGCCTAGAACTGCAGTCCTTCTACTGAATGGACAATCCAGTCAACTTGACAACCAAAATATGCCTTATTATTCAGAATTAATTTAAATCCTCTGGAATGTCTTACACTTTTAAAAGTGCTTTACTTAAAGTACTATTGTAACCACAGATGCTCTCAGAACTTTTATTGAACCCAGAATATCCGGTACTACAACAATAAATGTATTAAATTGTAAAATGAAACTATAACGACAGTAGTATTGCCGTTAGAGCACTTACATGTTTTTTTTTTTTTTGAATGTGATTTCCCATGTTGTCATTACAGAGTCTGATGATTTAAAATTTGACCCCTTTGGCACATCTGCCGTCAGCAGTCTTGGCAGCTATGACTGGTCTGACAAAGAAGATCTTTCGTCTGGTCAAGGTAAGAAGCTCCAGGGAGGACTGCCATCTTCAGCTGTCATCCAGAGGAAAGAGACTTCTTTCGGGAGCTCAGAGAACATCACCCACACCACAGTTGCCAAGGTGACCACATTCCCAATCGAAGATGGTGGCTCTACCACTGAAAGCCACTTAGAAGCCTTTGCTGACTTTGGCTCCATTGAGCAGGCTGGTCAAGACGATGACGATGACTTTGGAGACTTTGCCAGCACAGTTTCGGAGAAATCTGACTCCCCTCCTGGAACCACAGAAGCAGAGGGCAATCAGGGTGAACTGACAGATGAGTTTGTAGCCTTCCAAGGTGACAAGCCCAAATTTGGCAAGTCAGACTTCTTGAAAGCCAGCACGCAGGCCAAAGTGAAATCCAGTGAAGAGATGATCAAGAACGAACTTGCCACTTTTGACTTGTCTGTGCAGGGTAAGTGTCATTGCAGTATTTATTGTTTGAATATTACCAGACAATGTCATTGACGTGTGAGTATGAACAAATCTGTGTGTGAAATCGGCAAATAATGATTTGACAATAACTCCCAGTACAATATTTCATGCTCAAATATTAACACACTGGGTTTAATTTACTACCGCACAAATGTTTTCACAAACCAATCATGATTCACCATGAATAATGCATGCTCAAATATTAACAATGGGTCTTAATGCGTAACTGCAAATGTTTAAATGAACAAATCATGATTCACCAGTGCCCAACCTTCGCAATCGCAACCTTTTTATGCTTATAATAACGGACACTGGGTTTCATGCATCAAGTGTGTTTACACACAGATTTTTTCGCAAAATTGGAGGTATGGACATTTGCTTGAACAAACCATGATTCACAAAAAGAAAAGCATTGCAATATTTTGTTTAATATTAACAGACAGTGACTAAGCATTCACAAAGTGTGTGCGCACAAATTAACATGTTACATCTGTATGCAAACGTTTTCATGAACACATCATGATTTACCAGTAATGCTCAGATATAAACAGACAGTGGATCTCATTCACCAAGAGTGCCTGTGTGTAAAATCTGTGAATCTTTTCACAAACTACTGATAATTTATCAACAACTCAAATTATCACAATATGTTATTGTCAAATATTAAGAAAGTGGGACTTGTTCTCTAAAACGCATATCAATTTGTGTGTGAAATCTTTGTACAAAAGGTTTTTTTTTTTTTTTTAATGAACAAATGATTCATCAGTAAACTAACTATTCATGTTTATTGTTCTCTTGGATATTAGTGAACAATGGTTCTCATTCACTGTTCATATGCATAAATTTGTGTGAGAAAGGACATATTTACTGAGTTTGCCGAAAGGTTGTGTGAAAATCTTGTTGTGTTAAAATGACTAGGATGTATATGTACTAATTTATAATCTTTTACTGTGCTGCAAAATCCATTAGCATTAATACAGTTTTAAGGACAAATTCACGTGGGGTATATTAGACAAAATTTTTTTGTGATCGGTATTAAATACAAAATAATCCACAGGATTGTTTGTGAATGAGCGTATTGGATCCAATGCATGTCCACAACTGCATTCTTTCTGCAAGTCAACAGATGGCAGAGTGGCGTCTCAGGCGCACGGCAACGTCAGTAGATAAACACTGCCACCCAAATCTCTCATCTCTTTCCCTTTGCTTTTTCATCCTCGCACCCCTGCGATTGCGATAATGCATTAGCACTTACTCAATAGCATAAAAGCTTATTTGCCTCTTATTGATCCCCACCCAGATCCACTAAATTTCATTTGTTCAAACAAAAGAGTGTTACTCCTCTGCCAGCCTCCTATCAGACGGTTAATCTGAGGAGTAAGGTTCGTACAGGAATGGATTAGTGTCTGAAACCATGCAGAGACTGATGTGCTTCCCAGCGGGGGAGTGATTACCTGTCGCTGCAACTCACGAGTGTGTAGTACCGCTGTCCGTCTGTGTTCATGCCGTGTATTAGGGGCAGTGATGCCTGATGAATAATGCATGTCTGGATTACTATGCTGCTCTTTTGGACATAATTATCATTTGTTGCAAATTAGGTGTTTGTGGTTTGTCTTGTGGCCCCACGTGGATTAGCGACGACAGTCTAAGTGCTTCAGAAAGTTTTAATTATACAGCAGGATCAACAATTAAACTAGTGCATTAAATTTGGAGAGAGTAGTGTGGTAAAATGTGTCATTCCTTTTCTTAAATCACCATATGCTTTTTCCTTTAATTTTATTTAGATATGCAGATGTTTTTGAAATACAGTTCATACCTACAGTAGCTTGAATGAACCTTTTCTGTAAAGAGGATTATTTCTGAATTAAAATGTATTTTCTTTTTTGGTAAGACATGTCAGGGTGATACAACCTATCAAATTAATTTTTTTTAAAATAAAAGCTTTCTTTTAAAAAATTATTATTTCTAAGAAATTAAAGATGATATATATATTTTAAGATGCTTAAGACTTAAATTGTGCATCTGCCTCATCAGTCTGTTTCGACGAGGAAATATAAAAATAAGTAAAATATATCAGACAAATGCTAGGTAACATTCAAGTTAAAGTTTTAAAATGTTATATTTTAAGTGTTATTTTAGTATTAATTGTATGCTAATTATAGTATGTATTCATATTTAGAATTGGCACTTATTTGTATACAGCTTTTATTAAGATGATTTTTGCAGTGTGCTTTTTTTATCAGGTTTTAATTTCTGTTCTTTCTTTTCTATTCTTTCTACTGTTTTATCTCTTTATATAATATTTGTTTTATTTATCTGTTTAAATTACTGAACTAAATTATTATTATTATTATTATTATTTTAATATTTTCAGTTTTTGTTTACTGTAGGAGCATACCAAAAATATATTTTACCTTGAAAAACTTTTTTTTTTAAATATGTAGGCCTACTGTTCTCTAAATGTAATTACTTGGTAGTTACATTACTTGATTTTACAGCTATTAAATGTAATTTTTTCTTGAAAAAGTTTATTATAAATTTTTATGCATGTATAGTTTTTCATTTTGTTTTTAACCCATGTAAATCTGACATATGAAAAGCATGTGTCTAAGAACTCTTAAATCACATATTTTTAGGCTTGATGTTTAATTTTCTTTGTCATGGACGCTCCCATTTATCAATGACCCATTTATTTGTGCAAAGGATCCCATAAGCGCAGCCACAGTCTGGGAGAGAAAGAAATCGTACGGTCCATCCCCTCTCCTGCCCCTGAGCAGCCCTTCAGAGACCGATCCAACACCCTTAATGAAAAACCTGCGCTGCCGATCATCCGCGACAAGTACAAGGACCTCACAGGAGAGGTGGAGGTCAGTCACTTGCTCTCTCTGTTCTCTCTGGTACATGCATTCTCTTTGAGCACACAGACAGGTTCTCCTTGTTGAATACAGCCTGAGGTTTCTCAGTGAACAAAGCTCTCATTCTGTTTCATCTCTCTCTCTTTTTCTCCCACTGTCTCTCATCCAAACACTTGTGGCAGGAGAGTGAGCGATATGCGTACGAATGGCAGAGGTGTTTGGAGAGTGCTTTGCAGGTAATATACTTTAACACACACGAGAGCTTGGCATACACTTTAAAACTGTATTAGTCTATCGAAAGTATTGATCACATGATAACAACACTATCATAAAAGTGTTATCTGACCAAATAAGAACTTCTGCAAGCAGATCATTGAATCAGCAGTGGCTTGTTATTTAGCAGGCCACTGCTATTTATAATTGTTCAAAGTATTGCAGCAAAAGCTGCCTGGTTGTTAATGTGCAGTCCCAGTCAGTCAAAACATTTGATTTTAATATTTATACACAAGTACGATTCTGGGCCAATGAGATTTCTCTGTGGGAGGAGCAACACAACTTTTTACGCTTTATTGCATAGGATGGTTTTTGGTGTATTTCAAGTTGGGCTCACCCAAATATAGTTAACCCAAAAAATATGCTTTGTGATTTACTTTTTCAAACCTGTGACATGCAAAGCTTGGGTTCAGCCAATGTTGGGCCATGTTTGACAGTTTGTCTATCTATTTTTGTGATTAGTTCAACACCAATAGTTGGACCTCCATTGGTGGCCTTTCATACAATTGTGCATGTTCAGTAATTGGCAGAGCTGCTGTTTCATAGTTTGGATGTCTGCAGTGCTAGCTTGTTTCAGTTTTTGAATTACAAATACTGTCTACTTCCAACCTGTTGGTATTAGGGATTTAACAAATCAAAATCTAACAATACAATAATATTACAATATGAAGTCCACAATACAATATTTATTGCGATATTTAAGGGTTAGTTCACCCAAAATGAAAATTAACCTGTTTTACTCACCCTCGAAGCATCCTAGGTATATATGACTTTTAGATGAATCCAGTCGCAGTTATATTAAAAATTATCTGCAATTGGGAAATTACAATGCTGCTTTGTGAAATGCTGTAATCTTCTGCCGTTAAAAAACAATGTTGCTGCTGCATTCTCAAACACTTGCTAAAATCACAGCACGTGCAAAAAAACAAGTTGACTGCTTTCATTTGTCATTCTGAAGCTTAAAAAACGCCGGATTGCCTCAACAATGTGTGTGCTTTGCTTTAAAACACTCAAAAACAGAGATGATGAAGTAATTAAGCCATATTGTGCTGTGGGTTTTAGTTCATTTGACAGATAATGTGCCAATGCAAAATGACCTAAAACACAACTTTAAAGACCTTTTATGTTAGAATAAGAAGCTTTAATATTTTTTTAAAAACTACTGTTTGTGTCCTGAAGACCTGTCGTCTCATATTGTTATGTGAACATGATAATATCAAGACGAAATCATGATATTTGTGATAATATTACATAGTCATTTCTTATGCAGTCAACAGAAAGTATGTGCAAATTGGTCGCTCATAATCTTTTCACCATTTTGCAGTGTATACTAGTATAAGATGGCTTTCTCTGCCACTAGTTTTGTTTTATGGCTCTGTGTGTTTTTTGAAACGCAAAAGATATTTTTTTCAAAATGGCAAAACAAACAAAATGGCCTCATTGACATTCATTTATAAGCGTTTATATATGACATTTTTTGTGAAGTGAAAATCGATGGTCACAGCTTTCTTTTTATTTTCCAGGTCATCACCACTGCCAATAACACCCTTAATGGCATCAGCAGCTCCACAGTGTGCACAGAGGTCATCCAATCAGCGCAGGGGATGGAGTACCTGCTGGGTGAGACTATGACTGCAGTCACACTCGATTTACTGGTCAGCTTTACCCAACATACCCGACATCTGTAAAACTCAAGATCAGCCACGTCACGTAATCTCTTCATCCACATTCTTACCTGCTCCTCATGGGCCCCTGCAGTCTTCAGTCAAACAGACAGGCCAGGTGTTCTGGTTATCTGCTTCCTAATTCTGTACTCACTCTCTCACAAGGAGCGGCTTTAATGAGCAGTACGTGCTCATGCCCGGCAGGAGAGGAGCACGGGGTGCGGTTGTTACGTAGAAACAAACCGATAAAGCTCTAGCGATTGTGACTGGAGACCGAGCAGGGCATTCTGAGTCTGTCCGGGGGAGGCTGGTGTTACAGAGCAGAGCAACTATTCTGGGCCACTCTAATGGGTTTAATGTAAAAGGACATTCAGCACTGGCGGATGTTTCCCGTTTGGAGACTCACAGGCTCCAATCACACTGCACACAAATTTAGTTTGGTTTTCAAATCTGATCTTCAGAAGTCCTTACTGATCCATTTGTTCCATAGTGTTATGAATATCCAAATAACTTTTGCCATAGTTGCTATAGTAATTATGCCAGGAGAAAACTGGAAAGACTGTTTCCACAACAACTGACTCATTTACTTATTTAACATGGTAAATGTCACATATGAAAAGAGATTATGTAAATTAGTGAGCAATTAGTGAGACAATATGGCATGATTCACAGTACATAAGCATGCAATCCTGAATAGTGAAATCTGTTTATAAAAAAGAAAATTAAACTTAATGAAAAATTATTAAAGGAGTAGTTCACCCAAAAAATCTGAAATTTTGCTGAAAAAGTACTCTTAGGATGTAGATTATCTTGTTTTAGTTTTTTGTGTTTTTATCAGAACAGATACAGTGTGTGTGTGTGTGTGTGTACACATATATAAATGTTCTTTTCACTTTTTTTTTTATTATTTTATTACATGCATTTTTTTTATATTTGGACTAGGGCTGCACGATTTGGGAAAAATGTCACATTGCGATTATTAAGGTCAATATTGCGATTTGCGAAACGATATATAAGTGGTTTCAATTGAATTGAATTGAATTTAATTGGTTGGACCCAACTTGCATGTTATAAAAGAAAATGCACACACAGATTACTAATAATGCTGAAATCTGTATTTCTCAGCTGAGATACAACAATCTAGCTACTAAATTGTACGAAAATAAATAACAGTAACATCTTTACATTACGGAATTAAATTACATTAAATTAACATTAAAATAAAATTAAAAAGTCAAAAGTACAAATAAATAAAACAAATACTCATTTTTACATTTTACATTTTGTCCCAAAACATTTTAGCAGGATGTAACATATACTTAGTATATTTCTTTTGGTATCTCTTATCCAGTGTGCCAATGAGGATGAGAGCGGCACAGAAGCGCGTAGCAGGTGCAAATAAATGACATAAATCAAAGTACATGGCACACAGTGTTTGGAGAAGAACGCTGGAAAATACGACAGAAAGATGCTTGTCTATAGCCTACTGCAGTACAAACTGCCAGTATGAAAGCACAATTGGAGCACGCTGAACATGCTCTGCATACGCACCGCTTCTGCGCTGCTTATGCGTGCAGTAAAACCGGGTTGCTGAACGCGCCACCTTAACTCGCGCGGACGGCACTGAAGGATGTCTAATTGCATCTTTGCATTGACTTAACATCTAAATCACTCGTGCTTAACGCTTCATTTGCGTCTGGTGTGAACGCAAGAATGAATGTCTTGTTACGTCCACAAATGCATTTATTTAATATAATTGCAACATTTGCTGTGATGTAATCGCATAGGCTGACATCGCGATTGCGATAGTGATATGATTAATCATGCAGGACTAATTTGTACTCATTTTTGTACTTTTCTGTGTGTGTGTGTGTATACAGTATGTTATATTTCAATATATATAATAA
>JAUYWG010000050.1:6393238-6424011 GCA_034779775.1 Enteromius afrohamiltoni | reverse complement strand
AAAAATTATGTAGTTGTTTTGAAATGATATATATATATATCATATATACACAATAACTGAATTGTGATATTGATTTTGTTCTTTTTGCCATGAATATAGCCACTGATGCTAAAATGGTATTAAATCATACACAGAACAGATTTGGAGTTATTTAACATTATATCACTTGCTCAATAATGGATCCTCTGCAGTGAATGGGTGCTGTCTGTATGAGAGTCGAAAAACAGCTAATTAAAAACATTTTTTTGTATGTTGTTTTTATTTTATTTAATCTTTTTAATATATTGTGTATAGGTGTGGTGGAGGTGTATCGTGTGACCAAGCGTGTAGAGTTGGGGATAAAAGCCACGGCCGTTTGTTCAGAGAAACTACAGGAGCTGCTTAAAGACATCAGCCGTGTCTGGAACAACCTGATGGGCTTCATGTCGCTGGCAAACCTCACTGTAAGTTTTTATGAAATAAACATTACTATTCTTTAGAAAGTACACTAGTATTTGTGTTACAACAAACAGTCCAGTAAGACACATACAGATTAATGTTCAACTGAAATATGAATATGTCTGTGGGAAATGTAAAAAAAAAAACAAAAATTGGTTTCTGTGAGCTTTGGAGCAGTAGACACTTTCTACTACTTTCTTTCTACTAATAACACATTTTGTTCATAATAGAACATATAAAATATAAATATAAAAGGACCAATATAATATAATTTTGGTAAAAATAAGTATTTTACAAGCTTCTTGCAGTTTTTGTGCCTAAATTTAAAATATGGTTATAATTTAGTACCTGTGCTACATAGTCACGAAGAAATGTACAAGCATTTCGTATGTCTTATGTGAAATATAAAAGATGAGAAAAACATGTGTAATTATATATTAGGTCTGGGGCCAGTTGCATAAACTTCATAGCCTTCATGTTAAGACAGTGTCTTAAGAGCTAATCTGACCAGCTAGCAGTTAGCCAAGAGTAATCTGTTTTATTTTTTGTATTTACCTTAGACTAATATACATTTTTATATATCTCAATTTTAAAAAACTGTGACTAACTTTTAAGACTAGTCTTAACCTTTTATGCAACCGGCTGTTCTTAAAGCAGGGGTTGGGGAACATTGATCCTGAAGGGCCAGTGTCCCTGCGGAGTTTTGCTCCAAATACACCTGAACCAGCTAGTCAAGATCTTCAGGATTCAGGTATATTTTTCCTGGGTTGTTCAGGGTTGGAGCTAAATTCTGCAGGAGAGTGGCCATACAGGATTTACGTTCCCGTTCCCCACCCTCACTCTTGTTTAATTTTTAACTGTTTAATTGTCTTTGTGAGTTAAATTTTTTGTTTTGTTTAGTTTTTATTTAGGCTAGTGTTAGTTTTTTTGTGATATTAACATTGGTGACAACAGTTATGACATTTCTAAGGTATATTTTTTATTTATTTTTTATTAATGAATAAATCTAACCACCCTATATAGTGAGATATCATTACCGTGAAATAAAAATTATTCATATCAGTAGAAAATAATTTAGTCTTGTTTTTTTTTTTTTCATTAAATTTAACATTGTGGTATTTTTATGTCTGATTATTTCCATAGAATATCTAACACAAAAAATGGCCTATGTGCGTCTTGATACTTATTAATAATGAGATACTAAAGAGTGTGTTTTGTGTGGAAAGGGCAGTAGGACAGAACAGATTGCGAAGTGCTAAACAGAGCTTTGTCATGCAGTGTACTCATGGGAGAATATCAATGCCAGCAGATAATATTAGAGTTGTGCGATCAGATAATATCAGCTTGGGAGAATGAAGTCTCTGGCACACTGCCGTAAAACCACAAACGCTCTGAAGCATAATAAAAATGAGCATGGTTAGAGCGTCAACGTGTTCTTTGCCTACATCCTGCTGTTTTGGACAGATTCTGTAGCTGATGTATTGATGTATTGAAGGGCCAATCAACTGCTGTGAGGTTCAGCGGCCTCTGTGAACTCAAGTTTGACTGACAGCCAGGGATTTGTGTGAAGGCTGCAATGGAGTCCCAATTGCTTTTTAAGAACTGCATTCATGATGTGTGTGTGTGTGTGTGTGTGTGCTTTTTTCTTTAGCCTGATGAAAGCTCACTGGACTTCTCCTCCTGTATATTGAGGCACGGCATTAAGAATGCCAAAGAGCTGGCGTGCGGAGTGTGTCTGCTCAATGTGGACTCACGCAGCAAGGTCTGTACACACCAAACACACACACATCTACATACAACCATTAGGGACCCCAAAAAACACAAATAATTTGCATATTGAAGGGATAGTTCACCCAAAACTAAAAATTACATTTATTTAACATTTATAATAATTAATTATTTAATTATTAGAAATGTTAATAATTAACATTTATTTGACCTGATTTCTTCTGTGGAACACAAAAGCAGTAATTTTGTAAAAGTATGTTCTTGTTGCTCTTTTTCCATATCATTAGAGTGAATGGGGACCAGAGCTAAAATTCTTCATGAGAAGAATTTAAAAGCAATATTACAGCCTCATAAACATAATTTGAGTCTTTATTCACAGAAAATGCAAACATCTCTTAATTGGTCAGCCATCGGAGTAGCGGTTATGTTCAGTCTTTACGATGTTTATACTATTGCAGTTTTATTTATTTATTTTGAATTAACTGTAGGTTTTATATTACTACTACTATTATTATTAGTTATCTTTTATTTGAATGTTTTTAATTTTACTTTTACAATTAGTTTATTTTTTTTAACATTGTTAATATGTCTACCGTTCATTTAAAAAAAAAAAAACTTTGGATAACACTTTACAATAAGGTGTAAATTGTTAACATTAGTGAATGTATTAACTTTTTATTAGTTTGTCATCTGACCTTCCATAGACAGCAATAAAATTTAAATGTAGGAAAAACATCGGAAATAACATAATCTTTTTACATTTTAACATTATTTACTCTTCTCTCTTGATTTATGTCTTCCACCATTTAAAAGTATCTTAATGCACCGCATACACAAGCTTTAATGTATTTAATGTAATCAAAATGTTTACATTTGTGTAAAGCATGTGCATATGTGTAATCTGCGACTGTTTGCGCATATGCTTACGCATTAATATTTTCTAAAATGGCAGAAGACGTAAGTCATTGGAGAAGAATGGTTGAGTATATGATTTTATTTTTCATTTCTGGATCTGCAATTATTTAATTTGTATTGCTGTCTATAGAGGGACAGGTGGCTCTCTGATATCATTAAAATATCTTAATTTGTGTTACGAAGCTGACGGTTACAAAGATCTTATGGGTGTGGAACAACATGAGGGTGAGTAATTAATGACATTTTTGGGTGAAAATTAATTAGGATTAAGTAAGATTAATAAATGCTGTAGAAGTATTGTTCATCCTTAGTTCATGTTAACTAATGTTAAAGGGTTAGTTCACCCAAAAATTTAAATGTTACTGTCTTTTACATGTGTATGTGACTTTCTTCTTTCAGACAAATCCAGTTGGAGTTATACTAGAAATTGTCCAGACCCCTCCAATCTTTGAATAGGCTTAAATGCATGAAAACCGCTGCACTTTGGAAGGCGTGAAATAAAGTGTGCCTATTCAATTAATCAATCAATCACCTTTATTTTTATAACGTTTTATCAATTCAGATTGTGTCAAAGCACTGAACAGTATCATATTGGGGAATAGAGTGTCAGTAATGTATAATGATATGATTAAACACTTAATTTTTAACTGAAGGCATTTCATTGTTTAGTCAAATCAACAATAATCACAAGAAATTAAGTGTCCATGACTAAGTAAGCCAAACAAGGCTCAGTTGGGAGGCAGTTATTCTCTGGCCAGATGAACCAGTACTTAATTATCGGTTCAATTTCAAGCGCAGCTTTGTCAGACTGTGTAAAGGACTTATTTTCAGTGTGTGTCTGATTCCCATGATCTGTCTCTGGGTCTCATCTAGGTGTTCTGGTCTCTGTTGACAATCAAGGCTGTAGACATCATCACTTGATGCTGATCCACTATCTGATAAGGATACAGACTGAGAAACAGTCCAAGATTATTATTATTTTTTTTACAATGTAACAAGTGCATTGTGTGTAATGGGGAGTCTCCCCAGTTCTGACTGATCTAATTAATGCAACTTAACAATCCTGTAATGGATATTATTAATATAGAAGCACATTAGTGTGCTATGTGTAAGCCAGGTTAAAGAGATGTGTCTTTAATCTAGATTTAAACTGACAGAGTGTGCCTGCCTCCCGAACAGTGTTAGGTAGATTGTTTCAAAGTTTAGAGGCTAAATAATAGGTATTATCAACTGGCCAGACTGAGGAGTGAAGCCATTTAGGGCTTTATAAGTAATTAATTAGATTTTAAAATCTATAAGATGTTTGGTAGGGAACCAGTGCAGTGTTGACAGAACCAGGCTAATATTCTCATACTGTACTTCCTGGTTCTAGTAAATGTACATATTTCAAACATAGTAAACACTTTTCTCTTACGTCTGCTGACTGTGGAAACTGGAAGCATTCCCTGTGGATGTTTGCATTGTGCACACACCTCTGGGAAATGTAGTTTCAAAAGAAACAACGTTTCCCTTTTTTTAGCAAAGGAAAATTTGGTTTATATCGAAATCCTCCAACATTTTTCTTTACAAATCATCAGTTTGTGCTTCTAATTCATGACCGGTGTTTTGTTTTGTTCTCTCTCCACGCTTGTTACTAATCATGTAATGCAGACATATTACATCATCCGCCTAAACTGCTTCTGGTTTCCACAGTTAGCAGAGGTGAGAGAAAAGCGTTTATTGCATTTGAATTTGCTACAGGGGGACTTTATTGACCCCCCGGAGCCGTGTGAGGGACGTTTTATGAGAACTGAATACACCACCCATTTAAACCTATTTAAACGCTTGAAGGTGTCTGGACATATTTTAGTATTACTCTGACTGGATTGGTCTGAAAGAAGAAAGTCACATTCACCCTAGGATGCTTCAATGGTGAGTAAAAGACAGGATAATTTTCATGTTTGGGTGAACTATCCCTTTAATTAATAAACTTACTATCAAATGTTACTGTTTTTATTTATTTATTTTTTTTAATATAAATATAGCTATTTATCTGTAATTTATTTACATTACATTTTAAGTTTCTACTTATTTTAACTTATTGGTCATTTTAGTGCTTCAACATTGGTTCAACAACGTTTTTCTAGTTTTTTTTTTAAACTTAGTTTCAGCATAATTTGCTTTAGCTAAAAACAACACCCCCTAATTTTATTTAATTTAGCCTGTTTTAAAACAAAGCTTTAGTCAAAAATTGCAATATACTGTAGAGCATGAGTCATACTGGAATGCGTTTATGGTGCTTTTGCTTTTAAAGCTTCAGTCTTCATTCATTGTAATTGCATAAGTTGCTAAAATTGGGTGAGCTATTGCTTTAAATTGTTGAACAGGAGATTAAGTTAAGATTCCCTATCAAAAACAAACCAAAAAAATATCCCTCATGACTATTTCTTTGATTTTCACAATTTTACAGAAGAAAAACGAGAACACTTTTGGACGCCTGTTTAAAAGAGTAGGATTCACTAAACTGCTTTGACTCCAATTTGCAGCTTGTTGCAGGGGTCACGAGGGCAGTCGCTCCAGTGTTTTGCTGCCAAAATGACCAGAAATCACCTCTCGCCACTCGTCTCCTTACAGGCTGCCAAAAAAAGCTCATAGAGGCACACGCTCTGACTCATGCATCTAAAAATTTGGCTTCAAACTCTTAGCTCCCGTTTTCTTAGCATTTACAGAAATCTTTTTGACAAATTTGTCTTACTGAAGCAGCGAGTAAGTTTAACTGATGGCCAAAAAGCATGAGGCAGGCATCAAATAGGTGATGTATTCGTCATTTTGGCACCCTGGGGCAGTGGAGAACAAATCTAAAAGTGGTATGGGGCAATGGAAATATCAAATTAAAGGGAATAGTTCACACAAAAATAAACATTTGTACTCGTTTTGCTTAGTTTTTTTGGTTCTATGGGATGCAACTGTATATGTTTGCAGAATGACAAAGTTTCTCTTTTTCAGACATTATATTTATTAGTATTTTTGTAATATTATATACTTAAAAATTTGTTTTGTCGATCGATAAGAAACAAAAATATTAATATTATACCAATATTAATTTGTTTCATGAAATTAATCTCAATTTAAAAACAACAAACAGTAAAGTCTTTAAATATACTTTTATACTACATTGACACTACTAATATAAAAGCTACTTTTTTTTTTTTTTTTACACAGGTATCCAGTTTTTTTTATTTAATTTTTTTTTTTGTTTTTGTATTTTCCATTTTATTGTTACATTTTAATTAGTAACACTTTGCAACAAGATGTGATTTGTTAACAGTATACAACAAGATGGTAAATGCTTAAATTGGATTGGCTGCCGAATGTCCTAAAGTTTAGTTATTCTTTACTTAATGTATTAACTAACATACAATTAATGAACAATACAATTAATTGTTGCACTATTTATTAATATTTGTTGATATTAGTTCATGAAAATGTATTAATATATAGTTTATTCATGTTAGTTCACAACACATTAACTTATAACACATGGGATTGTGAACTTTTTTTAAGACTTTTTTTTTAAGATTTTAAGAATGCCTTAGTAAATGCTGAAATTAACCAATGAACCTTATTGTAAAGTGTTACCGTTTTAATGTTGTTTTTATTTATTACTATTATTATTATTATTATTATTAATAAATATGTACAATAAATATGTCAAATATGTCAATGTAATTTAATTTCAGTTGCATTACATTGATCAAAGTTTTTTTTTTTTTTTTTACGTTTTAAATGTCGGTTTTGTATTAATTTTAGATGTAGTTATTTTTGTACAAGGAGTTAAACTAAATTTAAATCAGAAGTTGCTGTATAAACAAGTGAAAATAGTTTGTTTGCCTTGTTTATAATTTATTTATTAACAAAAATGATTTTAGTTTTAGTTGACTATAATAATCTTGCCTAGACCACTGTAACTTTGAGTAAATATGACAGAATAAAACATTTTGGGTGAACTATCTCTTTAAACTCCTCTATTCATAAATCCAATCCAATCCTGCATTAGTTTAAACATGTAATTTTCGGATTGCCATTCGCCTCGTTAACATACAATGGCCAATCCACTCATTAAGATTCCTCGCCTCACTGAAACCCTCCTAAATCTCCTTTGTATTAATGCAGTGATAAAAATTTGCTGATGTAATAGGGGTGTAAACATTGCTCGTGGTGCTCTAGATGCACTCAGGGAAGGAGGGGCTCAGAGCAGCAAGGAATCATGGGATGGGTGTCTGACGAGCAGAAGCAGCTCAGCCATCAGTCACTGTGACCAAAAACACAGGTGCTAATAGATCCGCCGAGCACATCCAGCCCACTGCAGATTAATAGAGCTGTTCCCATCTGCTCCTGACATCCGATTAATATCCCGCTCTTTAGTTACGTATTTGGGGGGAGCGTCACTGTCTGGGCCAACTGAAATCAGGGTTCTGAAGGTGAAGCACATCTCTGAGAGATGCGTTTAAAGGTGGTGGTGTTGGGCTACAGGTGGAGATTTGACTGGGGTGTGGATGATTCAGTCTACTGACCTTGGGCTAGCGTTCAGTTTTGTTCCTGCTGGGGCGGGACGAGATCCTGCTGCTTCTGCTAACAGGATTTGTCCACAGGAATGGGCAACAGTGCATTAACCTAACACTTTGCATAGATTCTGTTCAACTAAAATGAAACCGTATATACACTGCCTTTCAGAAGTTTGAGGTTGGTAAGGTTTTTTTATACTCACCAAGGCTTAAAATGTTTTTTTTTAAAGCAGTAATATTGTAAAAAATTATAAAAATTTAAAATAGCTGTTTTCGATTTGAAAACATTTTCACCATCATTACTTTAGTCTTTAGTCTAGTTCTTTAGAAAAAATAGTAATATGCCGATTTGTTCAACAAACATTTCTTATTATTATCATATATTATTACGTATCATTACTTATTACTTATCATTACTTATCTTAACATATATTAATTACTTATCTATTATTAATGTTGAAAACAGTTATGCTGTTAAATGTTTTTGCTGAAAACCATAATGGATGTTTTATTCAGGATACTTAGATGGACTTTTTTGCAATAGAAAAATTTTGGCGCTGTATTCACATATTCGATCAAATTAATGCATTATTGCTAATTTATTATTATTGTCTTAAAACACATTGACCCCATATGGTAGTGTGAATAATAAATACAATAATATTTTAACTTATTGTAAAATTAAGCTCGGCCAGTTGAAAACTTGAAAATAATAAATTGCTATAAAATATTAAAGACACTATAAGAATAAATATTTGTTATTTGTCGACCCAAATGCATCAGAAGGCTTCAAACGGCATACACAGGGTTGTGTGTGTTTACTTTACTTATAATTGTCTCTGCATCGTAAATTAAAAGGGCATTTCATATTTAAGTATTTTCAACTTAAGTAGGTATGGATTCTCTGAAGGCACTTTTGTTTGTGCAGTAAACAACTGTTATAATGAATGTTTACCTAGCAGTGTTTAGATTATGCTTTTTGTCCAATTTATTATTAAATTAATGTCAACCTAATGTAGCATCCTATTAAAGGTCCACACTCTGTGAAGTGAGCATCTATTCTAAAATTAGAACAGATGCCAGGTTATTTAATCCAAGCACCTGTAGCACAGCTGGATGCAGCTAATATAAACAGACAATAACAGTAGGAGCTGAAAAGAAGTCATCAGAATTGGCTTGTATTTGAGCTGTATCTACTGAAGCCGTCCATAATCAAATGTAGTACTTTTTTAAAATTGTTTTGTTATATCAAGGTTTGTAACATGATACGCTATAAAAGGTGTCTTAGAGAGACAGATGCTGCGTCCGAAATCGCATACTGCTTATGTACTACATTTAAAATTCAACATGCTACCCAACCGTTAAAAAGTACGTTCTATATAGTATGAATGTGGGTAGTATGAATGGAATTCGGATGTACTACATCTGCCATATTGATGTTGTCACTTGCCATGCGTCATCACAACAGCACGAAAATGTAAACTTTCAATAAGTAATCCATTTATTTATATTGTGTTAAACGTGTAATTTAATCACAATGAACAATGTTTTTTTCCCTGAGGTGCCATTTTTCGAATATAACACCTCCTCTCCTGGAGCCTCATGGGATAGCAAAGTGTCCATGGTATGCATATTACAGAATTTGGGCGGAAGCAGTTAGGTCATCCTGGTACTTCTCGCCTACTGAATTTTGAATACTAATTCGGACATACTATGTCTGTGTATGTGATTTCAGATGCAGCAAGAGTCTGGCTATCTAATCTGTAAAACAGTACATATAAAGATTAGTGTTGGATATTGTAAAGAGTACCATTTCAGTCTTTTGTTGTTTTAAATGTCCACCCTAGTTGGTTTGCTCCCTTCCATTGAATTAAATGGAACCTGATATTTTTGTATTTATACAGGGTTGCCAAAATCATGGACCATAGTATAGTGAACAGATGTATTTAGTCACTCAATTGAATATTTTAGAGCTGCATGATTTTATTTAAATTTATATTTTCTTTGCTCCATATATTTTTTTATATATGCATATACACTACTGTTCAGAAATGTGAAATCAATGCTTTTACTTAACAAGGATACATTACATTGATCTGAAGTGACAGTAAAGACATTTATTGTAAGAGAATGAAAAATCATCACATAATGTTTTTTAGTTTTTTTGAATATTATATTATATATTTCTAGTAAGTAAGTAAATGTAGCCTTGGTGAACATAAATATTTCAGAAACAAACAAAAAAAAAATCTTATCAACTTTCACCAGTATTACCTGCATTTCTAATGCTTGTATATATACTCAACACAACTATTATTTATGCTGCAAAGCTATGTTTGATGATAGTTATGAACTCTAGTTGCATGCCATCATGTCCACGGTTGCCCCTTCTTGTCTCCTGCTGTGGCTAATTTGCAACAAGCTTCTACTTTAACATGGACACTTTCTTCCAGTATGGGCGCTCTGGTGCTGTAATTTTGCTCATTAACAAATGGAGAAAAAAAATACTAATACTAATGCTGATGCTGACTTGTTTGTGCTACTTGCAGGCACTGACAAAAGAAAGTCGCTCCAAATTAAGGGTAAATATTCTACTAAAATTTTCACTGTAGTGAATGTAGGTAACGCTAGAGTGTCCCTCACTGGCCTTTAAATGCTACTCTGCTCGTAACAAGTGTTGTCATCTTTGCAGGTAGGATGCACTCTGTGTTTGCAATCAGATAGTAATTAACCTTTCCGCCAGCTAAACAAGGTCAGTTGAATTAGGATGACCTTTTCAGCGACTCTGAGCCACCTGTTCATCTGCAGAGAAGCAGAGCTTGTGTTGCAGCTGCTGCCCCTCTGTGCACACACACTCGTGCGAGTATTACCACTGCCGTTATCAGCCGTTTCATCACACAACATTGTTCAATTGTCTGTTCAGACACACATCTTTGTACTTTAGACAACAAGGAAAGGCAGGAAGTAATTGAGGAAGTGTAAGTGGATAAAAGACGGACAGGGAATTCAAAATCTGATGTTCTCTTGGATGCTTTAAAATAAGCTTTGACTAGGATTTGATGTATGTTACAATTACAGCTGCCTTACAATACAGTATACAGTACATGCAGTAATTTTCCTTAGTCCAGTTTTATTTCAAATTCTAAAAGTTCTGTTTATACAATATAATAATATAATATACTTTTGTAAGATGTAATAAACATCATGCATGTTTGTGAGACGTAAAATATATGTAAACCTATAGAACACGGCATTGTGCATATGTGCCATGCCTGTTTAAAACAAATTGAGAAAACTATTTAGATTTAAGTATTTGCATATGTTGTATTTATTGCTGTAGATCAGATATTTCAGTTCAGTCAATTCAAGTGTTCACATGAAGGCTTTTCAGTCTGATTGAGTTTATTATAAACCTATTAATTAAGGTGCATGTAAACATAGCTATTGTGATTTTTAACATTTTCTAAAAAAAATGTTTCTTCATATTTTAGGATTTATTTATTTTTTTACATTTCATACTGATTAATTTAACATGCACACATAAGAAATAATGTAGCATTTCTATTTTTATTTTATTGTTTAGAATACAATATTTTAGTGAGGTCTTAGATGAAAAAAACAGCAATAAAGTTTAAATATTTTAAGACAAAATGACAAGAATAAGTCAAAATATTCTAACTTTAATTGTTATGATTTAGTTCTCGTTATTTTTGACTGTTCTTTAAACATGTTGACTTTATTCTCATAATTTGAGCTTTATTCTTGAAACATTTCAGTGTTATTCTCATCTTGTAATTTTAGATTAAAAATACAATTTTATGTGGCACTAAAATGCTGTCGTAGAACTTGCATTGCAATTTATAATTTTGCAATAATTAAAGTTGCAGTTTTTTAATTTAAAGTCACATTATGCGACAAAGTTGCAATTACAAGAAGGATAGAAGGAAAATTGTTAGATGCTGCTCAGAGATAGATACAGAAGATAGCTGTGTGCACAAATACATACCAATATCGAGATCCCTTTGTGATTTTCATGTTACTTTTTTAACAAACATAATTTAAACGGAACAATATTGTTTGTCAAGAGAATGTGAAAGAAATTGTGTGTGTGCATAGTATCAGTGTGGGAGAGCATGATTCACAGCATGAGTCATTTCTCCTTCCAGAATCAGCTCCGATTTTTCATAGTCGCTTCACTCTGCATAACATCCATATCATCAATGCCTTTTCACAAATGCACGACTACAGCTGTGCCTTTTAGAATGAATGCACACTTACGCGCTGCACATCGATATATTGAGTGAAGTTCACTGGGTTCTTGTTTCGCTTTTCTATATATAGGCGTATGTGGGAGGATTGCACACTTCTTTTAATCTATTGATCCTACGGATTATTTCAGTGTGGAGTTGAGCTGTTGTCTCTTTTATGGAGTGTGATGATATGCCACACTGTAGTCAGATATGACTAGATAAATGTGCTGTCTAACATGCAGTTTAGAGACTCAGCTTATATGTAGTGCAGTCATGTTCTGTGTTTAATGCACTTTAAGCTTTAATCGGCAGCATCTGAGATGTACTGTGGCCAACAGGTTCTTGCTTTTAGAAACTAATAAAAGCAAATAAAATAAAAGTTTAAATAAAAGTTAATAAAAGTTGTGTTTAAATGGCTTGTATAATAACCAGTTTTTGTTAAAGAAATAAACTATTAACTGATAATGAATATTTTCTCAGCATCTGCATGATGTAAATGAGTTAGTTTTTCATCAGAAGATATTGAATAAATTTGTCATTACAATTATTATTAACTCACCAGTGGATCCTTTATAGTGAATGGGTGGCGTCCAAACAGCTGATTAAAAACATTCAATTAATGTCTTTTAAAGTAAAAGGCTGATCAAGACACTTTTAACTGAAAACCGTCGCATCTTCCCCAAAAAACTACAATCTATAATCTCTTCACTTTTTGAGGGTAAAATTCAAGCAAATTGCTCTTTATTTTTGGATGAACTTAAATTAAGTTTAATAGTTCTCTTAATAAAGATGTTTTATACTTTTTTCCATATTCCATGATTTTCTTTCTTCAACTTAGATGAGTTGATGCATATCTCTCACGTCTCTGTGCATTCACTTAATCGCTTTAGCATGTGGTGCCACTATGTTAGTGTTTAGCTTCGCTCCATTCATGCCTTAAAATCCAAACTAGGATATATTTAGAAACCACCAAACACTTCCACATTTTCCCTATTTAAAGATAAATTATAAAATAATTATAAAATAATTAAAAATAATTATATATTACTTCTATATTAATTCTATATTACTGAGCCGAGGTGCTGCAAAGTGCTCTTCTGCCATACAATATAATTATCTTTTTTAACCACTCAGAAAATTCCCATGCCCTGAGACGAGAGAGGTATCAACTCTTCTAAGTTGATTGAAGAACATGGTGAAATATGGAAATATTGTGTGATTTTACTTTAACTGAGCATTAAATGATTGCGATAGTCTTATTGAAAAATAGGGTGAAATGAGCAATTAAATATAATGCATAATATATACAATTAAGTTGATAAAATACAATTTCTAAATCCCCAAAAATGTATCTTTCTAATATTGTCCAATCATTGATTATGGCATTAATATATTATGTAAAAAAAAAAAAGCTTTATTTGCATTGAACCTGGAACCTTAAACTACCTCAAAACCTCCCAGTAAAATCCCTCAAAGTCCCAGTAGTTCAGTCCCAGCCCTCCTCCCTTCAGTCAAATCAGACTTTATCCACTGTTCATTTTTTCTCACCTTGTCTCGCACAAATCCTCTGCAGGCCTTTAATTCAGAAACGGACAACTTTAAGCTGATGTACGGAGGTCACCAGTACCACGCCAGCTGTGCTAACTTCTGGATTAACTGCGTAGAACCCAAACCGCCGGGTCTCATCCTGCCCGACCTGCTGTAGAACCCAGCGCTGAAGCATCATGAACTCTTCAGTGTCTTTAGCTGTTCATCGCTGTTTGCCTTTGAACCGGTACAGCTCTTATCACTTGAATTTGGGACGCAACTGTCTAGATCTACCATTCACTGTTGTAAAAACAAATAAATGATGTACTACTGTAGAACAATTTATTTAAATATTCTAAATGTGTCTGTCTACTTTTTTGAAACTGCTTCTCTTCTGCCCAAAAGTGGTTGGTTGATTCATTACTGTTGGTTTCTGATCTGATTTCTGCACAATGTGAAGTACATACAGTACTATTCTGCATGTTACGAATAGCAGACTTGTAATATAAAATGCATAAAACAATAAAGGTAAAACATTTGAAAGCATCAAGAAGTGTAGCAAATATTACTTAGAAGTGAGAAACATTTAGACATTGGTATCTTCTTTTATATCATTGTTTTCTTTATGGTTGTGCTGGAACACAAGTCACTTTTGTTGTGGGTCTGGAAATGCTTTGGGTTTTTCTGATAATATTTTATAAAGCCTGGAAGATGTTCTTAAATGCTGTGATATTCAGTATTCTGGATTTGGATGTGACTCTTTTAAAGGACTTTGTTGTGTGAAACTTCAAAAGGAAAGGAAATCCAAGATGTAAGAAGTGCAAAGCGAAGCCTTTTCCCTTTTACTGACCCAAGCTTTTATGATAAGAGTGCTGTAAACTTTCATTATGAATTTATTTCTTTGCATTGACACACTCACCATGAATCAACAAGAAACAACAGAGATTGTTGACAATGACAATGTCTTTATGTATTCGTTGTCTTTTTCTACTACTTTGTCTGTATTTCTGTTTATCATTGAAGTCGATAAGCGCAAATTAAATATTTGAATGTTAGTATTGGATGCAAATATGACATTTTTGTGTCCCACATTGGAGTGATTACTCTGCGATTCTATAAAATCATCCTTCATCTGTTCAGCCCGTGTATTAGGGACAAGTAACTAGACACAGCACTTCCCTCACACTGACTCCGCACTAATAGCCGCCATCCACAGCAATATTATCTTGGCAACAGTTTCCAAGGATACTGGACTTTGAATTTGTATGATTGTCAAAAGACATCATGATTTAGTCCCTGACTTTATGTACAGAAGAAGAGGAGTGACTTCTGTTAGATCACCTTTCCACCCTGTTGCTCATTTGCATCAAATGATGCCTGTTAAAATTTTAAAAGTAAAAGTAGTTTAAAATCTGGATTTGAGTCGACTTACACTGGCTCGCAATTCTGATGCTGTTTTGACAGGCTGTTAGAGTGGATAATGTTACATGCTTGTCTTTATATACACGTGACTAACAACCTTTATCCACCTTGTTGTCACTGAACAGCAGGGATTTGATTTACAGAGACTTCCTGTTCCACGTTAATCCAGACTTTCTACATTGCATTGGAAGATTAATAAACATGAAGTGAAATATAATTTTCTAATACAATCCCACAATGGGGTTCAAAAGTAGTATTTTTTAACAGAAAAAATAACCTTCCTTAAAACCTTCTTCTCAGAACATTTTATTAATCTAAACCTTTTTCAGAATGGAAGATTCCATTAATGTTAAAGGTTCTTCTTGGCATCATATAATGGTGGCATACATAAAAATTGCATTAAACCATTATACAACAGCCTGTCCATCAGCCAATACAAACACTCCTTCTAAATGTGTACCCACCAAAAATCTTATAAAAAATAAAATAAGCACAAGGAATACATTAAAATATTTCACCCTCTATTCATTTTAACACACTAATTAAATCAGAATTATTTTACATTAAGTTATTTTTTAACACAGATTAGTTAAAGCTTTGCTTGGAGTCCTCTGACAGATGTCATTTGATTATAATTGCTGCTTCATAGCAGAAAACATCTGAAAGAAACATCTTGAGTTAAAAGTTAAAAATTAAAAATAGAGCAGAATTGCAAAAAGATCAAATAGACAAAATAGAATTCATTGGAAAAAAAGATTTCTGCCATTTTTATAGTTCCGCTTTGTTTTTTGGAGCACTGACATTACATATGCCAGCACTGTCCTAAATAAAATGTATTTTAATTTACATAGATATCTTATAAATCTGTTAAACTGAAATAATATTGTAGTGTCTTTCCGTTTAACGTTTTGTCACTCTTCACAAAACCTTCCAAAAACCTTTTTTTTTTTTGGACGCACAAGTTTAAATATACCTTGTAATATAATAGTTTTAATATATGCATATAATTTTCAAATGGTACTAGTAATCAAAATCAGACTGCTGCCTCTCAACAAAGAAGACAAAAGAAGTCAAACTGAAACAACATCCTCACAATATTACGATTGATAAGTCTTAACCGAATTGCTGATTCTCAGCACCACACTTGGTTCCCAAAGTGCTCCTAAATCATCCTAAATTCCATTATCATCACCAAGATTTATTTCAGTATTCAAAGATGGATTATCTTTTCTGACTTAATAGAATATGCACTCAAAGGGACTTTTTCCATCTTGAAAAAGCACTCCCATCTTGCTTTATTCTCTGGCAGGATTGACTTGGATGTACGGAAAGAGGCCGGAAGACAGTGGAGTCAAAAAAAATCACTTGGCAGACCAGTCCTCTACTTCTGAACCAAAGTCCAAGCCTCTCTTTACAAACCCCAGTAAGGTGCCAAGTTCCTGCGGTCTCTCTCGTACACATCAGGAATGACCCCATATGGTGTCTGGATCATTTTCACAGAGCTCCTGCCAAACAGTTTCCTTTCGTACTCGATCAGCTGTCGCCAAAACCCTCCATTAGGGCGGATGATGGGTCGGCGGGATTTGACCCAAGTGTGAGCCTCAGCCAGGGACACTCTGTGGTACTTCATGAGGTATGCCAAGCAGAGCGAGGCAGAGCGGCTCACCCCAGCTGCACAGTGAACCAGCACGGCTCCCCGTTTGCGGCCCACGCTGTGGATTTTATCAGCCACGCTGTCGAAATAAAGCGAGATCGGAGAATGAGGCATGTCAGCCAGTGGCACTTTGACGTACTCCATGTGTGGCCAGTTGAAGTTGGGCAGTTCGATGGTGGCGTTCACCACACAGGTAATCCCTTTGGACAGCAGGAGGCTGCGGTTGGATGCCACATTCCCCCGGCCGAGGAAAAGGGTAGGAGTGATCTGGGCAATGCCCCCCAATAGGCTGCTGGTCTCAGGCAGTAGTCGGGGGACGGCTGTGGGCACCGCTGAACTGCGGAGGTGGTGGTGGTGATGGTGGTGATGGTGATCTTGGTGGTGGAAGAACCCCTGACTTCTGGAAGCCATAGAGGAGCGGAGGCAGGAGACAGAGAAATAGAAACCTTGAGGTGGCGCCAGGGTGTCTTTTAGTTCTCCTTGGTCATCTCAAAGTGAACGGTGATATCGTACAGATCATTGGGTGCACCTAAAACAAACCAAGAGTCAATTTGCTTGAAAAACAAGTAGAATCCTCTGTTAGGAGCAATTCCTGGACAGCTTCTATCCTGCAGATTTCAGCTTTAACCTCAATCATACACACCTGAACCAGCTAATAACAGTCTGGTTGAATCGTGTGTGCATGTTCAGAGGATTTTACATCTAAAAATTTGTTGAAATATGTGATCTCTTAAGATTTGAAAAGTGTAGTGTGTGGCAAGACTTAATTGACCCTTCACAAAGACATGCTTCCCTTTGTTACTATTGCCAGTTCTGCCAAGCTATGCCATTCTAATGCCACACATCATGTTCTTAGTGAAAAATACATAGCGGAGCAAAAAGGAAACTGACAACTCACCGACAGACAATAGAGCAGATTACTTTAGGTATGAAGAAAAAAGTCTAAGCTTTGAATTTTTGATATTGTTAAAGAAATTCAAACAAGAAATATCCTTTTCATGGCTTTAAAGTACATTGTGACAGATTGCTGTAGTGAACTTTAGATCAAGGGGCACATGAACAAATCTTCTCTTCCTCTTTAGTTATAGCATGAAATAACCATAATTGATATCCATAATCTCATTTTAACTGCAAAAAGACATCATTGCACACAATTATTCAAGTTTGATTCCACCTATGTTAATCTAAAAATAGCAGATTCTGCGTCATGATTCTGCGTTAGCATTTGTCAAACTCCCTGCGAATAGTCAGTTCCATGGATTTCATCCTAAACCAAAAATCATGAACAAATCTCAGTTTAAAGGCTAAAACAGGCATTAAAAACATTCTTATGAATATAACAAATGAAGAACATTTGTAAAAGATTTGTATTAAGAATAACCTCTTTAACGCAATAAAATTCTCTAGAAGTCCTCCATAACACAATAAATAGTCTGCCTGGTATATTATATTTATTCATTTTTTAGGGCTTGTTTAGTTTGTTTTTGTTAGCTTGACCAAAACAATACCTACAACTCATAAATGTGTCATTTCACAAACTGATGAGACAAACAATGCAGAGACATACCATTGAAATTTTAAAAGTTATGCTGTAATAAAGCCTTGTTTATCTCCAGTCATGAGACTTTGGCAGTTTGATGCACACTGAATCACTAGCTCCAAATAAATTACCACCAAGCGGGATTTCAAAAATGCGTTCACTGTTAGAATTATTGTCTGATTTTCACAGTCCAGTGAGGTGCTTTACAAGAGTTGATGACTGAAGCTTGCTTGTTGATGGTAAAAGACAACATTAGCATGGCTGAATGCTGGTTTAATGGACTTAATTACTGTACATACCCAGCAGATGTGCCCCTCTGTCAGACTCCCATCCCTCGAGCTGTGCATGAGAGTGTGGGGGCCATGCGAAGCAAGTGTTTACTGGAGCCTGGAGGACCCTTATTAATCAAACCAAGAACAAGGCTTGAAACCTGTTATAAGCGAATTCACTTTGTCAGACAGAAAGCTTGATGTATTGCACAGAACAAGAGGGCAGCCCTGTGTCTGTATTTTGAAGAGTTTGTTTGGTTTAAAAATAGGGTTGTAAAATTTGCTCTGACAATGATTAAACTGAATTACTACTCTTTACAAAAGACAAGGTTTCATAAAATAAATGAAAACAAAAATGTATTAATTTACTGATAAATACTTTTTTTTTACATGTTTACCAAGCATCATACAGATGGAAATAAATGAAAAGCATACCTGGCACAGTAATAGTGATGTAATGAGTTGACAGATGTGTGTTTATAGAGTATTTTATAATACAGCAAGGCCAATCATAATTATGGACTATATTATTCTGCTTTTATTCTTATTCTTTTTATTCTTGATTCTTAAACCTTGATTGTTCCATTTCTTTTCTGTTCTTTTATTATGGATTCCTTTTTATGAATTCAGTTACTGTTAGCTAAACTGCCAACAAGTCCAAGGTTATCCAACTTTTTCTTCACTGAGGGAAAAATGTCATTCCCATCATATTATACCAAACTAAAGGTTGATCCAAGGCCATGATCGTTTTTTTTCAGGGATATGCAGTAAATGTTTTAATACAGATGAACAAGCTAGATTTTTCGACATTCCTTGTCAAAACCACCCATAAGTGAAGAATCATACTTATATTATAATTGATGCACTTTGTCAGATTGATGCATCACAATACATGCATTTGTACATACCTAGTTAAAAGCCTTCCTATTCAAATCACACGCACTAGTAATGTATAAAATTACTTCCGAAATACTTGGTATGTCTAGGGGGTTTAACTAACAAATGCATCATTGTGTTCAGAGTAAAAGCAAAGTTCATGGCTGAATGCGCATAGCTGAAGGTTGTGTTCTGGACCCAATGATGTTCTCAGGTAACACGCTCATTCAGCCACCAATTTTGGCCCTCGGATGCCCCTGCGGATTCCAAGTGTGCTGAAATCTGCTTCCTCCAATTACTGGGGGTCGAGTTGCTGGCAGGCATGAAAGAACAACTGAATGTAGAGCATCTGTTTTTGCCGCCTACCTTTCATACATCAGCATGTTTTATTGAAGGACAGACGGTCTACTTACGGCTTGTGTGCTGTTTGTTGTTACCTATCATGCCCAGGGGCTCTATATCATTAATTCCTATCAATTTAATGCATGGGGCTCTGACCCTTATTAGCATGCCACAATTATAAGACCAGTCAAGTTAAATAAGAATTATATCTGATGCCTGTGCAAACAGCACCTGTGATGTATTCCTCCCTTCTCTGCACAGCTACAGCTGGCTTGATTCTCTAAAGCACTACGTGGTATGATCTTCTGAACATGTTTATATTTCTATATTCTATTTATTATTAGTTATTTTTAAATATTTAATTCCATTAAATTAACACATTAAAATGACAACCCGATCATATCCCTGTTATGTGTAAAGATTTGGCACACAGTGGACCATCAATTTATGGCGGTGTCCTTGTGCCCAGTAGTCTGCTACTATGTTTGCATTAATAACACCCAACTGCCTCAGTTCAAAGTTCAGTTTCATCGGTGATTATGTTGTTCCAAAATTGCATGACTTTTGTGGAACAATGGAGAAGTGTGTGTGTTTTATTATTGAAGTCAATGGTAGTAAATGATGTCAGTATTTCCATTTTATGTGAACTAGCCCTTTAAGAATCACAGTGGATGGGAAGATTTTTTTGAAAAATGGGTTAAAAGATTCATTTCTGGTGCCATGACATGGTGACTATACTGTAGGTGTTGAGGGAAAAAAGGCTTCATATATAAGAGCAAAGATGAACCTTAGCAACCCAAAGTGTTGATAGAGTCAAAGGCCTCTTTGCTGACTATAAAAGCTATTTATACAAGTGAGTGAGTGGAGAAGTGGGAAGAGAAGAAAGAAAGACGAAAAGAAAAAACATCACAGGCCTGTGTGCATCTAAACATGTAGCATATAAAATGTTTTCTTTAAACAGGCTCACTTCATCCCAAATACATATTTTAAAATCACCTTAATATAGCACAAAATAAATGTTGAAATCAATCAAAAATGTAAAGCTTCTAGCTTCACAAGCCAAAATAAAAAGCTACATATATGTTGTCCATATGACTCAATTCTGCAGTGGCTCTCAAAACCAGATTTTCATATTTGCTGTATCATATTTGTAAATGAGACAAATTCACAAGATATCTTCTTTTGGGTTCCATGATAAAAAGGATGTCAGTCAGGTTTGAAGCCAAATGTAAACGATGATAGAACAGAAACTATTATTTTAAAGCTAAATGTGTGCTTCTTGCAGGCTACTTAATCATCAAAACACATTTTGGGTAAGTGTCTATAAAAATGCACAAAAAACATCACCCTGTATACCGCAAGTAAATTAGAAGCAACAATTCAATCTTAAATGCATGTATTCTCTATTGGGAGCCAAGCCATTTTGCTACAAACACAGTACTTCATTTTCTCCACCTGTGGAGTGACGCAAACACATATTCTTGGCATGATAGTAATGGGCTGCTGTGTCAGCCTCATACACACACACATACAGGCACTCATCACTCAATGTGTGTCTGTGGATCTGTCAACACCAGTGCACATCACAGATTCGGTGCCGCAGGTCTCGGATGCCGTGTGTAAAAATTCTCCCAGAGTCTGATTCCACCTCCGCAAGCATTAATGGAAACGAGAGACACCTGCTGAGAAACTCGAGCCCCAAAATGGCAGCCCTTCTTCCACACCAATTGTGGAAAACAGTAAACTGAACCTGAGCCTTGTTTACTTTACCAGCTTAATCTTGTCAATAGCCTAATGAAACAATTCATGCTCATTCAACAAGTGGTTGCAACATAATATAATAATTTTTAAAGACTACATTTTATTTACAACAGATAAAATATAGATTATCCATCAAATAGGCCTATCAGTTCAGCCCCTTATAAAACTCTTTGTATTTTTACATCTCTGTGCATCCTAATTATTATTTTATTTTATAATAATTTAATTGTCTGACAAATATGCGCTTTTCAGTTACAGCAGGGTGGTTGATTGCATAAATAATTATTAAAATGATTAAGATTACTGTTAATTTTACACAAATTTCACAATATACACATATATTTTATCAGTTTGGTTTAAATAACAAATAATTAAAAAAAAAACTTTTTTGAGAATAAACTGTTTAAAACCACACAAAGATTTGTTCACACACGCTTTTAGGAATTTTACGTTGTAAAATATTTAGTTGGACACATTACATATTAATTCGCGTATTTGGTTCATCCTACAGGTGTGAATAGTTATGAGGCTACTGAGATCAGTCAAAGCTAGCCTATTCATTTAATTACACGTTTCTGAAGTGGATTTGTTAAAGTGAACAACACGGATGATGGAATACATTCATTTAAGAAAGCTGACTGAACAGGAACAGGTTGGTGCCAGTGAATAAGTGTAGATCGTATTTTGTTGCATTAAGCGCCTCATGTCTGACTCAGTCACGCACATAAACCTGTTCCTTCAGTGGCATCCATGACATAAATTCAAAAAGCCATTTTTAAGGCGAAATAATACAGTACATCTACAACTGATACTGATAGCGAACCTGTTGGCTGCATAATTTGCAACGTAGTACGTAGTTCAAACTCTAGTGACGGAAAACCATTGAAGCATCATTGCGAACGTGACAAAAAAAATGACAACTACTGCTCTACGCACGCGAACTGTTTATATCCACTTTCGCGCGTTATCGTAAAGAGCATTTTATTTTTCTTTCAATTTCAACACAAATGCGCACAGCACGAGCAATTACGTCGGGAAACACACTAAACGCCTTACATTTACGAAATGTAAAGACATACAAATCACAAAAGCTGCGTGTTTAGTACACTGTTGCGTTAACATCAGCCTATGTTTAATAGGATTACAAATGTTCCTCTGACCTAAAGAACAGACGTAACTTACCTCACACACAAAACATTGTCCTCGGAAATTACACACGGGTTACACATTCAGACGATGGCAGAAATTATCACTATCGCAGCGCAAACAAGGGAATATTCCGTAAAATCTGCCAACTCCACGCGCTTCCCAGTGATGGAAATGAACGCACGCGCGTATATCTATGGTGCGTATGACAACAGGAAATTTTCTATTGGGAAAACATACGCTTAAAGAACACAGAAGCGCCTCCCCCGTCCAACACTAAAGCCAGTCAGTCCTCATACTGACACATCACGATCCACACTCAGCTACAAATATGACAAAACATTCTCAGCAGCAAACATCATGTGCAAATGAACATGACGCCACTGTATAAACTTAAAGAGCCTCAGGCGCGTCGTATTTATGAGGGTGATGCAAATAAACAGTCCATCTGACTGGAATTTAGAATATAATCCCTATATTAAACTGATTTAATTACTGCTGTAGGCTATTATTTAGAGCAGTTGCCAGTAGTTTCCCAGAAAAAAACAAAGCAAAGAGTCATAACTTTTATCTTAATGCTAATTTATAGAGTGTTTTAAAGAAACAGTTAATTCTGAATTTAAAGTCCTGTCATTATTTAATCACATAATGTAAATCGTTCTGTCATTATTTAATCACATAATGTAAATCGACTTTACATTATGAGTAAATTCTTACGGTTTTCTCGATCATTGGGTCTTGGAATAAATTATCTGTTAAAACATGACTTTTCTTAAAATGTTATGGTATGGCTTCCTAGCTTAATGATCTTTAAGATATATAAAACACTTTACATTGAGGTGTCATATCAATTAATGTATTAAACTAACTGAACAAACAATTGAACAATGCATTTATCACACTATTTATTAATCTTTGTTATTGTTAATTAAATCGTTCATTGTTTATTCAAGTTCACAGCTTGTGATTTTAATAATGCATTAGTAAATGCGGAAATTAACATTAACTAATGAATGCTGTAGAAATATTGTTCATTCTTAGTTCATGTTTACTATTGTTGTTAACTAATGTTAATCTGATGAATGGATGGATTTATCCTTAACTCATGCATGAATAGATTACGAAATTAAACATGACGGCTTAAAGCGTATATAAGACTGAAGATAATTCCAACCTGTTAGATCATTTTATCTATTGATTCATGTCTAGAAGTGTGCCACTTTGCAACTGTATCATTAACACTTAAGCCAGAACATATTGGCACAAGCAGTTATTATTGGAAACATAAACATCATGCTCATCGAGGTCAAAACACCAGAATCAACAGCAAGCAATTTAATGCTAAGCTTCAGCCTCAGATGCTTTGCTATCACAGCGCTGCCAGCATTTGAGGCACAGAACTCAAACCCTTTATTTGAGATATTTAAACTTGGCAAACACAGAGCTATGCCGTTTGGAATTCCAGCATAACTGTAGTGGCGTCAGAGGCAGAAACCGTCTGAATAGAAAGAAGACAAAGACTGGAAGAGTCAATGGCACACCTGATACTCTCTGCTGGGGAGAGAGAGCTCATGCCCAGGGGAGGGTCACTACTGTTCTGCTTTTCTGTTGCCCTGAACAATACAGACAGAGAGACTGTTAGGAAAAAAAACCTACTTGTAAGAAGGATGATGAAGGATGATACTATAATTTCTCTCGATTTCCTTTAAAGACTATATGAAAGTAAAATGAAAAGATTGTGGTTAATTTCATGCCCGTTAGATTTTTAATAAAATAATACTTCATTTAGAAAGGATGCATTAAATTTACCCAAAGTGACACCAAAGACATTCTTTTTCAAATGCGATAACGGTAACGGTAATGGTAACGGTAACGATAACAATAACGATAACGGTTTTCATAGAAATATAAAGCAGCACAACTGTTTTTTAAATATATAATGGTAAAAATGTTTGAAAAATCAGCATATTAAAATGATTTCTGAAGGATCATGTGACACTGCAGATTGGAATAATGAACCTGAAAATTCAGGAATAAAGTTCATTTTTAAATAATAACAATAAGAACATTAGTATAGTAAATAGTAATATATTTAAGCAAATTAATAAATTAGTGCTGTCAAACGATTATTTGTGATTAATCGATAATCAAATCAATCATCATTAATCAAATAAACTAAACAATTTTTTCCCCTTAAATAAATACATGCTTGGGGGTGTATTTAAATATATATATAATGAATAAACAGGAAATAAAGAAAAATTGGAGTATTAAATTCTGAAAAAAATGTTTGTTTGTTTATTTAAAAAACTGTAACATAAATAAGCTGAAACCTTTTTGACATTCTTAAATTCAACGTAATCAGAGCTACCAATTTTCTTCCCCTCTAAAACAACATGTTATGTCAATAGCTTCTTCCCTTCAGCTACCTGTCAAATAGAAATAACCTTACACAACCCAAGAAATTCTCAGTTGATAAAGTCTCACCCTGCATTTCTTTCATCTTAAATATCCTTATATTTTATATAGTTAGACATTTCCACATAAAACATATTTCTGTAAAGAATTTATGACATCCATTTCCATTTCCATTGACATCCAGAACTCAGTGTTGCTAGTCTGCTGTTGCTACAATAATTATTTTCCTGAACAATGCAACCAATGTGCATTTGTACATCTGAGAAGCCAAATTCCTCAATAAGAATCAGTTTAAAGGAAACAAGGATGCTAAAGAGGAATGTGATACTCGCTGGCACAAGGATGATCATTGTTTAAAAAAAGGAACAGCAATAGATGGAGAAAATGACAGAGAGAAAGTGAGCCGAGCTGCAGAGACTAAAATGAGACTAAAATGTCAGATGAGTCACAGTCGTTCCAGTGAGATGGCGAGTCATAATATGTTTCCACGGGCTTGAATAAAGGCAGAAAATGTACTTTGATGCTGTCAGGGAAAGCAACCCATAATCTGATCTAAATGGAGCTACTCCTGCCATACTCCACCAGGAGAACAAAAACAGACCTGACCAACTGAAAACAAACCATGACACACCCTCATAGTTCAGATGCCGTCCTTTCACCAAGACCACGTCCACTCATCGCTTTCGTATTTAGGCCGATATCTAATTAAATCAGAGGAAAAGAATTTTGAACATGGCAGTAACTCATTCCACTCCCCCTATGTGAGAGCTGGACCAGAAATAGATGATGTGCCAGGCATGCTGGAAGAGATCCAAAGTATCCCAGGTCTCCAGAGACAGACACCCTGCCATCTTCTACAAGCTCTCTTCAGATGGACAGGCTGAAGTTGGGAGGTTTGGCCTTGCCTCAGGCATCTGCTAACACATCTCAGAACCAGGCTTAGTTCAATTCACAATTATCTGTATGCGCTTTTCGAAATGTACATTGTTTCAAAGCAGCTATTTAAACAAATTATTTGTGAATGCTTGTTAGGCCCTGTCATAAACAACAAAAACAATAAATAGCAATTTTTTATAAAGAATTTTCTAGCTATGACCTTTTTTGTAACTTAAAAAAAATAAGGATAACGATATTTTTTCATAAGCAATACATCACAAACATCTGGAAAAGTCATTAGGTCTTTATGAAACTCAAATAATAGCCCCTAATTACCTTATATATATAATATATTCATTGTCTTATTGTCATGATCTCATGAGAAAATGTCATTCAAAAAATCTTTCTAATCAGCATAATCATTCTTCAAAACACCTTTTAAATGATTTTCCATTGACATCACCAGTGCAGCTTAAGTTTCAACTGATGGGTTCCAGACGACAAGCAACAGTCTGGTAATGGAGATTTTTCACAATCCAGTCATTTCTATAATGGACAAAATTAAGTTTTCTTACTGAAATAAAATGGCTTGCAAATATCAATTCAAGTGCAAATTCCGAAGTAGGTCTTATCCCAATGTCCAGAGTCTATTTTACAATCCAATAAATGCAACATTCCTTCTGTTAGTACAAATATTCTTTCTAGCAAAATTGGATTAACAATGAATAGACATGAAACCTATTTTTGGCTACTGACGCAATTCCTCCCTCACAGAGAGCTGCTAATGCAGTCCAGTGTCTGATCCCAAAGGCACCTGTGTCTCTCCAGCTGTGATGGCAGCACTGAACAGAATCCGGGATCTGTATACTGACACTAGTACAGACTATTAGACAGTCTTTAGCTCCAGCTGTCCCTGCATGTCAGACATCTCTGCCTCGTCGTAACAAATCAGCGAGCGGATATATACAGGGCTGTGTGCGTATAGCAGTTAACATGCACTGAATCAACAAACACAGAGTGAAGTGTGACGCTAAGAGCTCAGAGTTACAAGAACATTGTTTTGTTTCTGTTTTGTTAAGTACACACTGAACAAACTGAAAACATCAAACAACTCTAAATGAGGATTAAGCAGTTTATTCTTGTGTTAGAGGAGGACTTGACAGGTGAGACACATTGAGGAGAGATGTACATAGAGCTTCAGTACTGAGCTCAATCATGACTCCTCAGCCAAGCAGATAAGCATATATGTCTCCGTGTCCACTCGTGCACTGCCTCTCCTCTGTTGAGATGATCCTCTTTCAGACTACAGCTCTAGAATGCCACCGACCTGGTCGCCAAGGAAACCACGAGTGTTGACAAGTTTATGTCCATGTTAATCACTGCCTAGCAAAATGTGAAAGGTTTGCTTAAAAAATGTAGGGGGGGGAAGCAGTTTGAACCCATTTGGTTCCCCAAGACTGCCAAACTGTTGTTTAACTAGTTTAGCTGGATGGCAGCTCTTAATCCAGTTTAACCTGACCTACCTGTATACATTTCCATGACAGTTATTTAACCGTAGCATCTTTATAAGAAATATTTAATGTGAGTCAACAGTACATGCAGTACCTTGCTATCATGTGTCAAGAGTAGCAGAGAAGCTAGAGCATTTGTTTATGGTTGTGGTTTAAGTTAGATCCATCCAAGTGGAAGCTTTTGATAATGCCTGATCAAAATTCATAAAGAATGAAATAATGCTGTTGTTACAAGTTTCTTTATTAGAGAATAGGCTGTTACATATAGCATTATACTATGCTATTAATCTAAACAGTGAACTTGTAAAAAAATTTCTACAATCTATAGCTTCGGTAGCATAGAAGTAACACTGAAAGTCACTAATGGTCATAAAAACAGTTCAGGTGACATACATTACAAAAGGATGTTGTGATTTCGCATATACTCAAATGTACACTTCACTTCATGTGACATACTGTATTAGCAACACACTTCATTTACCCCCTCAACACACAACTGTAGTGTGACAATCTTTTTTTTCTTTAGGATTTAACCACATTGCTACCTGTTTGTACTTTTTAATTTTTTCCAACAGCCCAGGCATACTTTATTTATTTAGAATGGTGCATCAAAAATGTATAAGGTAAAATCGGCTACATAAGCTTAAGATGTTCCAATTTAGACCATTTCAAGGATTTCACCAGTACTGGCGACTTTTGCATTATAAGCAGTAATGTACATTTGAGTTGTGGAGGGGCGTTAGAATGGAGAGGCACAGTAGAACGCAGAGATTCATTTCTTTGTACAGAAACACAGTGCTTTACTTGCATCCTCAAATCAATAGTGCAGAAGAGAAAAAGGGAGGTAAACGGCACTAGAAGCATTCCCTCAGAGCACTGATGTAATTTCCATAAAAATGAGAAGATTAGGAAATGGTGGGAGAACATTATAAAACAAGCACTGGGGGCTGTGCAAAAGATGACAAATCTATTACCACAAACATTAAGAGTCTTGTAAACCATCAGAACGCCAATATACGTCAAAACGCCCATCATTTAGTTCATCCCTGTATATTTTGTTTAAAATACTGTAAGACCGCAAGTCATCCTTCCAGATTCTAGCCCCTGACCATTTGAAGTCCGATGCTCAAGCGCCCTTGTGGCCCAGTCTACGTGCCCTCAAGACCATAAAAGGAGAACACTCTCTTTAACTGTCACTTTTATGGTACTTCTACAGTATGTTGATTTTCAGTAAAAATTTCTGTTTGAAAGAATCAGTCCTGACTCAGTGGGTAAATTATTCTTTTAAGAAGAGAAATTAAGTGAAATGCATATGACTATGAACTGTGGGTGAAAAGGGAGTTCATGAGGAGGCATCAGATCTCATTTTAAGACGGGCTGTGTTGTTTGATGAGAGAATGAGCATGCAAAACAGCAGATTTGCCTCCCACACAGTGAGCCGACACCAGAATCTGCTGGCTTTCCGCTCTGCTGCCAGTCAACGGCCGTTCACTCACACTCCAATCGCTCTATGGATCAAAGACATTACAGTTTGCCATCCCAATCTGATGCTATGCTCTTTTACAATGCCAATATTTCTTCCTAGACTGCCAATGAGATTGAAGTCGAAATTTAGATAGAAGAAGTGAATCTGGACACAGAATTCAACAATCTCTTGTGACAAACCTGCCACATCATGCTTTTACAAACAGTGTGCTGTTCAGATTTAGAAATCTAATGCAAGATTACCACGCTACATTAAGATGTCACCTAGATGAATGAGAACGCAAATAAAAATACCAATTTGAAACTCTGCTCCTTTCAGCCATCAAACAGGCCTTCATTTCTCTATGGGGATTATTCTCATTTGGGCCGGGGCTTATCATCAAAGGTGGAATCTGGAGCATTAATCAGGTCGCTGACGTTGCTTTACACTGTTGTGATAAGCTTGCTTAAGCTTGATGGTTTCTGCTGCTGTCCATGTGCGCTAATGCTGCTGCCGTTAGTCACGGCTCTCACTCGTCATGCCGCTTCACTAGAGCGAGAGGCGACGGTAATAGATTTCACACTCATTTGGTGTAGATTTTGCCACTCGAGACTTAACTCTTTCTCAGTCTTTACATTAAAACTTGCTGGTTTGAAAACATTTAATGTTCAAAAATTACTGTAGGCCTGACACACCTTTTTTACAAAAATATAATTATGCATTATTAGCTAAAGATTAAATTGAGAAATGTTTGACTCATCTAACCATAGAACACTCAGAACAGTCCGTTTTAAATAAGTCTTGGCCAACAGGATATAACAGGGCTTCTGGACTATTTTCCACATATGGCTTTTGCATGAGCGTTAGTTGGCATCTGCAGAAGACAGTGGATTGTGTTTACTGTGAAACACAAACAGTGGTTTCTGTATGGTTCTGTTCGGCTTCAGTAATGTCAATGACAGATATTTCTTCAGTGTCTCTGAAACTTTTAATGATGTTTTACACCGTGTATAAATGTGAAAAATTTCTTAGTTTAAACATTTGTTATGTTATCTGTTCTGTTGTGAACAAAATACTGGCTCATGTGATTTCAAAGTCGTTTAGTTTACATTTTATTGAAATTTAACTCATAGGCTGAGTAAATCAAATCCACAATCCACATGCTAAGAGTCTGTTGAGTAGCAGAAAGACCCTTAGGAGAACCATAACAAATGAATAACTGTTTTTTTGTGGATGTAGTCACAAATACAATTAAGCTTCTACTGGTTGAAAGGCCTGCAACACAACTGGCCGTTGAACAGAAAAGGGCACTTTAGGAATACCCCCAGCTCTCTGGTACAGAAAAGCTTTAGCCATGCCAGAAGCAAACTCAAGATATGAAGTGGCGTAAAAAGGGCCTGAAAGTTGCCAACCCTCTTCAGGAAAAAGCCAAAAGAAGACCGCGTTATTACGTAAGGAAACTGTCTGGAACCTCCTCCAAAGGCTCAAAGGGAGGTTTGCAGAGTGCCTCCATAATCACGGCCAAATCCCATGGCAGGATTCTGGAGCATGCCAGGGCTTTAGCCTCAGCTCACCACAGGGAAATTGCATGACAAATGGGTTACTTCCCAATGACTGACCACCAAGAGATGGACGGTAAACTATGGCTGTCAAGTATAACCCTTTGTAGTAAAGCTGCTGCAGAAAAACCTTTCACTTCAGGGTTTAGATTTTACTCATAGAGGGAGCTCTGAACTGGAGTATGCTCTCAACAACCAAGTTGAGAGACCGGAAGCTATGAGTTTCCAACAGGTTCCACAGCTCCAGGCGAGGGTGTCAGATGAAGCCCCCGTCTGAGAGAGGAGATCCCCCTCCTGACATGAATCTCCCATGGAGAGCCATTGAGGAGGAGGACCTCCAAGTCCAAGACCCACACTTGGCAGAACGGGGCTACTAGGAAAGACCATGTTTTTAATGAAGTTCCATTTTCATGACAGTTTTTCAATTAATAATAAAGGCAGTATAGTAAATAATCCCTGCTGTATATTTTACATTACAATTATAACAATATAATAACTGCATACTACAAAATGCAATTTTATAACAAATTAT
>JAUYWG010000050.1:6361143-6379601 GCA_034779775.1 Enteromius afrohamiltoni | reverse complement strand
TCAACGCCATGGAGAGAACCATCGCCTGTTTCCCTGTGCGTTTTACTCCAGGAAGCTGAGTGCTGCTGAACGAATTTAATATATATATATATATATATATATATAAAACAATTTAATGTATTCAAGGTAAATGTATTTTATTTATTTTAAAAACATTTTATATTTAGGATGTTTATCTTAAAATATTTATATTTAGTATATGGTCACACTAAAACACTGGATATCAGGACACTGTGGGATATTGTCTGCTCTGTTGTATACTGCACAGATTGACAATTGTAGTAAGTTATTTTTTTATGCATTAAGATAACAAAATGCATACTATGCACAGTATGGATAATTTCTTCAAATATTGAAGAAAACGACTTTGCCAAGCAAAGCAAATCATAGTTTTTACTCCCATATTGCCTAAAGATGTAATGAATAATAATAATACCCTATTTTTGCATTAGGGACAATTTAGCAGTCCTGCATCATTAGGCACATCAGGTGGAGCCATACCTAAAGGAATGCTGCTTGATATGCATCACCCACCACATTCAGTGTCTAAGAGTATGGAAGGAGAGAGAGCTGATCATATATTATCCCTGATCATGATCTCATTCCTCTCACTTCTGTGCCTCATTGGTTCCCTGCAGCAATGATGCATAATACAACTATGACATCACTAATGCATTCGGCTGCCTGCCTGTGCTGATCAGTCTTTAGGTTGTGTTGATGAATGAGGTCAGTTGGAGGCATCAGGGCCTGCTGCCAAACTCTCCTCTGCATGCTTGCATATGCACTCTTTCCTGCCCGGAAACCTTCCAGATGTATTTAGGTTTATCTATTTTGGCAAATGAATATGAAAGCTTGTCCAGATTATGAGCAAAATAATGAAATGAGAAGCGTCTGTCAGAAAAAGTTGCTGATTTAATGACATTTAGAGTGTATAAATGAAAAATAATGTACAGCAATCTCTCTTTCTATATTATCTAATAAACAATGATCGCTTTTAAAGGAATAGTTTCCTAAAATGACATTTTTATTTATTCACATTCATGCATTCAAACCTGTATGATTTTCCGTATAAATGTGCAACACAAAAATAGATGTTTTGAACTGAATATGCACTTGAATTGTACTTCAAATCTTAAATTTATATATTAAAAAACCTATTTGCAGGAAATGTAATATGAATGACTTACATTCAGTTCACACTTAAGTAAATCATTAACAGTATATGCACATTATATGGTTAATAAATATGGTAATTAAATGTAACAAATTATGTAAAAAAATCATGAAAATTAAACATTTTATCAAACAATGATAGTTGCCTAAATCTTTTAAACAACTAGGAAGAAAAAGACAAAACTACAGTTTATAAAAATCACCTGTCAATTTTACCTATTTATTTACAAATTTATCCTTACGTGCATTATATATACAGTATGTTAGCACTTGAAGTGGATCAAGAAAGGTAATCAAATTTCCTAAGTCCTAAGACAAGAATGTGTTTTGATCAATTTGCATCAAATGTATTGAACTTCAAAATTCTGATCCACTTAAAATGTTGACTAGAGTACACATTTTCTGTATATATAGTGTATATATTTTTATAAATATATGCTATTTGTGTGTGTAAGTGCTGATTTACTGTAAGTTAATTGCATTACATCCACATCTTAGTCTATATTAAAGAATCTACCTATCTGTCCAATGGGTCAGCTGCTGGATAATGCACAGCATGAGCCAATACATGTAGGAGACTAAAATCTTCTGTACACCCATCACACAGCTAAAAATATCTGAATTAGCACCTAATTCTAATACACACTGCGCTGTCTGAGGCGTCACTATTTAATTCACTTTTGATTAATTTGATTTGCTGTTTAATTTATTATTGTTCGTTACATAATGAGACCTCTCTGTGTAACAAAGCTTGAGAAAGGTACTATTAAAACACTTCTAAAATTGACTGTTGACACTATTGCTGTAGATTATAAGGGCATACTCATATACTGTCACAGAAGGGAATATATGAAAGCATCTTGGCCAATTGTTCATTTCCAGTATTGCTGAGGGTAAGATTCATCTCAGTGCATCATCATCATCATCACCTACAGTCATTTAGAGTCCATCTGCTGGCCTTCGGTGGCCAAAATGATGACGAGATTGAACACTTTAACACTCTGCTATTAATGGCTGCATTATCAGCAGACATTCTGCAACAATGCGTAAACTTTTTAAAAAATCTTTTTGATTGCTCCTATTTAGTCAAAAATGGAAGCATATGTATACAAAAAAACCAATTGTGAATTTTTATATACAAATTTGGACTTTGTTTCTTGAGTTTACATTTCACAATTTTCCCCACTGCAAAAATGAAAAAAAGTAAATTAATTCCTACATTTTATCTCACAAATATCACTGTTTCTTGATTTTTTTTATTACACAGTTCAGTTCCGACTTGTCTTTTTAGAACCGGTAATTAAATGGAATGGGAAAATCACAATTGCAATTAAAACTCATAATTGCAAAGAAAAAAAATTAATACATTGCAGAACAAGCCTGTACAAGTATTTGCCTGCTGTGGCAGTATTTAACCAGTATTGTTGTGTATATAATCTCCCTCCCATATGAATGATGGTCTTCCTAAAATCATGCAGAGAGATGTGCTGAGTGATTTGATGAAGAGTTTCACCAAAATCCCACAGATGTGCATCAATAGACAAGAATATCAGACAGAACTGGAGGATGAATGGAAACTTGGCACCCATCCAGAACACCCTAGCAACTGCATAGCAACCTTTTGGTACCCAGCAACAACACTCTAACATCATGTAGCCAGTTTTGTACAGCATGAGCAAGTAACTGATTTATTTTCAGACAGTCAATAACTGAAATGCCCTATGTGTTGCATAATGTACACTTGACTTATTAGCACGTTTTGTTTTTGATACTAATTATCACTTATAAAAACACTTTAATGGAGTTCAAGTGTGATGTATATGAATTAGTTCTCACCAAATGTTATTAGAATAACAGATAATAATATTTTTATTAAAAAAAAAAATATATATATATATATTTATAATTGACTATGTAATCCAATACTGAACTCCTGCAATTTTGCTCCTTTAATTCTGCTCCAAACACAAAATAATGCTACATAATGTTTTTAACATTATGATTATAATAATAATAAATGTTTCTTGAGCAGCAAATCAACATATTAGATGATTTCTGAAGGATCGTATGGCACTGAAGACTGGAGTAATGATGTAGAACATTCAGCTTTTCTGTAACATGAACAAATGTAATTGTAAAATATATTAATCGAAATCTAAAACTTTTATATCACTTTTTATTATAAAAAAATTAACATTTTGTATATATTGTGAAGTTTGTTTTATTTAGTTCATTTTTACTTTTTACAACTGTCCGAAATCCATTGTCTCCAAACTCGTGACGTCTTGTGGTGTCTGGCGTTGTGTATCATATTCCACTTTGAACACATGGCCAGTTCCAGATGAGGTCACAGCTTTTACATCTGTGTTCCCAGCACATAAATGTGTGTGTGTGTGTGTGTGTGTGTGTGTTTGACCTTGTCAGCTGAGCAGGTCAGACTTCCTCTTCATTTGGCTGAAGTCAGTGCTGAGACGTGTATGCATGTGTGTGTGTGAGTTCATGCAGGTCAACAACAGGGTGTTTCCCACACAAAGCTTAGCACTTTCTCATGCAGTATGTAAAAACATGTGTCATACCTCACCAAAGAGGGCGGAAATACCGCAGCTATTGGGCTACTCATGCTAGAGAGGCTGGGACCAACTGGAGGTCTGAGATGGATGAGAAAAACAGAGGCAAGATTAAAAGAAGCTGAAACCATAGCATGAGCTTGATCTGCTGATGAGAGCACAACTAGACAGGCCTGAAGAGCCTAGATAACACAAAAAGCGAGGAATGGCTCTGCAGAGCACAAAGACCCTCGCAGACTGTGTTTGCTTAAGGCAGAACTGTTCTGCCAAAACACTGTCAAGGCATATCAGTGGCCATGTCTGTGATCGTTCGCACATACCCACATTCCCACACACACTCTAGAAAACTGGGAAAGACAGTCTGAGCTTTTGTATTTGCCCAGACACCAGCGTTGTTCTGTTGAGCACCAGCGTGTCTCGTTTCTCAAAACAGGATCCAGTGATCAGATACCATCTGTGCCCTCATCAGGGGAACATCTGATGGTGTACAATACTGTCCTTATAAGATGTTTTCCCCTACTCTTACAATGTAAAATAATCATTTTCTTAAAGGAACAGTTCACCCTAAAATTAGCTGGAAATACTCAACCTCAGGCCATGCAAGATCTAGATAAGTTTGTTTTATTATCAAAACAGATTTGGTGAAATTTAGCATTATAGCATTTGCTCACCAATAGCTTGATCAATTTGTGTATTGTGAAAAGCATTTTTGTAATAAAAAATCTTTATTAAGACGTTGAAGTGTGTCAGTGAATATCAGGAGAAGGACATTTACTTTCTGGAAAAAGTGTCATTATGCTTACTTAAAGTTATAATTCTTAATTATGGATTTGTTTCTTACAGACATGCAGCTTTTCACTTTATAAGACATTAATTGATGGATTAAAGTAGTGTGGATTACTTATGGATTATTGTGTTGTTTTTTATCAGCTGTTTGGACTTTCATTCTGACGGCACCCATTCACTGCAGAGGATCTATTGTTGAGCAAGAGATTTAATGCTAAATTTATCCTATTACAAAGAAGCAGCAAACTCATCTACATATTGGATTGCCTGAGGGTTAAATATCTTAAAATCCTAGAAACAAAGTAAATTTGCTTGAGAAGCAACACTGATAAGTAATGATAAGGTTAGTTCAGTGAAACACAACAATGTAAAAAAAAAAATAAAATAAAAATTCACACTGTAAAAAAAAATATATCATTGGAGTAAATACATTAACACTTTATTTTAGGGACCAATTCTTGCTATTACTATAGCTGCTTATTAGTGTACATATTAATTAGTGATTCAAGAGTGTGTATATACACTGTATATATTGCAAATGTCACAAATAATTACAAAGAAATTAACAAAGTATTAACTATGACTTTAACTATAATATATATATATATATATGACTTTAATAATATATATATATATCTTTTGGGGGGGGGTAGAAATAGTAATTAAAGACTAAGTAAAGTCAATGAAAATTTGTAATTGTTGAGGTGGGGCACTTCACAGTAGGCAGTCATGACCTAATGGATAGGGAGTTGAACTTGAAACCCAAAAGTCACAGGTTCAGGTCCCAGGTCCGGCAGGTATTGTGGGTGGATAAACCAGTGCCCTCTCCACCTTCAATACCATGAATAAGGTGAGACTCTTGAGCAAGGCACCCAAGGCACCACCGAACTGCTCCCTGTACGCTGCAGCAATTGCTGCACACTTCTCTGGGGGTGTGTGCACTTTAAATGCTGGTTTAAATGCAGAGCACAAATAGTACGGGAAGCCATACCTGGCCACATGTCCTTGGGATCCATTTGCTTCTTTTGCTAATTTTTCATAGTTTATGGCTAATAATAGCAAAACAACAGCATCTGAAACAACTCAGTGTCCAATGACAAACATAAATGCCAAAGTCAGACTCAGAAAGATGGGCGGTATTTCTGGAGACCACCTGGTACTTAAAAATGAATGTGTCAGAAGAAGTGCAAAAGATAAGGGATGAAGCATGCTGAAAGTCCAACTGTGCAGCGTGAAGCTCATCATTCAGTCAGTAACAAGGTCTTGACCCTTTGACCCTCTCACTTTCCACCACACAGCAGATTGTCTCACACACAGCTCTAACAAGCCATTCCCTTGACTGCAGGCATGTGTCCTGGGAAAAGGAGACCCAACATCAGTGAAGTGTGCTGGAACAGTGTCGAAGATGGATGAGACAGCTGTCTGGGGCCGCCTGTCTCTGGCTGTGTGATATGTCCTCTTAACAAACTTGCTGGTAGTCAATAGTCCAAGCATGCACAGAGATCAATGCTCTGACTGGCCCAGAAGATCAGGGTGGGTGTCGCCATCGCTTCAAATGTCTCTGCAATGATGATTTCCCAATCAGTGCACTTCTAAATTGAGCAGAGCAGCTAATGGAAACTCAAGTGGAAACATACTTCAAGACCTCAGAATGTAAACAGCTCAAATCAAATGGAACTGTTTTGGGTTTGCATTTCACTTGCCGGTTTAATGTTTGTGACCATGGATTCAACAAAATGAGTCACAAATGTCAATTTTTTTTATTTTTATTTTTATTTTTTTGAGATTTATACATAATCTGTCAGCTAAATAAATAAGCTTTCCATTTATATATGGTTTGATAAGACAATATTTGGAAGAGTACAACAATATAAAAATCTAAATCTCAGAGTGCAAAATGTTGACATTTACACTCTTTTACCTAATAAGGGAAGTTGATTTAAATAACTAAATAAGTGGTTCTTTAGAATTAAATGCATAAAAATAGTGCACCTTACTTTGTTTTTAAACTCTGTGTCACTTGTGTAAGCTGTTTACACAAAATACAATTTTCATATTTACATTTTACAACTGTCTTCAATCAATCAATCACTTTTATTTATATAGCGCATTTAAGAATACAGATTGTAGCAAAGCACTGAACATTATCAATAGAAGAACAGAGTGATGGTAATGTATAATGAGGAGATTGAACTGTTTATTTATCAAATGCAGAGACAGTCTCTGTAAGCAAAACGACGATAATCACTAGAAATTAGGTGCCCCCAACTAAGCAAGTTAGAGGCGACAGTGGTAAGGAACCAAAACCCCTTCCATGAGAGAATGGAGAAAAAAAAAACCTTGGGAGAAACCAGACTTAGTTGGGGCCAGATCTCCTCTGGCCAGACGCCCAGCACCCAATTTCCAGTTAAATTTTAAGCATATGTCAGATTGCGCAAAGGACTTCGGCAAAGTGTGTGTGTGTGTGTTTCAACAATAATAGGCCTATAATAAAAAGAAATGTTTCTTGAGCAGCAAATCAGCTAATTAGAATGATTTCTGATGTGACACTGAAGACAAGAGTAATGATGCTGAAAATTTAGCTTTGATCAAAGAAATAAATTGCATTTTAAAATATATTTAAATAGGAAACTTGTTTTACTGTATTTTTAATCAATAAATGCAGCAATTGTATATAATAAACGCAGGTTTGGACATTAGTGGACATTTTCAGATTCGCAATTTTAATGATTATTTAAGCTTTTTACTGTATTTAAGCTTCTAATTTATTACTTTTGGCATTTCTACTAGACAAGATATTTATAACAATATCAAATCAAAACAGAATAACAATAGCATAAAATAAGTGTGATTATTAGATTGTTCCCCCCTCAACCCAAATATATATAAAAAACTAAACATTAAACAACAGTAATAATAACATATAAGCAAATATACAGACATGCTTGTTGAATCTGCAGTAAAGTTTGGTAATGTCAATATAAAAATTTTAAAGATTATCTGTGGTTTTCTATTTCTATCTACTGTACATCTAGAGCTTAACATAATAGAACATTCTTTTATACCAGGGATGTCAACTCTGTTCCTACAACGCACAAATCATGCAGTTTTCAAATAAGCCTAAATGACTTGATTAGTTGGATCAGGCGAGTTTAAAGGGTTAGTTCAACCAAAAATGAAAATTCTGTCATTACTCAGCCTTTGTGTTGTTCCAAACCCATAAGACGTTTGTTCATCTTCGGAACACAAACAGCCGCAGTTTACGTACATGCACATGCTTTCACCTGGACGTAAACAAGGCTGATTATGTCATACGTGTATGTGGCACTTCTCATCATTTCAGTAGTATTGCTGTTTATGGAGGGAAAGACAGCTATCTGATATCATCAAAAAATATTGTAATTTGTGTTCAGAAGATGAACGAAGTTCTTATGGGTTTGGAATGACATGAGGGCGAGTAATTAATAGGGATGCACCAATCCGGATCGGCCGATATGTTTGCGTGTTTTTTCAGTAAAGCCAGTCCTGTAATCAGCGGTAAATGCCATCAGGTGCATGATTTCACATTGAGCTGTATATACACACAGCCGTTGTTCACTGACTGTGCAAACCATATTCATTATCAGAGTGGATTTGCGCAGCTCGTTAGTGAACAACGGCTGTGTGTAGTATATATGGATCGAGGTGAAATCTCGAACCTGATGACATTTACCACTGATTACAGGACTGGCTTTACTGACAAAATGCACAAACATATCGACCGATCCGGATCGGTGCATCCCTAGTAATTAATGAAAACAAAGCATTTTTGGGTGAACTAACACTTTTGTTTAGGGTTGCATCTAAAGTTTGACACCCCTGATTTAGAAGAAGAGCAGAACATAGTTAATGGTTTTGGTACTGAATGTAAATGTAACAGACGAGCTGTAGTGTGTCACTTCAACAGATTCTGGCACCCAACTCTTCATCTGTCTATCAATATTGGCAGCTCTAGTGGATTCACAGTTGTTACGCTGTAGGCTGTGGAGTCAGCTGAAAGGTGATTTGGGGTGAGACACCTAGGATGACACGTTCCCTGACAGTAACAATGGAACTTGTGGATGACAATGGACCAGTTCCAACTTCTACACAGCTTTCAAATCACATACATGTAAATAGCAATCATAAAATCAAAGTATAAAAAGTACTATGAACAAAACACATTCAGATCTACTCTGGGGAAAGTATTGCAATGATTCTGCACTGTATTTTCTCAAATTTGTACATAAAACTATTGGAGTAGATTTTACAAGATAAATCTGCTGTACTTTGTAGTTACGTATTTGTGAAATTAAAAAACAATTTTTAAAAATGGTTAAAAAAAACATTTTAAGTGCTCTATAAAAGATTAACTAAAATTAAGTTTGAAAATAATATTTTTTTAAATAATTCTAAGTTTAACTAAAATAACTTAAATAAGGAATTCTAATACTAATACTTCTGACCTTTTGTAGTGATTTGGGGTGGAGGCGTGCAAATCCGTTTGCGTACTCTTATTCAAAGACATGGTCAAAAACAGGCAGAGTCACACAACAGCAAAGGTGGCAATGTAGGAAAGGCAGAATCAAGGTTGGGTACACAACATATATTGAGGAAGGCAGAAAACAATCACAATCCAGAGCATACAATCCAAGGTTGGAAAACAAACACGGGTAAGAACGCTTAGAAAAGATCGGCAGAGCAAATCAAGACTTTGTGGTGAACTGAAGAGTGAATCTGGCTTTTATGAACTGCAGGTGTATGTGATCAAGAGGTGATGTGGTGGTGCAATGGATGTCGGGTAATGTAGTCCCGATAATAGCCTGAGAGTCTGTGGTTTGTGTTGATTGGAGTGCCATAGTTTTAATAGCTGAGAATGATTACAGTGTCTTGATGTTTTACTAACTATAAATGCATGCTGATTAGAACCATATGCTTCAGTATGAGTATATATGTATGTATGTATGTGTTTATATGTACTGTAAGAGAGCTGAAAACATAAAACCCTGTCAAGAGAACTGCATAGACTCTAAACAGTCATTTTAAAGTTTGTTTTAAGTAAACGTCTGCTGAGTATTATATGGCTGATGCAACACAGTGAACACATGGCCCTTGAACCCACAGCCAAGCTGTTGTAATATACAGTCTTTGGCCCAAATGGAGCAAAACACAATAAGGTTTTTGACAGATTTACATTTATCACTTCGCCAAGAGGGAAACGGCCATATCTGAGAACAGGCCAAATGTAAGCACACCATGGCTCTGGCTATACCCATAAACATTTTAAAAATAAAAAATAATAAAAAACATAAAAAAAATGTTCCCCTCTCATAGAGTACCAAAAAGAAGCTTAGCATCCAGTACAATCACTCAAATTACTTCTCTCATGCTGGTTTAATACCTCTAACAACCCACGACAACATTTACATGATGAGAAATGATTTACTGCAATTGTTATCGGAAAGTGCTTTAGATAATTCCTTTTGAGTATTCAGATGTGATTTTCTATCTGACGCAGAGACTGCATTACACATACAAAAGATCTAGATCACACCTGTGGGAGTGTGTAATGTTGATGGAGGAGCTCAGGGATGTACGCTGTTGTGGTTTGAGTGCACTGGGTTTATCAGAGTGCAATTTTCTGCTATTTATTTACATACAGTAGTTGTTAGTTTTTCATTCAGTCATGCTATCTTTACACTGCAACGGTTTAAGACATAGAAGGCCAAACGATTAAAAATTTTTTTTTTGCACAACTTTGCTGATTCTCAGGGACAGATGACAAATGTCAAATGCAACATTTGAGGAGCAAATGTCAAGAGCAACAACTTGACACAACATTAAATTTAGAAAAGCGTAAATATATATATATTTTTTTCATGTACACAATACAACAATAAGATTACACTGACAGTAAAGTTAATCTAGTTTATTTTTCCATTTTTATTTTTATGTTTCCAGCTTGTAAAATGAATCCACATTTCCTTTTTTCAAAAGAAGCATATATGAACATACATTTAATACTTTTTAAAATGAAAAATTACTTATTACAGAAATTATATACTTTAAAATGCAATGTTTTCTGACACTAAACTGCATAATAACTGCAATTAAATAAAAATGTAGTAAATGTATATTAAATGCAATTATCTGAGTATTTTTCGTAAGTTAAGGATTTAAATGGTGTTGGGGGAAACACATTATAAGTAATGCAAGTTGTTTATTTAAATTACATTTTTAGGTAACTAATAAAGTAATGCATTACTTTTAAATGTGCAAAAAAATATCAGCTACTTTTTAAATTAAAAATAAGTAAGCCCAGCTCAGGTAGTAACACAACAATCAACATGTAACAACAAAGTAACAGAAGACCTTCCTCAGCTATCCTTCCTTCCTGCGGCAGTTTCGGGAGGTATTTGACCATGCTGTTGGTGGCAAAGACCCAAGTGAGGAAATTCTGTCCCTGAGGCAGGGAACTTCGTCAGCTGCTGAATACACCCTTCAATTCCGCACTCTGGCGGCTCAGACCGGATGGCCGCCTGAGCCCCTGAAAGCTCTGTACAGGAAGGGGTTAACCCGTGAGCTGCAGTCGGAGTTGTCATGTAAGAATGAAGGAAAGTCCTTTGAACAATTCATGGAGCTGGCCATACATGTGGATAATTTGAAGGGCTCATGTTGCGGACCAGCTGCTCGGTCTCTGCCCTCCTCCTCCTCTTATAATCCTTCTGAGCCCATGCAAATTGGAAGAACTCATCTAGCAGATGAGGAAAGAGAGCGACAACCTGTGTCTGTACTGTGGTCAGGCGGGACACATCCAGGCCAGTTGTCCAGTACGTCCACCAAGAACCATGCAACCTCGGGAGAGTTCTGACTATTAAACTCATTGCAAGACCGACCAGTTTCTCTTGTCATTAATGGGAAGAAAATCGATACCACAGCATTTATTGATTGTGGGGCTGAGGAAAATTTACGCTAAACGCATGCATATCCCTCTTCTTTCATGTGGTACCCGCGTGGCTGCGGCAGCCTTATACGGACGACTTCTGGTCTCAGGAGAAGTCCCCTACGTAACCCAGGACCTGAAGCTTCTTCTTGGGCCACTGCATTCTGAAACCATTTGGCTTTTTACCATTCATTCACCAGACCATCCTATCATCCTTGGACTCCCCTGGCTCGAACTGCACAATCCAGTAATTTCCTGGTCATCAAGACAGATCAAGAGATGGTCATCCAAATGTCACAGGCAATGTATGTAGCATGTTCACCCTTCACAAACCACAGTCACATCAGAGAACAACAAACTCAATAACCTTCCCTCTGAATACATGGATGTAATAGACGCATTTAGTAAAGAGCAGGCCACACGCTTACCACCTCATCGTCCAACTGACTGTGCCATAGAGCTGCTTCCTGGAGCTACACCACCCAAGGGTCGAGTCTTCCCTCTGTCACATCCTGAAACCGAAGCTATGAAAGATTACATCAAAAAGGAACTTGAGAAGTGGTTCATCCGGCCTTCCACCTCACCTGCCTCGACTGGATTCTTCTGTGTTAAGAAGAAAGACGGAAGCCTTCGACCCTGCATAGACTATTGTGGTCTCAACAATGTCACAGTAAAATACCGATACCCTCTTCCTCTTGTGCCATCCACCTTGTAGCAGCTTCGCAATGCCTTCTATTTCACAAAGTTGGACTTAAGGAGCGCTTATAATCTTGTCAGAATCAGAAAGGGAGACGAATGGAATATCGCCTTGTCGACAACCACTGGGCATTATGAGTGCCGTTCGGTCTCTCCAATAGTCCATCCGTTTTCCAGGCATTGGTCAACGACATCCTCCTGGCAGAGCTGTGATCATATACATCGATGACATTCTGATCTACTCAGAGAAGTACCCAGACCATATCCAACATGTCAGAAGTGTGCTACACCGCTTGATCCAGAACCAATTGTACGCCAAGGTTCCAAAATTCCATCAAACCCGCATCTCATTTCTTGGATACGTGATAAGCCAGGAGGGAGTTACCATGGAGGAAAGTAAAGTGACTGCTGTATTGAATTGGCCACGTCCTCGCACCATTACAAAACTACAAAGATTCTTGGGGTTCGCTAATTTTTACTGCCGCTCACAGAGTGAAAAGGCATTCAGCGACCTCAAGGCAAGATTCACATCCGCACCTATCCTCTGTCATCCAGACCCAGACAAGGAGTTCACCGTGGAAGTGGATGCCTCCAGCACCGGGATCGGAGCCGTGCTCTCACAGCGCCATGGCGAACCAAGCAAACTGTACCCCTGTGCCTTTTATTCTTGAAAACTCACCAAGGCAGAATGTAACTATGACGTGGGAGATCGGGAACTACTCGAGGAGTGGAGTCACTGGCTGGAGGGATCCAAGTTACCTTTTGTTGTACTCACAGATCACCGCAACCTGGAGTATATCCGTAGTGCCAAGTGCCTCAACTATTCTTCACTCGTTTGAACTTCCACATCACTTACATACCTGGTTCCAAGAACGGCAAAGCTGACACTCTTTCTACCAACAGTATGACCCTCAAGTCAATTCCAACCCAAGTTTATTCCAAGTTTATAATCTCTCCACCACAAATCATCGCTCCCATACGATTGGATATCTAGGCAGAAATCTCAGAAGCACAAACCACTGACCCACCTCCTCCAGAATGTCCTCAAGATCGTACATAAATCCCTGACCTTCTCCGCCAAAAGCTTCTCCACCTGATACATGATTCACCCAGTGCCGGCCATCCTGGAATCATTGCTACCACTGAACTTGTTTCAAACCGTTACTGGTGGGCTACGCTAGCAAGGGATGTCATCCAGTTCGTCCACCATTGCCCCTTCTGTAACGTTAGCAAGGCCTCACACCAGAAACCAGCAGGACATCTCCAACCATTACCAGTGCCTCAAAGACCCTGGTCCCACCTTGCAATGGATTTTGTTACGGACTTGCCAGCTTCCAGAGGATACACCACCATATTAACCATAATTGATAGTTTCTCCAAGGCCTGCAGGCTCATCCCACTCGCCAAACTACCCACAGCGTGGGAGACTGCTCAAGTCATCATGGATCAAGTATTCAGGTTTTACGGTATTCAAGAGGATATTGTCCCAGACCGCAGCCCTCAATTCACTTCTCGTCTATGGAAGGCCTTCTGCTCACAAATGAACATAAATGTAAGCCTACAAACCAGGACAGTGGGTTGTCCAGGACACCCGGAACTTTCGTCTCCAACACTCCTGCAAAAAACTCAACCCAAGGAACGTGGGTCCTTTCAAAATAATCCGTCAAATCACACCAGTTTCCTTCAGATTAGAATTACCAGCTCGATAACATATCCCACCCACTTTTCATGTTTCCTTGTTAAAGCCCGCTAATGCTCTGGAAGGACAGAGGGACCAGGATGAGGCCGCCAACCCCGAGGTTCCCCCCCGATCATTGATGGAGAGGAAACATACCAGGTCAGAAAAATCCTGGACTCACGGCGTCGGGGTACCAATCTTCAACACCTAATCGACTGGGAAGGCTACGGGCCGGAAGAGAGGTCCTGGGTCAATGCCCGAGACATCCTTGGCCCCTCACTAACAGAAACTTACCATTCTCTGTTGCTAGGCGATCCTCTTTGGCTCTGTCCGACCGTCATCAGCGGGAACCATCTCCCGAATATTAGTTCCCACCTGGGCCGCTTTCTCCCACGCACCTTGGGGATATCAGTTCCAGTTGTTTGATTTGGATTTTGACCTGAACTGTTTCCCCGATTCTGATTCTTGCCTGTGACCTCGACCATTGCTTGGATTTATCGACTTTGAACATTGCCTGATACCCTGAACTCTGCCTGTTTCTGGTACTGTCTCTTTTTATGTCATAATTTAGATTTAGACTTGGTATCTTATAATTTTACATTTGTATGTAATTTATACCTTTTATAACATAGTTACGATTTATCAAAGCGTTTTTGGCCTTCTATATGTATTAAAGTGGCAACAAATAGCTGTCATTGAATTTTTCAGTTAATTCATTTAATTCGTAAAAACTAATTCCGTGATTCGTAAATATTTCTAACTACTAATTCAGTGATTCACAAATTCAGGATCAAAACTGTTGTTAAATCATTTACTAAATCATTTCATTCCAACATATTAGTTCTTGCACGAACAAAACATTGTTAATCGTTCTTTGGCTTCGTTTTGAAACATTTTCATTGGTGGAGCAAAAACAGTCAAAGTAAATGTCATATTTGACAATCGTATATTCTTTTGTAATTTTACATGCTCAAAGCTTAATGTGACTGTATTGTGATGCAGTATGCCAGTTTAATGAGTCCAGGTGTGAATCAGGCATGACGTATGCCAGCTGTGTTTCCTTAAAGGCTACTGAACCACTAGGCTGCCTCATGCAAGCAATCTTGGAAATGGGGAAACACAATAGTTAATTTATGGCAATGGTGACAAGGTCCAAAAGGCAGCAGGTGTGCTGTTTAACACGCTGCCAGCAAAGTTCCATTTATGAATCTGTCCGTCTCTATTTTATAACCAAGTGTTGATGTTAAAGGGCCTAGAATGATGCAGACAGAGGTTCCTTCTACACACACATTTAATTTATAAGGTTATTCTGGAATAACATATTACAGTAATTTTAAAGCTTATTCACATACTTTCCAAAACCACTGAAATGCGATCTATCTGATGCCAAATGTACAAATGACCATCCTAAAGCATCATTATGCACGTCCATGAACAAATGACCAACCTTCTAAATTAAGAGCTGTCCAACCTAATCTTAAAAATATGTACCTCTGTGCACTTTTTGTGCAACACCATTTTTACATACCTTACTAAATGTTTGGCCGCAATTGCAAAGAGAAATGTCCACTGAGTGGCGCTAAGAATCAGGTTCAATGCACGAGACCTGGCATATTTCTTTATTACGTTGATATAGGTATGTATTGTGGTGGTGCAAAATTTAAATATTCGTGGACTGTTGCTAAAAGTTAATGCTGGAAATATGCCCTACACCAAATCCAACCCTAAACATACCCGATAGAGTTAACAAATGCAAAACTGATATAGAAAATGAATTTGTTGATACGACCGTGCCATTTCAACTTCCTTTTACACAGATTTGAACTGTTTTGTTGCACTTTAATTACACAGTATTTGAACCAGAGTACATCAGCCAAGTACAGCCAGCCATCATACTCCATGAGCTACTGAACAAACTTACCATCAATGAAAACCCACAGAAGTTGGATATGTGTGATGCTAACGTTCAAAAGCATTGGTATTCAAATCTCGCAGCATATTAATATTGTATTGAAGTCATAACATTATATTCTTTAAGTAATTGTGTGACAGTTTCGCTTTATTAATCAAAACTCTGTAAATTTGGGTGAAAAGGAATACAAGTCAGAATTTTACTGCCTTTTAGTGTTCATTTCTTTTGGAAACTGTCATGATATGTACTTATTTGTACGTATTTCATGTCTTGCTAAAAAGTGCACCCAGGTACATTTATGCCATGAGACCTAGTAGGAGCTGTCGCATTAAAGGGCTAAACGTGTAAAAATGTAGTGTAACCTGTTGAATTTCAAGTAAATGATTCATATCAGCCAAAAGCCCCTTGGGATTCAAGCATATCTGCAATATAGTTACGAAAAAATAAGCTGTGTGTGGTTTTGAGAGTTGTGTTTCACGCGTCGTGACAATGAAACATAATCTAGACCGTTTAATTACCTTAACATTTTCACCATGGCTCTGAATGGCATGCAGTGAAGAGGCTAGCTATATCAGCTCTGCTGCAGCTGTGTGTCCACATGTGAATGTGTCCCAGTGGCTAGACAGCAAATTCAGCACTTGTCTTGGTTATAAGTACTCGTTAATCCAGTGCTACAACCGGGAACATGATACAAGAGACCGAAAAGATTTATAAAAGTCCAACTCATTAAAAGCTCAAATGAGATCGCTTTATTGTTGTTTCTATTGCATGCAAAAATTCATCAAATGGGGAGAAAGATCTTCTGCTTAAATGTGTCTCCTGAGAAAAAGGCAGAAATAATTTCAAATGAGCCTCTAGTTCCAGAAGAGGTCTTATTAATGTTAAGGAGAATTTCTTTCTCAAATGTTTCTCCTGAAAAAAAGGCTCTCAAATAAGCCTTCTCTAGAGTCTGTGGCATAAAAATTTACATCCTGACAGCATCTAAAACATAACATTATTTACACAAACTGCGGTTCACTAAATTGAAGTTGGTTAGTAAAGGTTAATTTTACATTTTCACAAATACAAGAACCTTTTCTTATTATTATCAGTGTTGAGTTTTGCCTTAATATTTTAATATTATATATTCCCTTTCAGTCGGTCACTCCGAGTCCCGTCAGAGGCCGGCAGAAGGGGAATCTCCATCATCATCTCCAAGCAGAGGATGGCCCACTGGATAGTGGATGTCATCACCCTGGCCTATTTAGTACAGGGTGTGCCCTGCCCCCTCAGGGTACAGGCCCAATCAAAAAGTGTGGCATCGTCCTGGGGAGGCCCAGTACAGCCGTCTATGAAGACCGTGTTGAGTCCCTAAAAGGAGATCAGGCAGAGGACTGGGGTCCATGTGGGGTACCCAATGTGTGTATTCCACGGACCTAGAGCCTGTGTTTCCCCAGTAGACTTCTGCCATCTTAAGAGGGTGCCCTCAAGGCAGGACGAGGGAGCACAGTCAGACTGCCTCCAGGGCAGATCAGCAGCCTTAGCAAGCCATGGCAGAACTGGAGCCTTAGTAGGCCATGGGTCAGGGGCCTTAACAGGCCATGGCAAATCAGGAGTCTCTGGAGGCGGGGGCCCTGGGTCAGGGGCCTTGGCAGACCATGGCAGATCAGGAGTCTGGAGGCGTAGCAGACTCTGGCTGTGGCAGGCTGTGGCTGTGGCTCTGGCAGCGCGGCAGGCTGTGGCTGTGGCTCTGGCAACGCGGCAGGCTGTGGCTGTGGCTCTGGCATTGTGAATGCAAACTCTCCCGACGGTGAAACCGGCTCCGCCTTCCATGTCACGGAGAGCAATGGGGTTGGACCGGAGTCCGTAAAGATTTGCGCATTCTTGGACGGGGGCATGCTCTCTGCCGGCTGCTCCTATGTGCATGGCGACATCCACATCTGTGAACATGCAGTCATCAGACATAAAAACACCGCCGACCTCCATGGCAGGTCTCTTACATCTGGCAGCTCAACAGGTGAAAGTTTTTGAGCCGCACTGTAGAATGCTGCCGTGAGCACTGAATCTCTGAGACCTGACCGTTCAGCCAGCTGGTAATAATCATCGACAAAATCTTCGAGCAGTGGATCTCGGAGCACTAGAGCGAATAACTTGGCCGTGAATGCCATCTTCAATTAGATCTGGTGTTCTGTCGGTGATGTGTGCAGCCGCGCTTCTCAGCCTGGCAGAGAGCAGAGGACGAGGAAACTTTTTTTGTTTAACAAAACAAAAAGCTGACGAGGCAGTGACGACAACAAAACCAATTTAACAGAGACTCACGTAACGTCAACACCCGATAACTTGAACTCAAAAAACATAGGCAAGAACTATGTTTAAATACACAAGAACTGATAATCAAAACTGAGGGCAGCTGGAAAAACACAGGTGGACAGAATCAACTGATGAGAACATAATTACAGAAAATACCAAATAAGGACAAGACAGGACTAAACCAAAAATACAAAGACGGGGGAAACCAGGACAGACAGACATAAAACGTCACATTAGGTAAATACAGTACAAACCGGATTCCAAAAAAGTTGGGACACTAAACAAATTGTGAATAAAAACTGAATGCAATGGTGTGGATATGGCAAATGTCAATATTTTATTCAGAATAGAACATAAATCACGGAACAAAAGTTTAAACTGAGAAAATGTATCATT
>JAUYWG010000050.1:6346380-6361043 GCA_034779775.1 Enteromius afrohamiltoni | reverse complement strand
TCTCCACACCATTGCATTCAGTTTTTATTCACAATTTGTTTAGTGTCCCAACTTTTTTGGAATCCGGTTTGTAGATTCTTTTGGACCTATTTAATGTCATTATTGAAATACAATGAATTCAATATTCTATTACCCTAAAACAATCTGAAGAATTCAGATGCAAAAGCCTTTAAGTGTTATCTGAAATTTTTGAGTTCGCGCCAAAAGACAGAATAAAAGGCCGGACTTTTGCCCTTGTTCCCCGCAAAGTCTCGATTTGCCTCGGCCATCGTTTCTGAGCGTTTTCCAAGTATTGTTTGTTGCCTACCGTGTTTGATTTACTGCCTGTCTTTGTTTTCCGATTCTTGCCGCCTGTCCTGATCCACCGCCTGTTATTTCACTCTGCTTTTGCCTGTCCTACGTTGAACTGTTGTTATTGTGTACCGACTTCTGCCTGTTGACCACGCCATTAAAGTTGTTGCTCATGGATCCGAACGACTCCCGCGAATGTTTACACCTTTCTTTGATTAGTAAGAATTTAAAATGGGGGGAAATATCATTCTGAAATGTTTTTTTCTCAAATACACATTGGACACATCAAAGCCTGATCGTATTTACCAAGGATGCAGATATTTTTGGCCATGACTGTATGTTCAAATTCATTGCCATAAGAGTGAAATTACTGAACCTACACAAAAGAACTTGAGAAAAATGGTCTATTAAAAGAAAATTTTTCCATCTGAACTCTTCATTTGTAAACATTCGCACATCTCCAAAGATATAATATCATTTCAATGTCATGTGCATCCATACTTGAAACTACCGAATGAAGACATAAACTGCAAATTCACAAGTAAACTGAAAGAAGCAGTTTTCCTTGGTATCCGCTGACACATGCCGTCTCTTCTGCCAGTGACTCATCCAAATGACGCTGCTTGACTAAAGTCATGACTAAAAATACCCACTCAGCTGTGACATCATCAGCAGAGACAGGGTGCATCCACCTCAACCAACAGGCTAAAAGCTGCAAAAATCTGTGCCTAAGGTGCATGCTAACAAAGCTAATGAGGGGATCAGAGAGGCTAGCAGTGCTCCATATGCCCTCAGAAGGGGCCAAAGGACACTAGCAGCCTGTGAGATCGCACACGAGGTGCTGGATCGACAGCCTGGACCCTCTGTGCATCTGAGTGTGTCTCTTCCAGAGCGCTCATTAACAGCACGCCGTGGTTGCTAGCATTCGTCTCAGTGCCTTGACAGACTGAGCACCACCTCCACCCACTAGACTGGCCCTCATGTAAATAAATTAACTACTGAAGTAATTATGAATGCTTCTGCACACACTGCCATGATGCAAAACATCAGCAAAAACAGCAGCAGCTGATTGGTTGTGTGAAAGTGTTTAGAGGCACCGGTTTTCCAGCTGACGCGAAGGACGAAGGTAGTTAATGTCACTGGTTAAATGATCTTAGCATACGGTCGTCATTCAGATCACTGGCTGTAACAAGCTTGTTAAAGACATGACATCATGTTCTGAAACGGGATCTACGAAGGTACTTAGCCAGGCTTGAGGATTTTTTAATACATTTGTGACCCAGAAATGTCTGCGCTTAATAAAAGTTATATGGATATATATATATATAGTGCATATATATATGCTATGGATTTTAGAAAATAAACTTTCTTAGAATATGCTTTTAACACTATTAGGACCTATTCACACAGAGTGCTTTTTTTATTACACTGTTCCTACTCCAGTCTACATTTACATTTTACATTTATTCATTTAGACACTTTTATCCAAAGCGACTTACAGGTGGGGAAAACATCAAGCAGTTAGTCCTAAAGAGGCAAAAACCACTTAGTAAGTGCTCATAATACCATATAACAGGCAATGTTCAAATATGTTCCAGCTAGAATGAAAGAAAGAGTAGGGTTAAGAATTTTTATTTTATTTATTGTTTATTAATGTCAAATAGTGTTGAAAGAGATGAGGTTTTCAGCAGTCGTTTGAAAGTTGTAAGGGAGTTGGCATTTCAGATAGCAATGGGAAGACCATTCCACCAGCCAGGAATGGTGTAAGAGAATGTTCTGGAAAAAGTGCCTCTTTGTGATGGTTCAATGAGGCGTCGCTCACTGGCGGATCTCAAAGTTCTGGAGGGAGTGTAGATTGGTTGCAGTAAGTGGAGGTAAGCGGGTGCCGAACCTGTGGATGTTCCATATGCAAGCATCAGTGTCTTAAATTTGATGCAAGCTGCAATTGGGAGCCAGTGCAGGGAGATGAAGGAGGAGTGACATGGGCCCCTTTGGGCTCGTTGAAGACCAGTCGTGGTGCTGCATTCTGAATCATTTGTAAAGTTTTGATTGTACACGAGGGAAGACCAGCTAGAAGAGCATTGCAGTAGTCCAGCCTATAGATGACCATGGCCTGGGTAAGAAGTTGTGTGGCCTGCTCTGTAAGAAAGGGCCTGATCTTTCTAATGTTGTGTAACCTGCAAACCTGCAAGATCGGGCAGTTTTCGCAGTATGATCTTTGAAGGAGATATATATATATATATATATATATATATATATATGTGTGCTTAGGGTTACAATTTGCACAAAAATGCTCACTACCATTCAAGTTTGGGGCTAGTAAGACATTATTATTATTATTATAATTATTAAGAAAAAAAAAACATTTATTCTGCAAGGTAGCATAAAATTTATCAAAAGTCATAGCAAAAACGTTTTTGAATATACAAAATATTTCTATTTCAAACAAGTGAAGTATTAGAAGAAATAGTTACCCTTTCAGTCTAATCATGAAGTTAAATATGGGAACTCACCAGAAAGACCAATCGCCTTTGAGCTTCAAACAAAAGGCCAATGAATATTGGCGTGCACTTGATTGCACTCAGGTTCACCTCATCACTATGTGAGTATAAGAGGGCACGAGTGCAGTGCACATGCAGCTTTTTGCTGTTCGAAGCTGGAGGGAATCCATCATTCTCGATGGCGGTGCAGTCAGAGGGTACGTGGTGATCCCTCAGGTGTAGCATGCTGTTGCGGTGCTGCCGCCTGGCGGGGTCAGCCGTGGATCCTGTCCAAGGCGTGTAAGCTGTCGTCTGCCCTGGCGGGCAAGGCTTATTACGCCGCCGGACAGGCTGATACCGCCCTGCACGCAATGGCAACGCATGTCACAACTCGCCAGCCATCTGCTCCTGTGGAGTCACAAGCAGCTGAAATCGCTGTATAGAAGTATAAAGTATAAAGTAAAAGTTTAACATTTACAATGTACGAACGTTTGTCAACTATTTATTAAGCATTGCAATGGCCTGCTTAAAATATGTTGTTTTTTTGGTTGATTATGTTGTTGTCCTTTACATGATTCATTCATTGTAATAAGCCACTATTAAAATTTTAATTTTTAAAATTAAAATCAAATATTACATAACATATATCTACAACATATATCTTAGATAACATCTAAAATGCAAAAAAAAATTATGAAAAAAAAAAAAAAAAAAAAAATGACTAAACCTGTTTCTGGAGCCACTGAATGGCTCTGATCGGTTCGTGTGATAATGATAATCTCATGCAAAAGAGCTCAGTATGTGAAATATGATGTGCGTGCAAATGTCCCTTGCTTGTCAATATAAGTCTAAATGTAAGCAGTTATATTATAGAGCGATCGTGCCTCTAGAGCATGTTTTTTCGCTGAACTTTTGAAACGTGAACATCTTTGGTGAATCGTCTTTCATCGGAGGGACTCATAATTATCATTACATGATTGTATACCCCCCCGGTTGATATACGCCACAGTTGCAGTGTTGTCTGTCCGGACCAACACGTGATGGCCCTGCAGTAGCGGCCAGAACTGCTGCAGGGCCAAACGCACTGCTACCAGCTCTAGGCAATTGATATGCCAAAGCAGCTGGGGCCCTGTCCAGAGCCCCGAAGCAGCCTGCCCGTTGCATACAGCGCCCCAGCCCACACTGTGCCAGGACACCTGGACCAGGGGCACTCCGGCCCGCAGGAACACAGGGTCTTTCCAGGGACTGAAAGTGCAGCAACATTCCGGGGTGATAATGACTCGGAGAGCGCCGCGGCGCCATGCCAATCTCGGGACCAGGGAGTTCAGCCAGTACTGTAGTGGTCTCATATGGAGTAATCCAAGCTGCGTTACAGCGGCTACGGATGCCATATGCCCCAGGAGCCTCTGAAACTGTTTCAGTGGCACAATTCTCCTGCCTTCGAGGGAACTCAGGCAGGCCAGCACTGACTGAGCGCGTTCCTCTGTGAGGCGAGCTGTCATGCTCACGAGTCTAACTCCACACAGAGAAAAGTGATTCTCTGCACAGGGGAGAGTTTGCTCTTTTCCCAGTTGACCTGTAACCCCAACCGGCTGAGGTGCTGAAGCACCAGCTCCCTGTGATCGCACAACTGCTCTCACAAATGGGCCATGATGAGCCAGTCGTTGAGGATCCGGACACCTACTTCCCTTAACGGGGCAAGGACGCAATGCGTCCCTGAACCGTGACTTCCTGGCCACTGGCAAAGTTGAGGTGCTGTGGATGACCGTGAGGCAGCCGTAGACTGGTCACTATCATACCATGAGCACCTGGGCCCAGAGAGTGATGTGCTTGTTCTTTCTTTGACCTTTTGGGTTCCTGCAGCGGAACGCAAATAAAAGGGACAAACGATTCTCCACCCGGCCCTCCTCATGTGGAGGGAGTGGTGCGGCCACCACCTCCCAAAAAAAAGCTTCTTGCCTCTCTGGGCCTCCCGTCTCAGGGTCTCTTAGCCGTCATCTTAGAGTGCTTGGTTCTCGCTGGAGACGGGGACGGCGTCGCCCTCCTGTGCGGAGCTCTACACAGAGGCCTCGACATAGTCTCAGCACTCTGCGGAGCCGCCTACACAGTACGGGGGCGCCCTCGGCGACAAGATGACCGAGGCTGCCCAAGAAGTAGCGCTCGCTCGGCTGTCTCTCACAAGGGGGAGCCCTAGATCTGGGCAGATGAATGGGTACCCCACCCCTTTGCAGGTACCAGGTAGTGGAGTCTGGTCCGCAGCTCTGCAATGGTCATCTTCCCACAATGAAAACATGACTCATCTCCAAAGGCAACCTCAGCATGCTTCAAGCCCAGGCACGAGAGGCAGTGATCGTGACTATCACCCGGTGCCAGGTAACGACCGCATCCAGAAACACACAGGTGGAAGGGCATCTTTAAAAAGACACGGCAACAAATCCTAGAAGCAGGAGTGGAAGCTGAACGTTGTGCACGCTCGGCTCCAAAGCGAAAAGCTGAATATGTTCTGCACCAGCTGCTCATTTATACTCATACTGTGATTTATACTCTGCTGCTGGATGCAGTCAGCGCATGCCAGTGTTCATTGACTTGTTTTAATACACTCGAATTGGATTGGTCTCTCGAAGCGAGATCCCAATTCGTCGGTCATATCTGACGTGACTTGTAGTGACCGACTGAAAGGAAACATAAAGTTAAAAGTTCCTGAAACCCCAGATAACATACAATTGTCCATATTTGATTTTATTCTAATAGTAGATGCAGAGTAAACAATTATGAAATTTATGAAACCAAATGAAACCATATGAATTATGAAACCAAATAAGTTACCAAATGGTTAAATGAACCACTACCTTAACCATTCTATTCATGTCACTCATTGGTTCTCTTACCCCTCTATTTGTCATGTAACCCCCATTTAATCTGTCATCTGACAGTTCAGATTGTACTCTGGCAATTTTGTGATAGATTTGTGAGGATTACGACTTCTTGCCCTATTCATATCCTGTGAATGAGTTGACGGGCGTCAACCCGAACCTACTAAAGGTTTACTGCTGAGCAGAAGAGTTTCCCTGTCAGCAGCAGATGCAGAGTCTGAGCTATCGCTAGCAGCACCTGTCTTTGCTGAGCTACACAAGCATCTGTGATCTACAGACCACCAAGAGCTGGAAAAGTGAGCTGATCTCCCTGAGATTCCACTGACTCAGTGTCATTACACCAAAGCCAGTCCATCCAATCTGATCTTCAGAGAGGAGAACGATTGCTTTAGCTTCATCTTACTTTGGCAATTCTCACTGACATGGGTGATAAAGCTTCAAAAGTTGTCTGCTCAGCTTTCCTGTCTGTTTGAAGTGGCCCACACAGCGCTCTGAAGTGCAGGAAGTGTGCCGTGGCTAACGAGTGTTTATTAGAATCTCCCCACATTAAACCGCACTTCATCAATCACTCACTTCCTGCACTTGGTTTCTGCAGCTCTTGAGGATTCCTGAATGCTCCTGATTGCAGGAAAGCACATTAACTTCACTCAGCATGTGTAATGATATACTCTGATGTGTATCTGATCCTCCATAGTGTAATATAAAACAATACTTCATACTGTCTTAGACATTTTCACCACTCTGGTGGAAACTGTAACTACACAGTTTTGAGGACACACACCCCCTTCCTCCACTGAGAAATGTCCACTGAGTAGCGCTAAAACGCAGGTTGAATACGTGAACCCTGGCCAGGTTTTTTATTTTGTATGTATTGTTTTTATTATGTTAAATCAATCAGTCAATCAAACAAATCACCTTTATTTATATAGCACTTTTAACAATAATATTGTGTCAAAGCACTAAACAGTATTTTCAAATTGGAAAATAGAGTGTCAGTATAAGAAGAAAATTAAACATTCAATTTTCAGTTAAAGTCATTTCATTACTGAATGGAGATACATCATTGTCTAGATCAGCTCATGTTAAATAGGATCTTTATAATTAAATCAACAGTAATCGCTAGAAATGAAGTGTCCCCAACTAAGCAAGCAAGAGGCTACAGCAGCATGGAACCAAAACTCTATCTGTGAAAAAACTGAGAAAGAAAACCCCTTGGGACTGTGTATCAGACTGTGTATTAGAGCTGAGTATCATCAGCATAACAGTGAAAGCTAACACCATGTCTCTTCATAATCTCTCTCAAGGGTAGATTTTAACAAGTTTATACAATTCTTCCTCTTTTATGGTAGAGAATGAGTGGAATTTTTATAGTGGACATCTGATGTGATACTGTAGCTGACAGCTGCACAGTTTCTATTTTATCTCTAATAGTATTAATCTTTGAAGTAAAATATTGCATAAAGTCATTATTGCTGTGATTTTGTGTCGAACCGTAGTTACACAGGTTTCAAATCAGAGCTCTTCATCCCTCAAATATGTCTCTGTACTAGAGCTACTGAACAAACTTAACATCTATGAAAACCCATAGGTATGAAGCTGTATATATTTTCAAATATCCCAGCATATTAATATTGTTTTAAATATATAACGTGTTAATCTATAAGTAATTGTGTGAAAATGATGCTTTATTAATTGAAGCTCTGTAAATTTGTGTAAAAATGAATAAAAGTTTTTTTTTTTTTTTAATTGCATGATTTTTTTTACATGCATTTCAGAGTGAATAGATATTCATATAACATATTTGTTATGAAGCCACAAGAATACTTTCTGGCCATTCAGAATGCGTATTGTGAACTTTTTTGGTCTCGAACAGCAATAGCAATCCAGTGCTCTTACCTCCATTATTATAGGCCATTATAATGCTTATAGGATTAAAGGGTGATCAAGTTCACCTGCTCTCTCTAGGGACCATACACACAAGTACGATACACACAGTTGTCAGCTCATATTAAGGCACACAGACTTTCAGCTTGGTAATGAATGAGTAACTTGCAACGTTCACACTCCAGCCTCACTGACCCTGAGGGGGTCTGTACAGTTGAGCTCACAATGCCTAAACTCAAATCAGTTTCAAGAACGCTTAGCATCTCTTGTTGTATTTCTGATTCAGAGGCATGTTTTAACAAGAGTTGAAATGAGGTTCTTAACCTTCAGAAAATGTCAGCCTTGGGAGGTTATCAGTTTTATTTTACATTTATGAGGCCTGCATTTCTTTGCAACCATGCTACCACAATTTGGTAAACAATACATGATCGAGTTTGTTGAGTTGCTTAAACCATTATTTGTGTGGTTTTGTAAAATATAGCAATTAACATTTAAATAACAAAAGTAAATATACAACATTTAAGAGGTAAAAGATAATTTTTTTTTTTTTTATTAAGTATTATTATTGATGTATATGTTGCATGCACAGTTCACATTTTGTTTATTATATTTTATTTATTTTGTGAAAGAAATTAATACTTTTATTCAGCAAAAGTTGCATTAATCTGATCAAAAGTGACAATATTTATATTTTTACAAAATATTGTAAAGAATATGTCTTTTTTAGCTTTCTATTAATCAAATAACCCTAAGGGGGAAGGGGTTTGTTTCCACAAACAAATTAAGCAGCACATCTGTTTTCAACATTAATAATAATAATAATAATAATATTTTTTTTTTTTGAGCAACACCTGCATCTGAAAATTTTCTGATTTTCATCACAGGACTAAATTAATTTCTAAAATTAATAATAAAATCTATAATTCCTTCTATGAAAACCGCTGTCATTACTCCCATCTTTAAGAAAATAGGGGCTGACCCACTAAATTTTGAAAACTAGTCTGGGTGTCATTCTGGATAGCACACTCTCCTTTGAAGCACATATAAATAACACTACACGTGCCGCATATTTCCATTTGCGTAATATTAGCTGCCTTCGACCTTCTCTTAACAAGAGCAGTACAGCAATTTTAGTTCATGCGCTGGTCACTTCACGAATTGATTCATGTCATGTCTTGTCTAGGACGGCTCTACACAGTGTGGATCCTCCATATCTCACCGATCTTCTAAACATCTACACGCCTTCTCGTTCTCTTAGATCAATTAACTCTGTTTCTCTAGTGCCACAACGCATTCGCTTAAATACAGTGGGAGCGAGAACTTTTAGTTTTGTGGCACCTTACCCCAACATAAGGAACAGTGACAGTCTTAATATTTTTAAATCACGTCTTAAAACATATTTTTTTACTCAGGCTTACATGTAATTGAAGCTATTTTTTTTTTTTTTTTTGATGTGTAATGAATTTTCTTTCTTTTTATTTTATAATGTCTCTTTACTGTCTCTTTATTGTTATTACTTTGTTGGTTGCTTGCTGTAAGGTGTCCTTGGGTGTCCAGAAAGGCGCCTTTAAATAAAATGCATTATTATTATTATTTATAAAAAAATATTCAAATAGAAAATTGTTATTAAATTAAATTGTAATAATATTTCACAAGATTACTTAATTCACTGTAGTTTTTATCAAAAAAATGCAGCCTTGGTGAAAATAACAAGATTTCTTTTTAAAAAACGTATTTATAAATTAAAATTTAAAATATGTATTTTAGATATTAATAGTTATTCCAGTAGTAACTCCAGGAATACAGCTTCCATTCAGTTCTATTGTATGAATAAATAAATTAATAAATACTTTTATGCATTTATTTTTTTTATTAATTTTGGGGTTGAATGGGAGTTTGTATTCATGGAATAAGAAAACGGTTGAAACAGTACATGAGAGATCCGCCACGAAACAGTTAGAAACAGTTCATAAAGCAGCACCCAGGGAATCTAGGCCTGAATCAGTTATCTAAGGGAGAAATAGGGGTTCAGTTTGGACTCTGAGCAAGCAGAATATGAGTCCTTGCCAAATGCTGCTGGCGCAGGCCTGATGGGTCTGAGTGAATGAACTGGCCATACTGGCAGCCTTGACAGCAAACAGCACCTCCTTGAGCACATGGCTAAAGCTCCTCCAAACGCTCCTGAGGCAGAGCCCAGAGTCCACAGAGCCTCCAATCAGATATCAGTATATAGATAGGGTTTCAAATGCAAAATTACCACTTTTAGAAAATGCAGAATTATCAACACTGGAGAGCAATAGCTATAGTTCCTTCCCGTCATCCAATCTTTCTCACTGCACTCTAATTCATCAGACTAGTCTCTGGAGCTCAGCCAAGGCCTTCGGGTAACGTAGTTCCAAGCTTGAATATACATCATTTTTTATTTGTATTTTCGTTTTTCAGAAGAAGTGCAGGAAAAAGAAAGAAAAGTAATGCGTGAAAAATTGCTACACATGGGGGAAGAAGGGGGTTTAGTGCTGAGATTGCAGTTGACGTGAGTGTTTCCAATAGGCTTTGGGATGTACTGTATGACCATTATTAAAGGTAATAAATGATGTAGTTTTTAGTGGATTGCAGCTTTTCTTCAGAGAAATTGGCCTGAAGCTTGAAAAACAGAACTGCCAAAAAACGAGTGTTTGGCATAATGAAGTTATCCCTTTTGGGGCTTTAATGTTTCTGTATTTTATTCATGAAGCAGCTCAAATCAAATCTTCATCACTGATTGTTGAACACTGAGCTAAATTTGGCAGATGTCAGAAACTATGGTGGAAAACAGCACTGTATATTGTTGATATCCATTATGAACATGTATGGCAGTGGTATGATACTCAAAACTTTGAAGAATCCTCCATGTTTATCCATTCTGAATATCAATTACTCCAAAGCTATGAGTTATAGACTATAATTTATTGGATTGTGGGGGGCAAAGGTGCATCTAAATATGCCTGTAAATGTCAAGGCTCTCTGCAGCATGAATCCGCAGTGGCCCATTTGACTGTCACTGATTAGATTTGCTCATCAGTTCCAGTTGACTAGAGAGGGACAGGTAAATCTGCAACTGTCACTTACTGTCATCATCCAGTTCTCCCTTTCATTTCTCTCTATCAGGGAGATAGGACATGGCATTATTTAAAAACAAACACACACCTACACACACACACACACACACACACACACACACACACACACACACACACAGTCTTCTGTAAACTTCATAGAAATCCCAGAAATATTGTCCTGACCAGTCAATAATTTACCTGAATGCACTAAACGTTTCTCTGCAGTTTCAAAGAGAAATGTCCACTGAGTAGCACTAAAAGACAGAGAAGGTTCAATGTCGTTAATAGGTATTGCTTTGTTTTTATTACATTAAATATCATGTGAATGTCACTAAAAGTTACTGCTCTATCATGTTGGAAATATGCTCTACACCAAATCCAACCCTAAACATACCTGTTAATGTTAACAAATGCAAAACTAATATAAATAAGGCATTTGTTTTGATGAAACAATATCATTTTAACTGACTTTAGCACAGATTTGAACTGTTTTGTCAAACTGTAGTTACACGGGAGACAAACCAGAGCTTATCGCCTCTCAAGTACATCTGTACTCTGTGAGCTACCGAACAAATTTACTGTCTATGAAAAATCATAGATATGAAGCTGTATATGTGTGATGCTAACATTCAAAAGTAATAACATAATATTCTTGTGTAAACATTACGCTTCATTAATTAAAATTCCATGAGACCAGGTAGCTACCTCAACTATAATCTGAAAAAAAACCCAGCATACATTTTAGAGTGAATGTAACATATTAGTTATGAAGCTATGATTTTTGTTTGCAAAAAGTATTCTCATAGCTTTATAATGTTACAATGAAACCACTGATGGCAGATGGACTATTTTTGACAATGTCTTTCATACTTTCCTGGGTCTTGACAGTGTAATTTACTTGGCTGTCAATGGGACAGTCACAAGACTCCGGGTTCTTATCCAAAATATCTTAAATTGTGTTCTGAAGACAAACTAACTTTTACTGGTTTGGAACAACATGTGGGTTAGTGTTTAATGACAAAATTTTCATTTTGGGATAGACCCTTTAATGGTTGTTAGTCAAAATTGAACCATAAAATAAAGTGTTACCATTATTTGTTGTTTTGTGCTATGAAGAGTATTTTAAATGCATTTTAAAATGTAATTTAATACATGCACCATTATAAATATCTGTTCTGACACTTTTGATAAACTTCTTTAAAATATCGTACTGAATCAAAAAGTAAAATTAATTAAATAAATAAATAGTTACAGCAGAACTTTGGCTGAACCAGAAAATGGGGCTTGTTTTGTAGAGGTCTGTGCTTATACGTGTGTGTGTGTGTCCGTCCTCCAAGCAGTGTTAAGGCAAAGGGGCCTATGGCCCCCAGGAAGAGTGTCCTTGCTGGGGGCGAGGGGTCAGGGGTGGCCAGCTGGATGGAATGCCTTTCATTGATTGAGCATTTTGTCCATGCTGGTGAACAGCAGATCAGGTTACATCAGTCCTCCTGCCCTGTGGCTCCCAACACCTTATGCTTATTATGAGAGCTCTGTGGGTGGCGAGAACTACTGGAACCGGCTCGAATCTGCAAACAGCTCTGTTTAAACGGACCAACTTTATGGGCCTGGTAGAAGTAGATGGTATTGTGGAGCTTGTGTGCTCAAGGCCTGTGTTGGAAGGGTGAATATGTCACCTTTGACCCCTTCATGATGAATATGGGTAATTGCTGATTAAAGGGAGGGGTTTGTCACCTCTACCCTTCTTCTCAAGTCATTCCATTTCTACAAAGAGATTCTAACTACAGCCCAGCAGCTCATGATAAGCCCAGACCCTCTTTTCACTGTGCTTATGGCGTGATTTCTCACTGGTCCTTGACATAGCACTTATTGAATGCATCAAGTATCTCACAGATAGGATCAGCTGACACGGGTCATGTAAGCAGAGATGCTGAGTGCGCTGAATGGCAATCAGGCACATTTCTTTTCTTGCTTTGAAGTCTGATTTCAGTAGTGCTCTGGATTGTTTGCTGCACTCTGTCAAGTTGTAACATGTACACTACTATTTTAGAGTCTGTGATTAATATGATTTTTTTAAGGAAATAATTATTTTATTCAGCAAAAACACATTAAAAACTAATTTAAAGTAACAGTAAAGACACAATGTTACAAAAGGCTTATATTTCAAAATGCTGTTCTTTTCTATTCTAATTTCTATTGGTCAAAGAATCCTCAAAAAACGTATTATGGTATCCACTAAGGAAGTAGGTATAGTTTACCCAAAAATCTGTTTTTGATAAATCAACATTTACTCACCCTCAGGGCATCCAAGGTGTACTGTAGATGAATTAGTTGTTTTTGATTAGAGTATAAGAGTCAGAATAAGAGTTCAAATTATTAAGGGCGTTTTTAACAATTTCTTTCGACTAAAATATAAAGAGACATTTCCCAAAAATAAAAATTCCGTCTTTGTGCATAAAAAGTGTTCTCATAGCTTGGTTGTAGCTGATGTCATTGCTACGATTTTAGTTATTTTGCTGTCTATGCAAGCTCAGAAAGCTCTCGGATTTCATCAAAGATTTCTTAATTTGCATTCCAAAGATGAACAAAGGGCTTTTGTGTTTGTAATGACATAAGGATAATTATGACAGAATTTTAATTTTTTGGGTTAACTACCCCTGTATTCTATACATAATATTTCTTTCTCCACTAGAAAATCAAAAACAAATATGGATTTTAATGTTAGATATAAGATGGACTGTTTCATTGGAGGAAGTGAAGCAACAAAAAATCAATTCAGTATTATGTGAATTATTTATTACATTAATAAATGTAGATTTGGTAAAACTTTTTACTTGATAAAAATTAATGTTTTTTTTTGTGGATGCCATTTCAGCAGAAATAGAGTCAGCATTTACTGCAATCACTTTCTTTTATATTCACATAATACTAAAACACTCATTACACTCAAACTCATTTCAGCTTTTTATGTATGTTGTGTTTTTGTTGCTTAATGTAAATCGGTTTGAACATTATAGTGTCACGGAGGCAGACGAGAGATGAATGGTCGAGGAGAGTAGGAAGCGGAAGAACGCGAGTGAGCAGGTAAATCACGCACTTTACTCTGAGAACGCTCCGGGTCCGGCTCCGGGTGTTACTTCCGGGTCCTCGTGACCTCACGTGATCCGATGCGTGTGACAGTCTATGTTGGTGACAGGGTCTACCTCTCCACCCGGAGGGTGTCGACACAGACAGGTAATAAGCTTAGACGTACTCACGTGAGTAGAGGAGTTGGTCAACCTCCGGTTCCTGATGTTCAAACATCGGAGGCTGATATCCGTAGCATACCTCGAAAGGACTGAGATTGGTGGCCGAAGATGTGTGGAGGTTGTTGGAGATCTCAGCCTAGACGAGGTAGCGGGCCCAGGAGCGCTGATGTTCGCCTGCAAAACATCGAAGGAAGCGCTCCAGTTGTTGGTTGGCCCGCTCCGTCTGGCCGTTAGTCTGAGGGTGGAATCCGGATGACAGACTAGAGGTGGTGCCGACCAGACGGCAGAAGGCCTGCCAGAACTTGGCCGTGAACTGGGGCCCTCTGTCTGAGACGATGTCCTTGGGGAACCCATGCAAGCGGACTACGTGCTCGAGTATAAGCTCCGCGGTGGTTTTGGCAGAGGGGAGTCCGGCGAGAGCCACCAGGTGCACAGCCTTCGAGAAACGATGCACGATGGCGAGGTGTTTTTTCCCTCAGACTCAGGGAGACCAGTGACGAAGTCCACCGAGATGTGGCGCTTTGGGATGGGGAGGGGCAGCCCGCCGGTGGTTGGAGAGTTGGTGGACTTGGAGCGAGCGCAGATGTTACAAGCCTGGACGTACTCTCTTATGTCACTCCTCAACGTCCTCCACCAAAACGTCCTCTGGACTCCCTAGTGGCCAGCCATCGTGGAATCGTGACCCCACTGGAGGACTTCTTGGCGGAGGTGGTGGGGAACGAAGAGCCTACCAGGGGGCGTCTCGGTAGGTGGTGGTTCCAGGCTGTGACTCTGGCGGACTCTCTCTTCTAA
>JAUYWG010000050.1:6326937-6341353 GCA_034779775.1 Enteromius afrohamiltoni | reverse complement strand
CTGACATGACATAAGCAAATGGAAATGTCAAAAAACAGCAGAGAAATGTATGAAAGCAACTGATACATGTCCAAAATCATTTGGACATGTATCAGGATCCAAGCAACCCTTTATTGTACTCACGGATCACCGTAACCTAAAGTACATCTGCAACGCCAAATGCCTCAACGCACAATCCCAGTGTATGAGTCAGTATGATCCCCAAGTCAGCACCAATCCACCAGAGTTCATAATCGCACCTCCACGAATTGTCGCTCCCATACGATGGGGCATTCAGGCAGAGATTTCAGAAGCTCAAACCACAGACCTCCTCCAGAATGTCCTCAGGACCGCACGTACGTTCCTGGTCTTCTTCGCCAAAAGCTTCTCCACTTAATACATGATTCACCCAGTGCCGGCCATCCTGGTATCATGGCTACCACAGAACTGGTTATCAATCGTTACTGGTGGTCCACCCTAGCCAGGGATGTCATTAAGTTCGTCAACCTTTGCCCAACCTGTAACATGAGCAAGGCATCTCACCAGAAACCAGCAGGACTCCTACAGCCATTACCTGTACCACAAAGACCCTGGTCACACCTGGCCATGGATTTCGTCATGGACCTTCCAGCATCCAGAGGACACACTACCATTTTAACCATAATTGACCGGTTCTCCAAGGCCTGTAGGCTCGTTTCACTCGCCAAACAACCTACAGCTTGGGAGACTGCTCAAATCATCATGGAACAAGTCTTCAGGTTTTATGGTATACCAGAGGATATAGTCACGGACCGCGGTCCTCAGTTCACGTCTCGACTTTGGAAGGCCTTTTGTTCACAGGGGGGGGCTCTGTCGTGAGGCGATCCTCTGTGGCTCTGTCCGACCGTCATCAGCGGGAACCATCCCCCGAATATTAGTTCCCACCCGGACCGGTTTTACTCACGCACCTCGGGGATATCCGCTCCAGGTGTTTCCAGTTATCTTTCCTATTTAAGGAAGCGGTTGAGCTTCGTTCAGTGCAAAGTTTTGTTCCCGTAACAACTCAGAGCATTTACCTCTGTGGATTTATTGTTGGATTTGGATTTTGACCTGGACTGTTTTCTCGTTATTGATTCTTGCCTGTGACCCCGAACTTTGCCTGGATATATCGACCTCGAACTCTGCTTGATAACCCGAACTGACAGCCTGTCTCTGGTACTGTCTGTCTTTGCCCATTGTGTCTGTCTGCTCCTGTTTTGAACCTTGCCTGTACGACTATCGATTTTGTTAATAAACGGTGTGCGAATGTATCTACCGTCTACAAGTCTTAACTTTCTCTAAACTGTGAGTACAAATGTCACAACTGTTTGCTGGAACTTCAGAACTTTTTTGCATGTTACTCAAAACATTTAATTCATGCTTCAAAACCTAGTTATCTTTTCAGTGATTTGGCCAAGGCCACCAAAATGTAAAGTATTTTTGTCATTGTGTGAGCCACACTGGTCAAAATGTTTAGTTGTTTTTTCACCATGACAGTCAACCATGAAAATGAAGGGTTTAAACAAAAATCTCATATTTGTTGAGAAACGTCAATGGTACGCAGAAAAAAAAAGTCTGAAAAACATTTATACAGTGTTTATTTTTGTACTTCATGTGTATGTACAATACATGTGTATTACTGTACATGTAAAGTGAAATCTTGTTACTCTTGTCAGTTACTTTAAATTTCCAATTTGGTATTACCAAAAATACACAAAAACAAGAAATAACATTCATGGGATATATACATACATATATACATACATATTCTTGGTGGACATCCCACGTTGGTCAGGCCAAAGATTTTCATCAACATCACATCTGATGTTTTTCTTTGCCACACACCGTGGGGAAAAAAATCTCCTTGAATGCCACACCCATCCCATGCAATGATCAGCTGTGATGTCCTCACATGCAGCATTCATAGCATCCAACAAAGACATCTGATTTTGTGGTCTTGCTGTGGGCAATCTACAATTAGCAGACATTGCAAACAATGTCAGATATTCAGATATACATTAATTTATACTAATTATGACAACTGAATAGATTGTTTTGAATGTGATGGCTTACACAATAAAAAATGACTAAGAAGTTCTGAAGTGTTTGACAGTGTAATTGTCATCAGTTTTGATCAACAAGCCAATTATTTGTTGTCCAAAATGCAGACAGTTGTATTTACTCTTTGCACTCTTTGTGCCAAAGCATTTGCAATTTGCTCAAATCAATAAGAAATTATAATCTGATATGAAAAAGCAGCAAATTGTTTTGGGAAATAAAATCATTTGATAAGTGAGCCAAAGCAATAGAGAAAAACTATGTACTTAAAGATGAACAATGTGTATATTTTATAGACGCTGCTGTACTTATCGAGGATCATGCAATTCTTAACTTCTGGAATCAAAATAAGCCGTTTTGCTATGTTTACTGTTAGTATCAGAATTAATATCTTCACTGAGTGTGACACTGTCCAAAACAATATTCAGTGGAAGACAGAACAACTGGATTAAAGCAATTCAGGTGAGTTTGAGTGAGAACATAAATCTTTTCTCAGCAGGTAAACAGTGAATGTGAGCCAACTCTGTCTTTCAAATCAAACAGGTTCTCTGCTGGTAAGTATCACAGGCAAGTATAGTTTGCAGGAGTGGAGTTAGAAGGCAACAACATATCCACAGGTAAGTAAAGGGTATGCATACTACAGGCTGGAGGACAGACAGGCAAGGATAAAGCTGCAGGTGAGTAGAGTGATACAACCTTGAGCTCAGCCATTGAGTGTATGGCTGAGCGATCCTTTATGGAGAGTGACTGATTGTGAACAGGTGCTAATAGTCTGGTGATTGGGAGCGGGTGACAGGTGCTGATGATTGTGTGCTTTCTGTGGGTGCTGATCCTGGAACAGGTGAGTGTGATGATGTGACAGACAGTAGGAGACTTAGTTTGAAAAAAGAAGCACTCCATTAAGACTTTTTCAGCTGATACACACTGTCTGAAAAGGTCCTAGTGCTGTGACACTTCAATCACTTTTATTTATATAGTGCATTTAACAATACAGATTGTAGCAAAGCACTGAACATTATCAAATAGGAGAACAGAGTAATGGCAGGGACCTGTAATCAAAACGATGAAAATCACTAGAAATTAGATGCCCCCAACAAAGCAAGCCAGAGGCTTAAAACAAGACACCTCCTTTTAGCAATTGGAATTCCCATTATTGTAAATTATTGTCTCTGTCAGTCTGTTGACCAACTTGACTGTCTGCAACTACTGTCTGTCACCAGTAACCTTTTGCCCTTTCCTGCCACACAAAACATTCAATTTACTCTTTGTTTGCACAGAAACCAATAAAAAGCCCCAAATGACAAAAAAAGGGTTGGTGGGCCATAACTGGGCATGAGAGTGTGTGTCAGCGCAGGGGATAATGTTCTCCATGTGTTGAAATCCGACACTGTGCATTGAGGCACAGCAGCATTAAGAGGCACTCTGGTGATGGAGGGCTTCCTTCTGAGCCGTAGACATGGGGCCAAAACGTGGTGCAACCCCCCCCCCTCCACCCTAGCTTGCTAAACTGCAACCCACCTCCCATGCCCCATCCAAAATGCTATAACTGGATCAGAGGACCGGTGAAGGCCAGTAATTTAGAGTAGCTCAGTATAGCATGATGGTATTCCTCTTCATTGTGGCATTCCCTGGTGACTCTTAAATGCGTTCATCCTGAGAGATGTTAGAAGTTCTGGATGGCTCCACAAATGTAATTTATTCTCCCCTTGTGGGTTTTTCTTCACATTCCTGGCTATTTCCTCTTTGCCCTACAGAGCAGCTTCCTCTGTTTTGGTTTTGCTGACTAATCTGACAAAAATTAGCCCAGTTACTGGCACAGAAAATATATATAAGCTATATAAAAGAATGCATGTCATGCATGCCATTACAGAAGTACTTTTTAACTTTTTTTCCTTCTATACATGGAAAGTCCAGTTTTCCATGACAATGTTTACAGTCTTTTTCATAAATACATTATGTCTATGCAGCAAGGCAAATGAACTGTAATCATAGTTACCAAAGTAAAAGATGGAGGTTTCAGCCTGTCACTCAAGACAATATTGTGGGCTTGGCTGTCTTTGGACTTTTTGCAGATCCAACTAATTTTCCAGAAACACGTGACTGGATTTTAATTTGAAACAGATTGGCTGGATCTGTTCCCGAAACTCTATCAAAATTGATTTATAAAGTTTTGAACAATTAACAGACATGTGAGTTTTGTCAAATATTACAGAATACTCTCTTTCTAAGTGTAATATGAAAACTCTTTCAATTTATATTATTTTCTTGTTGTTAAAAAATGTTTTTTACATATTTAAGTAGTTTAGTGATTTTACTTAATAACAATTATTAATAAAATTTCATGCCAAAATATTTTAATAATTACATCTTTAATAATATATTCAGTATTATAATTTATTATAAATGTATTAAATTATAATTTATTTAGAAAAGCTATTTTATATGATTTATATGAGTAATTAATATGAGATAAAAATGCATTATTGCTACAAAAAGTACAATAAGTTTAAATTATTAGATAAATCATAATTATGATGAAAATTAATGTTTATTAAAAAAAATCATAACTGTGACTGTCTCACAATTATGACTACTATATGTCAGTTACGACTTATTATGTCAGAATTTCAATTTTAATTTCAACATGACAATGACAATCATACTGCTACAAAAAATCTAATTGACTAAAAATGATAAACTCATAATCAATCAAATGAATAGGTCGTCAGAATTTCAACATGTTATTTTTATTTAATTACTTATTACCTTTATCTCATGCATATATGACATTTATGTTAATTTTTAAATTTCATAAACATAATCTGTTGTAAGGTGATCCTCTGTGGCTCTGTCCGACCGTCATTAGCAGGAACCGTCTCCCGAATATTAGTTCCTACCCGGCCCCTTTTCGCCCATGCACCTCGGGGATATCCACTCCAGGTGTTTTCGTTCATCTTCCCTATTTAAAGGAACGGTGGAGTCTCGTTCAACGCAAAGTTTTGTTCTTGTAAAAACTGTGGATTATTGTTTGATATGGATTTTGACCTGGACTGTTTCATTGACTTTGATTCTTGCTGGTTACCCTGACCATTGCCTGGATTTACCGACTTTGATATCAGCCTGATACCCCGAACTCTGCCTGTCTCCGGTACTCTCTCTCTTTGTCTGAATTGTGTCTGTCTGCCCCTGTTTGAACTCTGCCTGTACGATTTACGATTCTGTTATTAAAATGGTTTGCAAATGGATCTACCGCCTAAGCCTGAGTCTACATCACAGAAAACTTTGCCAAACTCAGATCCAGCAGCCGTATGTCAGTTGGCCATCGAAGAAAACTCACCACCAACAGCTGGATAAATTGACTCGTCTCACTGAAGATATGGAACAATTGCTGCAAACTCTTAATGCCTCGATACAGTCACTCAGCGCCGCTAAAATCACTCTCTTACAGCCTCCCGCGCCAGCTCCAGCCGCTGCTGTGCCCATACCTCCTCCGACACCCACATCTACCAGTCACGCAGCACGGGTGTCTCTCCTGTAGAAATTCGACGGCGCACCCAGGAAATGCAAGGGATTCTTAATGCAATGCAGCATGTACATCGCACAACAATCAAGTAATTTTCCTGATGATGACAGTAAAGTGTCGTTGATCTGCTCCCTACTAGTGGGAAGAGAATAGGCAGCTGCACTCTGGGAGGGGCAGCAGATGTCGTTTCTCAGTTATTCCTCCTTTCTGAGGAAGTTTTGGGAGGTATTTGATCACACTGTTGGCGGACGGGACCCCAGTGAGGAAATTCTGTCTCTTAAGCAGAGTACCTTATCAGCCACCGAATACACGCACCTTGGCAGCACAGACAGAGTTGTCTCTGCAATCAGAGTTGTCTTGTAAGGATGAAGGAAAGTCCTTTGAACAATTTATGGAACTGGCCATACATGTAGATAATTTAAGATAACATATTCCTCTTCTTACATGTGGTTCTTACAACCGCATAACCCAGGACCTGAAGCTTCTTCTTGGGCCACTGCATTCTGCAAACCATACGGCTGTTTACCATTCACTCACCAGACCATCCAATCATCCTTGGACTCCCCTGGCTCGAACTCCACAACCCAGTAATCTCCTGGTCAGAAAGACAGATCAAAAAGTGGTCACCTCAATGTCACAAGCAATGTATGCGAAATGTGCACCTATCTTCAACCCCAGTCACCCCAGTTAACAATGAACTCAAGCACCTTCCCACTGAGTATATGGATCTGAAGGAGACATTCAGCAAATTGGCCGCACCGCTCATAAACATGACCCGAAAGGGACCCACAACTCTACACTGGAACTCACTGAGTGAACAGGCATTCACAGACCTCAAGGCAAGGTTTACATCCGCACGCATCCTCCGTCATCCAGACCAAGACAAAGAGTTCACTGTGGAAGTAGACGCCATGGTGCATAGGTCATGGTGAACCAGGCAAATTATACTGTTGTGTGTTTTACTTCCGAAAACTCACCAAAGCCAAATGCGACGTTGGAGATCGGGAATTGCTAGCCATGAAAGCAGCCTTAGAGGAATGGCGCCACTGGCTGGAGGGGGCCAAGTTACCATTTGTTGTACTTACAGATCATCGCAATCTGGAATATATCCGTAGCGCCAAACGTCTCAACTCACGACAAGCACGCTGGTCTCTGTTCTTTACTCGCTTCAACTTCCACATCACCTACATACCTGGCTCCAAGAACGGCAAGGCGGATGCTCTTTCTCTGCAATACGATCCTCAGTTCAGTTCCAATCCACCCGAGTTCATAATCTCTCCACCACGAGTCGTTGCTCCCATACGATGGGATATCCAGGCAGAGATCACAGAGGCCCAAACCATTGACCCTCCTCCTCCAGAATGCCCTCAAGATCTCACATACGTACCTGTGCCGCTACGCCAAAAGCTTCTACATCTGATACATGACTCACCCAGTGCAGGCCAACCTGGAATCATTGCAACCACCGCTGGTTACCAACCGCTACTGGTGGTCCACCCTTGCCGGGGATGTCATCCAGTTCATCCATCATTGTCCCAACTGTAATGTAAGCAAAGCTTCACACCAGAAACCAGCAGGACTTCTTCAACCATTATCAGTTCCCCAAAGACCCTGGTCTCACCTTGCTATGGACTTTGTCACGAACTTACCAGCATCCAGAGGATACACCACCATATTAACCATCATTGATCGCTTCTCCAAAGCGTGCAGGCTCATACCTCTCGCTAAAAGTCCCTCTGCCTGGGAGCCCAAGTAATTATGGAACAAGTGTTCAGGTTTTACGGAATCCCAGAAGATATTGTCACCGATCGGGGTCCTCAATTCCCGTCTCATCTGTGGAAAGCCTTCTGTTCACAAATTAACATAAATGTCAGCCTCACTTCCGGTTATCACCCCCAGTCCAATGGTCAGGCAGAGAGATTAAACCAGGAACTCACCCTTTTCCTTAGATCATACTGCCATACTAATCCGCAAGATTGGAGCCTCTACCTCTTATGGGCTATGTATGCCCAAAACTCTCTCCAGAAACCCGCTACTGGTATGACCCCGTTCAAATGCGTCTTAGGCTCAACCCCCCATGTTTTCCTGGACTGGGGAAACCACAAACTTCCCCACACTAGATCACTGGCTTCGACGGAGCAAGGACACATGGAACCAAGCTCATGTACACCTACAATGAGCAGTAAGGAGACTTAACCTGTCATTACTTCCACAATCCAAGATGGCACAACAGTGATGATGTTTTGTTTGTCTTGTTAATGCTCTCGTTAATGCTCCGTTTTTGTCTCGTTTAATGCTCCGTTAAAGATTTTTAACAGTTTTTAATTAGTTTGCCTTTCAATATATTTTTAATTTTTTGTGAAGTGGATTTAATATTTTTATCACCTAACTGAGCTGAACTGCAGTCATAGGCTGGCCTGTTGGCTAGCTTGTAAGCTAGGTCCAGGTCCTGCTGTCCTTGTCGGCCTGCCTGGTCTCTCTGTTGTTGGTGCGGAGCCCTGCGGACTTTGTCAAGTTTAACTGGTGTCTTTAGAGATGCAATTTTTTTTTTTTTTTATTACTCAATGCCTGGGTTTACCTTTACTGAACTACATTACTATACCCTTGGTGATATATTATGCGTCCAATTTATTCCACCATGTTCAGAAATCTGCTCCCATTATTGTTTTTACTCAATGTACTAAAAGGCCAGTTTTGAAAGCGTTTAGTCGGACACTTATTTTATTTCTTGTTCCTCTCGTGATGTAGAGTTAAATCCAGGTCCTGTTGTCCCCAGTATTACATCTAGTCCCCAGGCACTTTCATTTGGTGACTTTTGTAACCGGAAAAACCTTGCATATGTTTTTTGCATATTAATATCAGAAACCTCCTTCCTAAGTTTGATTTATTCACTGCTTTAGTATATTCAACTAACCCTGATGTCCTAGCTGTGTCTGAATCGTGGCTCAGGAAAGCCATTAAAAATTCTGAAATTTCCATTTCTAACTATAACATTTTTTGACTACCAAGGGAGGTGGAGTTGTAATTTATTGTAGAGATAACTTACAGAGCTCTGTTATATTATCAAGGTCTGTGCCTAAGCAGTTTGAGCTTCTCCTTTTAAAAATCCATCTTTTAAAAAATTACGAATTAAGAATAGATTTAGCCCTTGGTTTACTCCAGATTTAGCTGCTCTTAATCAACACAAAAACATCTTGTGGCGCATTGCACTAGCATCAAAAAGTCCCTATGATATGCAGCGTTTTAGGGAAACCAGGAACAAATATATACAGTTAGTTAGAAAATCAAAGGCTAGTTTTTTCAAACAGAAGCTTTCATCCTGTAGTACAAATTCTAAAAAGTTCTGGGACATTATAAAGTCTATGGAGCATCTCCTCCCAGTTGCCCACTGCATTGAAGTTTGGAAATACCGTTACTACCGATAAATTCACGATAATTCAAAACTTTAATAAGCATTTTGCTATGGCTGTTCATGCTTTTCATTTAGCTACTACTATCTCAACCAAGAGCTCTGTACCTCACACAGCTACTGGTTCAAGTTCTGTTCAGTTTTCCTTTAAGCAAATCCAGATAACTGATGTTTTGAAAGAGCTCTTAAATCTGGATCCTTATAAATCTGCTGGGCTTGATAATCTGGACCCTTATTTTTTAAAATTATCAGCTGAAATTATTGCAACCCCTATTTCCAGCATATTCAACCTCTCTTTTGTTTCATGTGAGATTCCTAGAGATTGGAAAGCAGCTGCGGTCATCCCCCTTTTTGAAGGAGGAGACTCCTCAGATCCAAATTGTTATAGACCTATATCTATCTTGCCATGTCTTGCTAAAATTTTCGAGTTTATAAACAGATTACAGAATATTTTGAATCCCACTGTATTTTCTCTGCTATGCAATCTGGTTTTCGTGTTGGTCATGGATGTACTTCAGCTATGCTTAAGGTACTTAACGATATCATAACCTCTATTAATAGAAGACATTATTGTGCAGCCATTTTTATCAATCTTGCCAAGGCGTTTGACTCTGTCAATCATCGTATTCTTGTTGGCAGACTCAATAGCCTTGGTTTTTCAAGTGATCTCTTAGATAGAGTTCAGTGCGTAAAATCGGAGGGTCTGCTGTCCAGTCCTCTGTCAGTCTCTATGGGGGTGCCACAGGGTTCAATTCTTGGGCCAACCCTATTCTCTATATACATCAATGATGTTGCTAAGACTGCTGGTGATTCGCTGATCCATTTGTATGCAGATATACATCCGGCCCTTCTTTGGATTCTGTGTTAATTAACCTTCAAACTAGTTTCAGTGCCATACAATATGCTTTCCGTGATCTCCAACTGCTTTTAAATGCTAGTAATACCAAATGCATGCTTTTTAATCGAACACTGCCCATAGTGGCAAATCAGGCTACCATCAGGCTACCAAATCAGGCTACCATCACATTGATGGGGCTGATTTAGAGTTTGAGGACTCTTACAAATATTTAGATGTCTGGTTAGATTGTAACTTAATTTCCAGATTCATATTAACTATCTTCAATCCGAAATTAAATCTAGAATTGTTTTTTTATTCCGTCACAAAGCATCCTTCACTTATGCTGCCAAATACGCTCTTGTAAAACTCACTATCCTACCAATTCTTGATTTTGGTGATGTTATCTATAAAATAGCTTCCAAAACTCTGCTTAGTAAACTGGATATAGTTTATCAAGCTCCTTACACTGCTCATCATTGTGATCTTTATTCTCTCATTGGTTGGCTTTCATTATATACTCGGCGCCAAATTCATTGGCTTCAAGTTATTTACAAGTCTTTATTAGGCATATCTCCGCCCTATCTCAGCTCCCTGGTAACCATATTGTATCTTATTGTGCTCTACAAGGTATATTTTACTGGCTGTCCCCAAAGTTTATATCTTTTTTGGTCGTCTCTTTCCAGTTTTCTGCTGCCTATGACTGGAACGAATTGCAAAAGTCTATGAAACTAGAGGTTCCTATTACTCTCACTGATTTTAAGCATCAGTTTACTGATCACTGTACTTGTTTTTAGCTTTTTTTTTTTGAATATGGAGTGGTTTATTGATTGTATGTTTATTTAATTCTATGTGTAATTCTATGTTGCTTTTTTCGCTGCACTGTTGGCCAGTTCGCAGTTGTAAATGAGAACTTGGTCTTAACTGATTTTGTCTGGTTAAACAAAGGTAAAATAAATAAATAAAATACCAAACAGGCAGACCGCCACCGGAGACCCGTCATCAGTGGGAACCGTCTCCTGAATATTAGTTCCCACCCGGACCCTTTTCGCCCACACACCTTGGGGATATCCGCTCCAGGTGTTTTCATTTATCTCCTCTATTTAAAGGAATGGTGGAGTCTCGTTCAACGTGAAGTGAAGATTTGGATTTTGACCTAGACTGTTTCATCGACTTTAATTCTTGCCGGTGACCCTGACCATTGCCTGGATTTACCGACTCTGATATCAGCCTGATACCCCGAACTGTGCCTGTCTCTGGTACTGTCTCTCTTTGTCTGAATTGTGTCTGTCTGCCCGTTTGAACTCTGCCTGTACGATTTACGATTCTGTAATTAAAACGGTTTGCAAATGGATCTACCGCCTACTGCGTCTACATCACATAATCTTATATATGCATGTCATTATTCTGACTTTTTATTTCAAGTTAGTAATTTTTTTCTGTGTATCTCCTTGATAAATTATTTCTAACAAAAATTTAAACATTTTTGTGTTTTTGTTTGTCTAGATTTAGCTATTTGTGTTCATTCCAATTTCTTTGAAAAAGTCACATTTCGATTACAATCTGAAATGTTTTCAGCACACCCGTTACAAAGCTTACAAGGGATTTGACTGATTGCATGGAAACAGTGCGCGTGTCCCAGGCCATCCTGCATGTGCAGCATATGTGAGGCAAGAAAACAGTGCGAGGGAGAAGCAGATGGATAGGAGCTCTGGCGCCTGGCTCCTCTATATGGCCACAACTCCAGATGTACTCTGTCTTTGGAAATATGTGGATCCCACCCACACAAAACACACAGACAATAGTCCCAAAACAGGGGCAGGCCTGCTCTCTCCAAGCACAAACGCCACCCACCCTCCATGTGACTGCTGCATGTGACTGAATTACTCCAGAAGAGACTCATAAAACCCTCAAAGAATTAGTTGATGTACGGCATCGTATGATGACCTGTCTTGATAAGAGCTTCCCTTTCAGTGAATATGACATGCTGCCAGCGGATCGGATTAATTGGAGGTCTGCCTTTATAACCTGAATTCTGCTTCCTAATTATAGGCCAATGCTGCTGATTTATGTGTAATTATGAATGTGGGAAGCCTGTTTCCATCTCCACGGCCCCCCATTCATTGTTGTCACAGGCAACGGATTAATGAAATTTAAATCTATTGTTTCGAATCACGCTTCCTATTCAATTACTCATGCCCAACTGGCAGTTTCTGTCTGGCAGCTCTAAGCATGGGTGACATTTAGATACACTGTCAATTCATATTAGACTACTTATTAATTCATTACAATATAAAAGCTTGTTTTCTGATTGTCAGTTTTGGTTCCTGGAAAGTTTCTTTTGCACTGAGCAATGCACATAGACTATGGTTTATATTTGATTGGAGATGGTCCGCTTAATTGTGGGCGCTCTCTCTCAACATCATGTAATCTTAGTTGGCGTTGTCTCTGAGAGAGAGAGCAGCCAGGAGGCTAAAATGACAGCCAGACAAATGCAGTCAGTGTTGGTTTATTTTGACGCTACAGTGCTGTCTGCAATCATCCGTCTGAGCTGTACACTTCAACGTCTGTGAGGATTGACAACATATGGCACTGAAATAGGCGAGGGCCAAGGTTAATGCAAATTTTACCAGGGAAGGAATATTCTCAAAATTCTTATTTTGTAATACTTAATAAGGGGGACGGGGATATTACACCTCTGTAATATACACTGTTATTACAGAGGTGCACCAACTACACCAACTCCACCCACTTTACATATCCCTAAACCTACCCAACTACACCCCCTGTTCCAATTACTCTTATACATATACTCTATATCTGCTGTTACAAAATGTAGCTATGTAATACTTAGTGAACTGAAAAAAGTGTTGTTACCAATGTCCTGTTACACATTTGTACTTACACACACAACGGTTGTTACATGTGTGCAGTTACAGAAATTACAGCTGTAGATACTAGGGATGCAACAATACAGTTAGCCTACAGTTCAATACATATCTCGAATATTTTCGGTTCGGTTCGGTTCTGGCTTGACACATAAGTGTTTTTTTTTTGTTATTCTATGCTTAGGCAATTGGAACAGTAAGAGGTTAAGTCTTTACAGTTTACGGCAATACTCCTTTATTTTACTTAAAAGCCAAGAAAAAGTTCCTAGAATATTGTATAATACAAAAAAACAATTAACACTGAAATCTCACAGCTGCTGGTAGCCCATGTACAAACTGGGGATCACATAAATTCCTACATTTTGAAAATAAACATACATTTGAAGTTAATTAACATAAATTGACAGTTTCAAATTAACATATTTCTATCTTTAATTAAACTTAACAGTACTCCAGTACAGTATCCTTCATTCAAAATGTAAAGTGCAATTTCACTTAGGTCAGCTATCAATTCCTGCATTTTGAGGTTCTTCTGTAAAAATATAAGCCTGTCAACATTCTCTTCAGCAAGGCGAGGGCGTTTTGGACTTACAATGGCACTGGAGAAAATTCTCTCGCTCGCTAGCGTTAAGTTAGGTTTGTGTAACGAAGCAGACGAACTCAGGAGGTAAATGATAATAATATTATTTCAACAAGATGATAACGTAATCAAAGGTAAGCCAACTTAAATTCTTCCAAATCTGGGTATTCAAAATAACAAACTGAAAAGTCTCTTTCGGGTTTCTTGCAGGATACTTCAGGTTGGAGACAGACAGAACACAGCCAGACACCACATGGAGTAGACGAGACACAATGGAGCCTGGAGACAACTGGAAGGATCACAGAGCTTTGTATAAGGAGACAGGTAAGGAGCAAGGTAAGTATGGTTTAGGTAGGAGCAAGATAGAGTCCACTTTCGTAGTACGAGCTTGGACAGGGAATGAACAGTGGTGTGTGGTTATAAAGGGTGCAAGGAACCAAAACCCCATCCATGATACAATGGGGAAAAAAAACCTTGGGAGAACCAGACTTAGTTGGGTCCAGTTCTTCTCTGGCCAGACGCCCAGCACCTAATTTCCAGTTTAATTTTAAACACGTTGGATTGTGTAAGGACTTAAGCATGCAGATGAATGCAGATTCATTCCTAGTCAAAATACCTTCCGTTGATCAATAGCTGCGCCGCAGCGAGGAGATGTGGGATGCGCCTCATGTGCTCATGTGCACCTCCAAAGAGCAGGAGGTCGACGGAACAAGGCGATCTTCGCCACCAAAGTCCCGTCTATGAGCCTGGACAGTGGGTGTGGTTATCAATTTCTTATGGCCTTGAGTTGCCTGCTAATTACTGTATTTCTCCAACCTTTCATGTATCCTTGCTGAAACCCTCTGGTGGACCGGGAGAAGAGAGGGACCAGGAAGAGGTTGCGGTGAACAACATCCCTCCCCTGATCATCGACGGCCAGGAGGGTCTGAGAGATCCTGGACTCCAGATCCTGGAAGCAGGTGTCTGTCTAGCACCAGACATTAAGCTCATGTACGGCTTCATCATCTGGTCTCGTCTCCGACCAACCATCTCTTCTACTCACGTGAGTACGTCTCAGTTTATTACCTGTCTGTGTGCATGTGAGAACGCGGATTCCTCGGTGGGAATCTCAACTCCCTGTTGGAGC
>JAUYWG010000050.1:6314481-6324847 GCA_034779775.1 Enteromius afrohamiltoni | reverse complement strand
ACCTACCGCATTCGTCATTATTGCTCTTTCAAATTCCACTCCGTGTGTGCTTGCGCGCACCCATGTTGCCTAGTAACGAACGTGCTGGCAAGTTGGTACTTGGCGGGATCACCCGGAAACCACAAATTCTCATTTCTGATTGGCTGGTAGTTATGAAGTCAGCAGAGAACTTAACATCATATGCTTGCGCCTCGTCTATTAATTGTATATACAAGTTATAATTATCTTTTACTTTTCAGCGTGAGAAATACAAGGTGTGGAGTGAGAGCATGTGAACTGGCTAAAATGCATGTGTCTCACGGTAAATGCCTGAGACCTGAGAGCCCTCCTTCAAGTACATTCAGAACATTAGCAATGCTAGTTGGTGCTCCAGTATAATCTGTCCGCCGAAACTCATCCAGTGAGAAACGTTGCGTGGTGCAAAAATAAGTGTCATTAAAATGCGTTAAAAAAATTTTATGCATTATTTTTTGTGTAATTAATTTAATTACACAAAATTAATTTTGTGTAAGTCCCGGCCCTAGTATATTTATTACAGCACACTTTTCCACTGAGAATATTCAGCACCTACCTCTGTTATCAAACAGTCGTCTTGTGCTGAGGCTCAAATAACACTATGCTCCAGGCATCTGTCATAGTCATATTCATTGTTCTGTTTTAAAACAATGAAGGGAAACAAGGAGAAAACATTAAGGTCAATACAAAATAATTGTAAGATGGAAACAAGCTCAATTTAAAAAATAAGAGTATAAAAATCTAAATAAATAAGTAAATAAAAGTATTCCCTCAATGGAATTGAATCAATATGAACACAGTACTCATAAGGTTAGGTAATATCCATCTCAACAAATTTAGCCTGTTTTTTTTCTGCCCGATTAGTCAAATCTTGTGTTAAAGAAATGACGAGTCACAGTAGAGAGCACGTGTTTTTATGACTGTCTGTCTGTGACAAAACCTACCAACAGGGAAAGGTAGAGAGAAGCCATTGCCAGGGTAAGGAGGGTCTTTTTCCGGCAAGCTTCCTTCTTATTGGCTGGGTCTCCATCTGAGGGAAAGAAATCCTGCCAATTGGAAACAATCAATGTTTTGTTGCCAGGGTGAAGTCATTCTACAAAGCTGACATTTATTGGCTAAGGGTTTGCCCCATAGGTTTAAAACGAATACAGTAAATACTCTTATATTAGCAGAAGTACTTTTTTAGCAGGACACCTACAAAAGTCTGTCAGGTTTTAAGATTATAGCAGCTCTATTCTCTTGAATATTCTCTTGATAATGCCAATTATTTACTTGTGATCAGTGTTTGTTTTTGCTGAGTTTGCACTTTTCTTATTGCCTAGAGCCTGCAAGTTAATATGCTGAAGCTTCATATCGTGTGTCACTAGGGCAACCTGTTATTAAACCTTTCAGAGCATGTAAACAGAGTGTCCTTCAGATTTCAGTACTTAGTGGTTATTAACTGTCTTAATGCATTCAAAATCTACAACAAATTTTTGCATTTATCTGCAGAATTGTTGTTATAACAGTCATAACTTATTTTTCAACTAAAACATATTGTATCTGATCAGTAAGTGCATCAGTAGTGTACAATTTTTTGGCAATAATATTTTTGTAAAATATTTATACATTACATTTATTCCATATGTACCAAACTAATTGAAAATGTTCCCAGCATCCACACGAGCATCGCAACAAATCTGTTTTTACCAAATTGCAGCATTTTACTGATCTCCCTCATCAGACAGCTACAGAGGGCAAATCTCTTTTGTTGGCAGTAAGGAAAGGTGCTTTAAAAGAGAAATCTAATGGAGATGATTTTGGTTATGATGAAAGTGGATGTAATAGGATTAGTGAAGCTTAGCAGTGGAGCTATGATGTGGTTACAACAGCGTGTCGCAGTCCCAGGGTGAGTGCTTCAGAGCTTGACTTTGGCCCTTGATGGACAAATGATGATGGTCAAATCTGAGTACAATGAAACAGGAACATAAATGACAATTCAAAACATTTTTAAAAATCAACTGCGACTGACCTGACCTCAAATATATTTGTAAAGTGTTAGCGCTATGTAATGTTGCTAAACTTATTTCGGGTGACACCACATTATCTAATCAATCTCCTCATTTCATCTGTCCAATCAGACCCACTTTTGCCACTATAAAAAAAAATGTATCTCCCTTCCACATCTCATCTTTTGTGCATTCGTACACAAATGTAATTTAAATTCGTACACAGCTCTTGCTCACCTCTTCCCGCCAGATCTCCTCAACCATCATCGCCCTCTTCTTATATTTCCGCCAGACCATCCACTGGCAAAGGGACAATTTTCTCACTCCGTCGCAACCGCAGGCATTGCATTATCCAGGAAAGCCAATAAAACTAACTTGCTTCAAATCCTCAACACTAACCTCCCGGATGCTATTCCTCCATCTACACCCGCAGCCAAAACAAAATGGCAAAAGAAGACAACCACTCACCCAACACCAGCTTCACCCACCACTGTCTGCCGATCCGGATGCTCTAGACCCTCCCCCAGCCTTGGCCGTGCTCCGGACGCAGCCAGCTCATCCCCGCTAGGCAGCAGTCAACCACAGCCATCCACCAGCCAGCCTGGTCCATCCAATATCCACCCCGCCATTCCACCGCACCAAGCTCCCCTGGATTACTACTCCAACTGGCCATCCATTCCCTCAAGCACCCTCTACCCTACCACTCCAGTTGCAAGTAGTAGTAAAGCTAACCATCTTCTCTCTTTCCCCAAAGACTTCCAGCAAACCGAACCCTCCCGCACAGACTATTCATTTCCAACCCAGTTTCCCCCTTCCTCTTTTCCAAACTTTCCTTCTTTCCAGCCTGCTCCTCCTCCCGCCCCCTCTGCTAACCCTCCTATCCCCACTCCCTCTTCTCGTCCCCCTTTACCCTCTCAACAGATGCTCCCATACCCCTCTCCCGATGATGATGACGTGTCATTTTTTTATAAAAAAAAAATTATATATATATATATATATATATATATATATTGTGGCGGGAACCGATCAGCGTCGCCCTGGCAACAGAAAAGGACCAGCTGGAACTCGTTTGCCCGGGCCAATCGTTCACGGCCGGACCCACATAAAAAGAACACACAAACCAGGAAGTGTGAGCTACGACTCCATTCTGACTTGCATGAGTGAATTACCTGACACAGAGGATCACTGGAGCACCGTTCACCAGCACCTGGTAGATTGAAGAAGGAACCTCACTCACGTTGGAGCACCGTCACCACCACCACCACCTCGTTGTGTCACTTACCATTTATGTAAATAAATCCACCCTTCGGGGATTTGTGTTCACCGTCATTCCCTGTCTGGTCTGGTTCTCTAGCGCTGCGGTTCACTATATATATATATACCTCCGCAGAGGTCTTTTTCTCCCCTATCCCACCTCCGCAGAGGTCCCCTACCTCAGCAAAGTTAATCTCCATTCTATCATCTCCACAGAGACCCTATCTCAGCATAGATCGCTTACTTACATCTCTTCCGCAGAGGTCTCATTTCCGCCCATCAAAGCTTATCCAACATTCCTTAGATTGCCACCCCAATACCACTTATATATTGTATGTTGCATACTCATCCCAGAACCTCCCGGCTTCACGCTTCACATAAAACCACACAATTGCTCAGATCTTTGCGTTGAACTAAATAAACGTTGTAAATAAACTGTTATATTGATTTTACTTACCTTCAGCATCTGTCCGCTTCATAACAATTATGAGGATGCTATAAATATTATTTTTGACACTTTAACATATTTAAATCATATTTATTTTTTTTGCTTTTTCATATTACTAATGTGACAAAGTGTCATCTTATTCCAAGGAAACTATGATTTTTTAAATTTACATACTGTTTTCTGTTGGTGAAGGAATATTGCATGTGTGTGCTATGTGTTCTCTCCACTCAGCCTGGTTAAAGTGGATGTCCTTTCCTGTCTGGTCAGATTAAAGGCCTTTCAGTCAAATTCGCTGTGCACTTGAAACCTAAAGCCTAAACACTGGAATTCCCTAGATTACCCTCCAGGACGTTTCAGTTGAAGGGATTCAGGTTCAACTGAATACTGTGGTATAAGGGTTGTGGCCTGGAAACTGCTTAATTCAGAACAACAAATTACATTGCCAGATAAATTTGACATTGGAGCTCAACATAGAGCATTTAAATGACATATTTTTTCACTCTGTTTGTCATTTGTATGGGTTTTTTTTTCTCTTCTAAATACATAACACATAACTAAAGCAATACATTTATCAGTTTTTTTTCATCTAACTTCATCTAAGCTAATACAGCCCTTTAAGTAATGTTGGAAATCTTGTAATTATCGAATTTAATGATATAAGAGTGTCTGATCTGTAATGTTTGAGAGGACCATAGTGATAGGAACATCGGGAAAACACTGATCTATGATATAATAAATATCACAGTTCCCTCCACTAATATTGCACCCTTGGGAAATATGAGTAAAGGTGGCTGTGAAAATAAACATGCATTGTTTATCCTTTTGATCTTTTTTTTTTTTTAAATCACATAATGCTTACCTATCATGGAAAAATGTCATCATGAAATAAATGCTTTTCCATCATTCTGAATTATACTTGGGCTTATTCACAATATAATTATTTAGTTTTCTTCAGAATATGTGATATGTTAACAACCTATGAGCTCAGTGTACTGCTGTTTACCTATTAGCCTGCAGTGTTAGGGTTAGCCACATAAACTACAAAATAATAAAAAACTAATTTTGTACTTAATGCACTTTTATTGACATACTTAGTATATTTGATTGTGCTAAAGTGGAACTTTTTAAAGTATACTTTAGTTACACTTTAAATATTTTGCATTTAAAGGGAAATATTACACAATCCTCATTAAAAGTTATATAAACACTTATTTTAGGCTTATTAATAAGAAATATGCATTGTGCACAAGTAATACTTGTGACAGGACGACTGGTTACAACCCATGGAAAGATGAATGCGGCCAAGTACAGAGATCCTTCTCCAGAGTGCTCAGGACCTCATTCCCGTGGGCGCGACCAGACTTCTTGCGGCACGGGAATACATTTCCGAATAAAATGCGGAAGCGGTCGGTAACGCTAGTGTAATTTGAATGCCTTCCCGCTGGTTTTCTTTTTTCAGGAAGAGCATATCTGTGATTTCCTCATTCTTATAGAGCATCGGTATGACTGTTACACATGCTGAGTGCATGGACCAGTGTTTTGGCACGTGCATTTTATTTGCACAGTCTGTGCGCGCATCAGAGCGGGCTTTACCAACATGAGCAAATTGAAGATGCGCTGTCCTTGAAGGACGTTCAGCTTGCATTAGAAAACGGTCAGTTTAAGTAGGAATCTCACATCAGGCAGTTTGGTAGGAATCTCACATCAGGCAAGTCTAATGTATAAGAGTCTTTTTCATGTGTCATAGACGCAAATTGGGAAAAGATCCCCTTTGCGCGACGTGATTATAGGCTAAACTATTGTAAATACATTTGTTTTTATTTCTTTTATTAACACAATTTCCATGATGACAGATAAATGTTAAAAGCATCTTGACAAGATGATTGTTTTATCTGTTATCGCTCTCTTTTGGTAGTACCCAGTTTAAATGTGAGATTTTGGAAACCAGATCTCAATTTAGCGGGAACGGTCGGTCGGGTAGAAAATTATTCTAAGCGGCCGAAAAATTACTGAATATACAGTGGGAGTGGTCGGGTGCGGAACAAAACCTTGTGGGCAGACCTCTAGTTTACCTTCCTTCATTGCTTCCTAAATGGACTGACTCCTCTTCCTGCTCCACAAGCAATGGCCAGAAGGCCATCCTCCATTGCCCGGCTTGGGTCTTGCCATTCGGCGGAATCCGCTCCCGAAAGCGGCACTGTATGGAGGCAAATCAGTGCCAGCACCCCAGAGAACTGCACTGTATGGAGGCAAATCAGTGCCAGCACCGCAAAGATCCTGATTCCAGCCCCTAGATTGCAGCCCGGAAAGTCAATTCCAAACCCAGTTCCAGGAGAGCCGTTCCCGAGTCCAACTCCAGAGTCGAGGCCAAAAGAGCCGTTCCAGAGTCCTGTTCCTGATTTATGGCCAGGAGAGCTGATCCCGAAACCATTAACTGATTTACGGCCAGGAGAGCCGATCCCCATTCCAATTTCTAGTTTACGGGCATGAGAGCCGTTCCAGAGCCCGGTCCTTCCTATGGTCACCCACACGACCTGGGGCCCTTATAGTCGGCTGACTTCCCCAAGAAAGTTGGGGGGTCTCCCAAGGTGGATCAGGAGGCGGATCAGGAGCCTTTGATGCCATCCTGGAGACACCCAATGACAGTGCCTGATATGGTCTCCAGGACGCCCCCCCGCCCCCCCCCACTCATTCTATAGTGTATGCTACGGCACGAGGACGTGCCTTTTCGAGGGTCCGTAATGTCACAACCTTGCTTGTCTGTATTGTTCGATGTCAGTGGTTTTGTTATGATTTACTGTTTTTCTATATATGGTCTTCACATAACTCTTTCCAACTCTAAAAGCAAACTACCTTGTATAATCTTACACAGCTTCTGACCAACAGTTTCCTGGCTTAAAGAAACAACTCCAACTTTTAGTATGAAAAGTCTCATTCATCAATGTGTCAGTAAAGGCTAATTTTCCATGAGTTACAGTTAATTTACAGGATAGGTAGCAGGGATACACACTGCAGCAGAGAGGAGTTCAAAGATTATGTGCTGAAGTGCTGCAATTTAATTTATTCTATAATCTAAAACAACAGCTCAATGATGCACCTTACCCATCTCTGGCATTCAGCTTTTGTGAGGATGGAACTCATGCCCACAGACTGTGATAATGTCATTCTATCTCTTGAACCCAAATAAAGTGCCCTCCACAAAAGAGCAGAGAACATGACTGACGCAAACTTGCTGAAAAAGACATGATGTCTGCTTTTAGAAAGCCTGTGCACAAATTCAGCATCACAAAAGCTGCACCGCTGTACATTAGTGCGTAATCATGCTGTTGTTCGCGGATAAAACATCAATGTCAATGTCGATTCTTATCTGAGAGATAGACAGAGAAAGTGAGTCATGGTCATGGGACTCATTGGATATTGAAGTTTTACCCGTTTGGACAGGATTTTTACATCAAAGATGTTGTGCGTAACAAATGTAAATGTATGCATGCTGCTTTTGATCTTACAGTGACTATAGCTGGCTCATTGCTCTGTCAGAAAGGAATTTGGTCAAAGCAAACAAAAATTTGGGTAGATAAAAAAAACAAACCGTTGAAAATGGGAACTGACTTTAAAGTTGCAATAAACTTTAAAGCAAAATTAAAGAATGAACCCGGTGTGATGTCTTTCCAAACAATAACAGGCCAAGTGAACTTTCTGTGTTCTGTGAAAGTTCTATGAAGTCTTGTGAAAATGTCTTGTGAAGCAAAAGGCTGAGTGTTTATGTTGAACAAATCAATCTTTAAGATGTTTTTAATAGTGCTGTCAAACGATTAATCGCAATATATCACATCCAAACAAAATGTTTTTCTTTACATAATATATGTGTTTATGTTGTGTTTATTTATTGTTCATATTAAAACACACATGTACAGTATATATTTTGAAAGTATTGTAAATACTGGCGCTGAAGTAGTGAAAACAAGCCCCGGAGGGTGGATTTTATTTAACAGTGCAGGTAAATGAGTAAGTCACACATTTGCAGTGGAACTTGTTTACTTCCGGGTTTGGTGTTCCTTTTATATTTGTCCGTCCGTAAACAACTGGCCCGGTTTGACGAGTTCCAGGTGCCGATCCTCTGTTGCCAGGGCAACACTGATGCTTTTCAGCCACAGTATTTACATTTAAATGCATGTATATATTTATTTTCTTGTATTTTATATTATATCTAAATATATTTAATATAAAAACATAACATATTTTCATAAAAAATATACAAGCATGTGTTTGTTTTTATATATACTCAATAAAAATGCACAGTACATATAAATATATCATGTAAAGAAAAGCTTTTATTTTGGATGCAATTTTGACAGCACTAGTTTTTTACTTCAAGCCATTGCTTCCAGGTGAAATATGAGTCTGCAACCCATAACATTGCTTTGCCCAGAGAAAAATTAATCTTGTCTAAAAATAAAGTGAACTATGCCCAGATCAATTGAAAAACATATATTTTGGCCCACAGCAATGCTTTAAAGTTAAAACACATCAATGACGGATAGACTTTTCACAAGATGTTATTTGTTAGACTGGAGTTGTGTGGATTACCTGTGAATTCTTGGGATCTTTTTTTTTTCAGCTGTATTGACTCTCATTCTGACGCCACTCATTCACTGCAGATGATCCATTGGTGAGCAAGTGACGTAATGCTAAATTTCTCTAAATCTGTTCCAATTAAGAAACAAAATTCACATAAATTCCCACACAATTTTTGGGCAAGTGTGAATTAATCTAGATAGGATAGTCTGTGTTAAAGGTCAATAAAATTCAGAAACATCTGGACTGCTGAAATCTAAGGACAATACATGCATGATCATCACAATATATAGGTTTATGTGTAAACAAAAGTATATGAATAATGCAGTGTTAATAATAAAAAAGAAAAGTTTCAATTTAAATAAATAATAATACATTTCTGTCCTCGTCAAGTCTGAAATGATGGATATGCCTCTGCCTGAGGGTGAATAAATTTTTTAGCAAATTTATTGTTTTTATCAATCTGCAGAATAATTTCCATTTGTTATTACTGCATTCTCATAGTTAACATGAACTCAACTATGCAATATTTGCTTAGAGAACAACTTGCAAAGCGAAGACAAGAACAACTTGCTACGCAAAGACATTAAGTGGCATAGTTTTAAATAGGTGCACATTGGCCTCAACAATGGTGCAGTCAGCAAACATCATTACATAAATAGATGAGCTCTTAACGTCAACACACAACTAATTAACTGTGACAACAAAACAACAACAGCATGAATAAAACAAAGCAGCAATTCTATTACTGTAACAGCATACTTAACTCATGCTGAAGTGCTTTCAAACCTTTGCAACATTGTTTCATTTAAAACTGTCCAATTAACTTTTTTAGATCATTTTGGACAACATTTGGTGTAACATTTGGTAATGTTTTTATTTTAAAAGTGTTTTACGTTTATGCCTTATAAAATGACAGTTTGACGTCAAAACACACTGAGAGCTGAACTGTTCTGTTCAAACCGTGTTTAAATGTGAGTTAGTGGAAACTCTCACGTGCATGTTAAAAAACTGGCACCTTTGGCGAAGGAGAAAAGGAGAGAAAGAAATGGAGAAAGGGAAACTGAAATAGAAAGCTCTTAACCCCCTGCTACTGTCACACTAAAGGACATTAACTTTGATTTGAAAATCCTTTGAACTTCTATTGCAAAGCGTTTCAGCATCCAAGGACAGCGCCAACCCCAGATCCTTCTGAAAATACGTTGTTGTTGTTTTTTTTGGAAGCAGATGAAACTCCACTGATATGCTTAATTTACATATCACACAATCTGTCCAATAAAAACATTACTGCTACCGAGATGAATGGAGCGCATTACACTGGATGTCATCCATCAGGTCAATCTCCCCTTAAACATCTAACATTTCAAAATAACAGTCCACTAGAAATGGCACAGCAATAGCCATGCTGAAAAGCACTCGGAGTGCCTTAGTAAGCACATACAACACCCTAGCTACCACGGGAACATGCATTTGTGACATTTCACAAACAAACACCATTCACTTTTTTATGTTTAAATATAGTTGCATCTGTTCCAAATATCAATATGACAGTTTCCTAAGTATACCAGAAGAATGCATAACCAAGATAGTACTAAAAACATCAACAGAAACTAATACTGTACATACCTGTAACAAAGCCTACTTCTTCCTCAGATAAAAAAGTAATTTACTTAATATGCAGTGTTATATAAAGAAAATCAATGTATGTTTTTTAACCTTGACATAGTTTGTTTCAAAAGTAATTCTGATGGCACACAGGCTTTCTAGTAAGTGTAATGGCTTTAGTTTTTTTTCACGTTTCCCCACCAAATGTATGTGTATGTAATTTTGATAAGGTGGAACAATATTCCATGAAAAAGGTGATTTCTCTACATCAACAAGTGCACCTATACAGCATTCCCTTATAACAGTGGTATACAGGTCCTTTTCATAAAATTAGCATATTGTGATAAAGTTCATTATTTTCTGTAATATTCTGATAAACATTAGACTTTTATATATTTTAGATCCATTACACACAACTGAAGTAGTTCAAGCCTTTTATTGTTTTAATATTGAGGATTTTGGCATACAGCTCATGAAAACC
>JAUYWG010000050.1:6282789-6292845 GCA_034779775.1 Enteromius afrohamiltoni | reverse complement strand
CCCTGCAATGCTAAATGCTGGTGTCCTAAATGCTGGTGCAGCCTAAAAACTGACGATAGCTTGAAAATAAACCTGTCGTATGCAACGTATAGTTATATACGTTAAAGTAAATAGAACCCATGGTATTGGTACAGCAGAATTCTTTAAAATCCGTTTTTTGCTTTTTACTCCTTGGTTGGGGATGTAATCGTCTTCGCTGAAGTGAACACTGCACACGCGAAAATCCTTGATACTGGATATTTTAGGTCCCGCAGAATAGCCAATGGCAACCAGCCAAAGCTGTCTCATATCTGTATCCGTAACAGGAAAACGATGGAATCTGAACGGTGATCCCGGCACCGGTGATCACAGAGTGGGTCAGTGTGTATACACAGTAGTGCTTGTAAGGATTGCATACAACTTCATGTCTTAAATGGGCGAACTAACCTTTTAAGAGCAGATAAGTGAGAGCTCACTTCTCCAGCACGGGGCCTGCGTAACAGATGCTCTGCTAGAAAGACCACCAATAGATACGAAAGCCCATGTGCTGTAACAGCAGGACAGACGAGAGTGCCTGCAGGCTAATTACATATTCATCTTTGTCCCCCCTCACCTAACACAGAGCTATTGCTCTCTGATCTCTCTTCAATGTAATTTACTACTTCCTCTAGGCTTATGTGGGTCAGATGTGGTTTTTACGGAGCTGATCACTTCTCATCAGTGATTCTTTATTGCCTCCCAAGCCCTTTAAAAGTCTCTGCTTTGGCCCCAGGTCAGATTAGTAAGCTGTCCTTTGGTGAAGTGATATAGATGAGGACAGTCATCACAACATTGCACTGACACCTTCTACATAGCCTTTGACAGGGAGGCCACCGGGAAGTGGCCAATCGCTGTAGAGAAAGCTCAACAAAGGAAACCTTGCAAAGGCTGAAAGCGAATCTGAATGCCTTCTTTATGAAGTAATATCTCTCTTTCTTTCACAGAAGTGTATAGAGATGTACAGTCATCAATTTAACAGACATGAATAGTAAGTGCACTTAAGGACGGTTGAAGGCAGTTAAATGAATCTGTGCCCTTGAAAAGTACACTGTATGTTCATTTGAATACTGGGAACCAAAAGACTTGCTGTTCATTTCACTATTAACCTCTCTATGGATCCCAATTTCACCTTGCAGTAAAAAGTAAAATTGATTCCATGCACATTTAATTCTTGAAGTTTTCTTCAATCAATCAATCAATCAATCAATCAATCAATCAATCAATCAATCAATCAATCACTTTTATTTATATAGCACTTTTAACTATACAGATTGTAGCAAAGCACTGAACATTATCAAATAGGAGAGTGATGGTAATGCATAATGACATAATTAAACTGAAAAATTTTAATTAAACATTTATACCTCTGTGAATATTTCTTGAAATTGCAGTTTTATATCTCATGATGAAACTTTATACCTCACAGATGCAACTGCATATTTGACAATTATGACCTACTCATATTTGCAACTATTGCTTGTAATTGCAAATTTATCCTCGTTTTCTTGTAATGTCTCGTAATTGTCCATTGAAATCTTATGATTGCAATATTATTAATTGGAATTGCCTCACTTTTTTTATAATTATCTTACAGTGTGACTTTATATCTTATGGATGTGATTGTATCTCACACCTTTTTTAACTTTGCATAATCATAATCACTTCACTACTTTGTATCTAAAACCTATGAATTTACCACTATTTTTCTCACGATTGTCACTTTATTTCTTGTAATTGTCAATTTAGATATCATCTAACTGCAACAAATAAACTAAAAACTTTTTTGTAAGCGACTTATTTTCTGTAACTGAGGCTTCATATAAAATAGTTTTCACATTTGCAACTAATGCTTGTAATTCCAGCTTTATTTCTTATAATTTTCACATTATTTCTGATCTTTGCAACTATTTCTTGTAATTATTACTTTACATCTGACAATTTAACTTTTTGTAACTTTTCTTTATACCGCACAACTGTGACTTTATTTCATTTTATACCACACAGATGTGACTATATTTCTTCTAACTGTGACTTTATGCCTCACAGCTGTGGCTTTTCATCTCACAATAAAACATTGATGACATTGACTGACATTGATGATACAAGCCACCTGTGATTCACAGTCTTTTCAGAAATGTCATATTGCTACCATAATCTTTATTTTATTAATAATTTGATTTTTTTTTTTTTTTGCTTTTCCATGTTCCTTATATATTTAGCAGACTGGCATCATTAAACAGTAAAAAGTAGAAGAGCTGTTGTAAAAGAGCCATGTATTAAAAGTACTCCAAATATCCTTATCCTTCCCCAGCTGTTCTTGTGACATTAAAACACAAGTTCAATACATGGACCCTGGCACTTTTTAATTACAATTTTATACTGTAGATATGTATGGCGACGGTTCAGAATGCAAACATCCAAGGACTGTTGGTGAAAGTTAATGCTCTATCATATTGGAAATATTCCCTACCCTTAAATCCAACCCTAAACCTACCCAATAGTGTGAACAAATACAAAACTAATATAAAAACACATTAATTGATGCAACCATGTCATTTCAACTTTCTATTAAACAGATTTAAACTGTTTTGTTGAACCATAGTTACACAGGATTCAAACCAGAGTTCCTTGTCTCTCAAGCATATATCTGTACTCTGTGAGCTACCAAACAAACCTACCATCTATGAAAAACCCATAGATATAAAGCTGAATATATGTGTAATGCTAACGCTCAAAAGCATCAGTTTTCAAATATTCCAGCATATTAATATTGTTTTGAAGTCACATTATATTCTTCAAGTAACTGTGAAAATTATGCTTTATTAATCAAAACTCTGGAACTATGTGTGAAAAGAAATAAAAGGTGTCTCTAGTGCCTCTAAATGTTCATTTCTTTTGGAAACGGCAATGATATGTACTTGTTGGTATGTATTTTGCCTCGTTAAAAAGTACACCAAGGTATGTTTATGCCACGAGACCAGGTAGCAGATCTCTGTCAGTGTGTTGGTTTGGACCTGTGCCTCTCAATAAAGAGTTTATCAGTATGCTTTTAGCATGTCCGTGCAACTTGATGTGTTGATGAACATTTGAAGGATCTCGAATCCAGCCGATGTAATGGCCTAAGAGAGGTTTTCAACCTTGTTGACAGTAATCAAAACAACTGCCAACTGTGATACAGTCACAATCCACACTTAAATCTATTCTCGCCATTACTGGAATTACAACAACAGTATTCAGGTAGCAGGACCTCATTTAAATTTGAAAGCATGGATACATTTCAGAAAGCACCCAAGTGTAGCAAAATATTTTAAGGCTACTCTAGTGGCATTCTAATCTTGATTTCAACATCTGAGCATAGCTGTAAGAGGTTTTGAGAGCAAAAGCTAACTCAGGGAGTATTTTATTTAATTGGTTAGAGTACAGATGCATGAGGGAGGCAAAGGAAAATCAATTCCATCTCATTGAATGATCTGCACAGGGCCAAGTGGCTGCAATTAGTCCTGATGGAGACACCACACATTTATCATCTCATCCCACCTCAGCCAGGCACAACCAACATGTCCAGTTCTGCAAGATTCTGGACTATTTGTAGGTTGCCAATCAAATACACACAAATCTGTGGCATTCATTATGTCTAACTTGTTGTGTTAAATGCTGACAGTTTAAAATATAACTTGTAAGATCTAAAAGGTATGTATTATATTTATAAAAAAAAAATAATACAATCTAAAATTTTGATAATAAAATAAAGTAATTTTAATTACATTTCATTTAAATTCTAATACTGACAATGTAAAATATAATTTGAAAAAAAAAATCTAATATTGGAACCTAATATAATAAATTATTTGTGTCAAAAATGTAAAAAATCTAATTTGTAATGAGAAACTACAAAAAATAATTAAATGTAATATTTTATTATAATACAATATATAATTGCAATTTAATATAATTAAAATATAAAATAATTTAAAATATGATTTGTATTGGGGACAAAAACAAGGGAGAAAAATACATAACAACAACAATAATAATACAATATTAAATGTCATACATATTTTCTTAAATGATGACTAAAGCTGTAGTTCTTACCATTTTAATTATATATATGTGAACAGAAGATGTGAAACGGCTTCTGTTTTTTGTTGTACATTCAAAAAAAATTTTCCTTCTGCTTTCTCCAACTTGTTTTACTGTCACTTCCTTGGTTTGGGTCTCTCTTTTTCCCTCCTACATAACCACGCATGCATGTGCACAAGCTGGCGCACAATCATCAAAAATGGCATGAATGGCAAACAGAGCTTCTTCAACAGGCTGCTTTTGCAGTTTAATTACAGACAGCAAGTCTAATTTTAGCCTTTTTGGTAAAGGGCAGATGTTTGCAGAATGTTCATCCATGAGAAGCAAATGTTTTGAGGCGAAGTAGCGACGCCGTAGATTCCTGAAGAACGCAAGTGCATTATGCCTCAAATACGCTGACAGTTTTATTAAAAGAGACGCACCAAATCTCTTTGAAGTGCCTTGGCAATCTCCCTTTTTAATGCTGTCAAAGGGCAAATCAGGATCGGGTAAGACAGGCCACAAGGAAGGCTTTGACAGGGTCAGAGGAATCCAAAAATAAATCCTCTAAAAAATAACAGATATTAAAGAAGTGTCACACTAATTCCAGATACTGAGAGGGCGGATAACCACAGCACATCTAATGGATGACTCAGTTTTCTGGTAATCCTAAGATTTGAGACACTAGAAAAATGCATATTTAACTGCTTTTATATAAGGTAATATTATATAATCTTTAGGGTCTTAATGTATAGTTTGTTTTAAAGTTTCTCAAAGATAGTATAAAAAAAACACAAATTTTACCCTGTCAAAAACAGCTCTTTACTTTGTTCTGTGTACTTCCCCTTTAAATGTTCATGAGCTCTGCTGACACCACCCCTCTTTTTTGAGGCACTCTCTGAGGATCTTTTTTTGGCCGTATTCATAGTGAAACTATGCTAATTATGCAAATATTCATTAAAAGACATTATACTCACTGCTTCTGTAGGTGAGGCTGGATCATGAATGATTCGCGCGAACATAAATGCATTTCAGTTGATCATTTTCTTCAGACCCAAACGTAACATTAATCCTCTGCTTCTTCAGTCATTCAGATGTCAGGGTAAATGACTGCTGCTATGTTCATTAAACACCTCAATCGCTAAGGAGTCTAATTCACATCATAACAAACACGTTTGAGTTTCTTGTTTCCACGAAACACAAATGGCGATTTTTATTTAGCAATGTTCTGGTCAAAATAATCATAGTAAATGAGGATTTCAAGTATTTCTATATTCTATATTCTATAAATCAAGTTCACACAACGTGTACTACTGTATATAGTAAATATGTACTATATTTAAAGAGAGTTTACTTTAAAAATTATATTGTGTGAGTTACTTTCTTCTATAGGTACAATAAAATTTAATGGGGTCCAAAGCAACCTGGGAACATTTTATTTAATTTTTTTCAAAATACCTCCTTTTATGCTTCACAGAAAAAATAAAGAAATAAGTAAACCTACAAAAGTGCTGTATGATTTTCAATATCTATGTTGTATGCATGTGTATCTATGTATACATAATAAATATAGACAATACACACTCTTATATTACGTAAACAAAAACATTTATTTTGGATGTGATTAATCGCAATTAATCATTTGCCAGCACTAACTTGTATGATTAATTTTACAACAAAAATAATTTTACTTTTAACTGTAATAAAACCCTTCTGGGCAGGCTGATTAAAAAGGCGATTTGTTAACAAATTGTTCTTTTGAATCTGACCTTTTCAGTGATTCCTGTTCTTTTGGGTCGTTCTAAAATGATTTTGTAGTCTCTTTCTTCTCATACAGCTCAAAACAATGAAACAGTGTGACTGTCACAAAAGAAGCGAGAGACAGTTGAATCCATGGGCAGGGTATTTATCAAACAGAATCACAGGGCAGTACAGGCAGGCAATGGTCAGTGACGGCAAACAGCAATATAAGAGGCAACAGAGAAAGACAAATCCAAATACCAGGCAGAGGGCAGGCGAGGTCGGCAACGAGGAATCCAAAACAACAAACAGAGACAAAGAAACACACGGGAAAAACGCTTACAAAGGAGGGACAAGCCACACACAGTGATCAGCAGGGAACACAGGAGATCTGGGGTATTTATACAGGAGATAATGATACGGAAGGGGCAGAGCAGATGAGTGACCATGGCAACACATGAGGTGGGTGGAGACAAGGGTTCATTGACAATTATTCCATGGGGAAACAGACATGAAACACAGAAAGTGTCTAAGGCTAGAGTGCCATTTGCAGTCTCTACTGGAAACTCCAGCTGGGCGTGACATAGACATCAAGCTTTTTCATAGTACTAGAAAGTGAAGCCTGATGAACCCCTTAATTAGATCTATGCTTCTGTACAATGTGTTTAATTCACAAAAATGACATTTAGGGCCCCTTCTCATCACATCTGTCACTTCCGAGGGACTGATTAAAGTTTAAAATAGACATAATGCAGGTGACAAAGACAAAGCTGGTCTGAATTAAAATGCTCAGTTTGAAAGGATTGTGGGTTCAATGATGTGGAAATTAGCAGGGAAAGTATAAGCATAAAGGACCACGGGATTAGCCGTTTTTTGGTTTATCTTCCAGCTGTGAGCCCTTCTTGCCTTTCTCAGTCTCAGGTGGGAAGGCAAGATGTTAAAAAAGGTCTGAGTTTTGAGAAGGCTACAGGGCGAGCTGGAAAAGAATAAGCTCTCAGCTCAATCCGAAATGAATGCATAATTTAGTAAAATAAGGAGATCTAAGAACAAGCTGATAATGTCTGTTGAATAATCTTGCAACAGCTTGATAAATTCAATCTTCTGAGGGTTTATTTTGGAGGAACAGGAAATTAGAAATTAGAAAGCCTTTAAGCAAGTTCAGAGCTCTAGATGTAAGATATGAAGCTTATGGGCATCTCTAAATGATAAAGGCACTAATGCAATTGGAGATATGATCTTATAAGGAGATAACAGCATATATGAAAGTGGATATCAAATGATCTACATGTTTGTTCCTGATCGATTTCTTTTGGCCTACATACATACACTTATTGAAGCACTAAAATGGTGTGTGTAGAATAAGTAAGGAAATTCGACAGTTTGAAATTCGAGATTCTGGTATCTCGCTATCGCCTCACACTCCAGGCTGGCATCTGTACTGAAAATAACACAAAACAAACTGGACAGGGGAGACAAAACATGAGCTACTACCTCAGGCTTCACTAGAGGCAAATTAGCAGCGTGCTAATCCTTAGCGTTGGTCTGGATGAGGATGGGTGGATTACCTTCCTCAATGTCATGTGCTGTTCTACCACGACAGCAGGTGGAACGGACAGATAATCCAGGCCAACATACACTTATTAGGTAGAGATGTCTGTCATTAGCCTGCAGCAGACTAATCAGAGCCTAAATGTGACTGGTCAATATGGCAAAATATATTTGCACAATGACCAAAATTGTTGTAAATTGTTTCACTGACAGGTGCCTCGCATATCATGCAACAGTCTATTTTTCTCACATAAGATAGTAATTTAAACTACTTCAACTTCACATGGTTCTTTATTTATATAAATATATCTTTAAAGTCTAATTCTGGCTATTAATAAACCATTAACTTTGACTTTTGCTACTAAGGTAGATGTTTAGTTTAGATATTGTGTAGGATTTGTGATGTAGAATAAAGTCGCACAGAATATGTGCTTTATAAGTACTAATCAACATAAATATGTAAATAAGTAAATATTTAATGATAAACATTCTAATAAGCAATTTAATAGTGAGAATTTGTCCATGTACTAAACCTTTATTAATTTATTATATAATTTATTTATTTATTTACTTACTTATTTACTTAATCCATTTTTATTTGTTACTTCAAAAATATAAATGTTTTAATTTAAGTGTTTATTTATTTTTTTTGTTTTTGGATTTATTTAAATAAACCACTTTATTTATACCAAATAAATATTGCTGATTTAATTTATTTATTTAATCCATTGTTATTAATTTATTTTATACTATTATTTATAAAAGGTATTTTATGCATTTATTTAAATTAAAATAAAAATGTTTGTTTGAATAATCAGTTTATTTCATTCATTTACTAATCTATCTCTATCTCGATATCTCTTTTCAGTAATGTCTTGTTACTCTGTTTATTAGAAGAATTTTAAAAGTTTACCTTTACCATTACCTTTATCCTTTTTTGTACAACCAAGAGCTGAACATTTCCTATCTAACATCATCAGCTTTTCATAATGATGCATTTTTCCCATACATTGAATGAAAAAACAAAACAAAAACAACAACAACAAAACACATAGCGGCCTTGTCGTGCAGTGAATGTTTTTTTAAACATCAACACAAAATCTTCTCAGTGAGTCTAACTGTATTGTGCCACACTAAAGATGGCTTGACTAAACTTCTTGAGCATGACCTGAGAGTGGCATAGTGCATCAACAGAGCTCTTCATTGTGCATCTCTGCACGAGACAGTGTACAGCACAAGGTGCTGAAAGAATAAACTAATGTGAGTGTTGTGTAGGAGGCTTGATTTAGCTTGACCCCATAGGCACTCCAGAAAAAAACTCAACCACACCCCAATAGCACAGTTCCACCATCTAATTATACCATCTATTTCCTCATGCACCCAAGAAAGTCCAGAAAGAGTGAGTGAGCGCTACAGACATTGGAGAGCAGCGTGCCACATTACACTTTATACTGCAATTAATTCAGCATGATAACAGTAACTGTGGGTGAAACTCTTTGAGAAACTAAAAGATTTACCCTCGTTATCAGCTGTCTGACTCACCACGTGCAGGTGGAAACAAAATACGCAACTTATATGCCATGAGTCACCTCCAGAGACAACACCTCTCTGCCTGTCAACGATAAACCCAGTGACTCCCTACGTAGGAGGATTATGTAATTATAATGTGATTTCTCCTCTTTCAGTTCATTGATTAGAGGGAGACAGTCAGCACCTCATCACCGATTCTCTGCGTATGTGTACACTGCATGCCATTGGCTAAGCTCGCAACTTCAGTGGCCATGGTAACAGGGTGAAGGTGAGGCTCTTTATGCCGGAGAGAGAGGTGTGTGTGTGTGAGGGAGCAGCGGGTCTGTTAGGAAGCTGGATGTGCACTCATGTAGCTGATAAGAACATGCTAGAACTCCTGTGCTCTCCATCAGCCCACAGCACAGCCAAACACAATCCTTTCTCTCTCTCTCTCTCTCTCTCTCTCTCTCTCATAGGTTCTGCTGCTGAGACACAGCATTGGCCTTCCTATGAATGATGAGGTGTTTTTTTGCATGTACCAAGATGTCTAAGGGTCATTGATGTGACCCCTTATTTTTGGTGCCTGGACCAATTAAAATTGGTCCTTATTAAAAAAAGAAATAATAACTATTATTATTATTATTGTTATTACTGTTAATTAACTGTCTCATACATATAATGACCTTTATGGGACTTAAAGGATGAGATTGATACATGTAAATGAAAAATATATCTATGTGTTTCCTGCACCCAGATGTCTGTTTATATTTTTTAGCAAAAATCAGTCAGATTTATGCAAAATGTGTTATTTCACAACATCCAGCAAACTTAAACAAAGGCTACAAGGCTTTTGTAAAACTCTTTTTAGTTAAAGCTGTTGTTCAAATGCATTTTGAGTGCAAAGACAAACAAGTTTTACTAAAAACGAAAAAAGGGAGGAAGAACAGGAACTGATAATTTTGTTAAAATGAAAAATGTTGTTAATAAACAGATTTTATATCGAAATAAATAATATTTGTTCAAAATATTATTTCAAATCATTTTAATATATTCAAAATATTAAGACATTAATCATGTCTATCTCAAGCTATTAAGATTATACACGCAACAAAAATATAAACGCAACACCTTTGTTTCTGCTTCGATTTTTCATGAGATGGACTTAAAGATCTAAAATTCATT
>JAUYWG010000050.1:6260278-6278518 GCA_034779775.1 Enteromius afrohamiltoni | reverse complement strand
CCAGGTACTGTTCCCAGTGGAAAACCCCCCAAAAGTGAGCTGTACTGAACCGTACCGTACTATGCAGTGGAAAAGCGACATAAGTTAGTGAGTAAACCTAAAGTAAAGGATCAAGTACAACATATAGTTCTTTTTTAGTTAATATATCTCTCATTTAAGTAAACTATACTAACTCAGCATTTGTCAGTACAACATACTCCTTCTATTTCACTTTACTTTACCATGCAATTGGTTTGCATGCTTTTTTCAAGTAGGCTCAACTAATTAGATTTTAAAGTGTTTGAGTCATTACGTTTGAACATTTTATAAACAGTGTTTGACTCCTCAGATCTCGTGACCCTGGACAACAAAACCAGTCTTAAGTTTTAATTTTCTTTAATTAAGATTTATACATGATCTGAAAGTTGAATAAATATGGTTCCCATTGATGTATGATATTTTTGGTAAGAAATTGACTAAATACCTTCATGGAATATGATTTTTACTTACTATAAGGATTTTTGGCAAAAAAGAAAAATCAATAATTTTGACCCATACAATGTATTTTTGGCTATTGCTACAAATATATCCCAGTGACTTAGATGAGCTAACAGATGAGGTTCTTCTAAGGCCAGTGGCACCTGTGAAAGGATGTGAGGGTCTTTGATGGGGCTGGACAGGAAGTGAGAGAGGATGCCCAGTCACTATTCATCTGCCTCAATGGCATGAATCCTGAGGAGGGACTGTCATACCCAGCCTGGCTTCCTCTCAACACCGGGGACCAATGCTTCCTCTAAATCTCCCTTACCTCAGAGAACTACTCACTATCTGTGACAGGCCAAAGGGGCTCCTTTCTGTATCTCACAGAGGGCAATTCATTTGAGCTTTAATGTAAAAAAGATGTTGTTCACACAGATGGCCTTGGCTGAAAAGAAGTCAGTCTTTCTTTTCCCACTTTGCCTGTCACCAGTTACCCTGCTCTACCCCGGCTGAACCCATACTTCCGTTGCAAGGCTTTAAAGTGTTGCAGACCATCAGCTCTCAAGAGAACGCAGGAGGACTTGACTTCAATACAAGACACAGAAGACTATTTAGATTTGTAGAAAAAAAAGACATCCTGTTGGAACTTAAAACTTAATAGAGAAGTGAGGGTTTTATACTCCTTAGAGCAGGATAGTCACCTTTTGTACTTTCTTTGGATGAAAACAGCTTCTGATTGGTGATATCTGTTTTTAAATCTCAGAATATGCCATTTGTTATTTTTTGAAAATTATTAAGTAGTGGATTGACATGAGAAGCAAATATTAGTTAGAAAACATGATTTTAAGCTTGTCAAATGCTTTGTTTCAAGACCATTGAGCTACCAACTATGTTTATGCATCATATAATGTTCCAAAAGGTAGAAACATCAAGCATTCTCTAAAGCTACATTCGCTATGGCCAAATATGATTAATTCCTATCCATATAGTACAGTTTGTGAGACAAGTAGTGTGTTTTGGAGGACAAAAAATTGTTGGATAAAGTTTTTGTTTTCTTTTTGCATAAAAAGTATTCTCGTAGCTTTCTCCCTTAGTTCAAATATGAATGGGAACACACATAATGTGCATTATTAACAGAATACGTACACAAGACGTTCAGACACTAAGCAAACAAAGCTAAAGCTCAAATAATAGACTACAAAACAGTAACTGCTACCTCACAAAGCACATGAAAACATCCAAGAATTTATTTGACTCAACTCGTCTAACTAGTCTAAACCATTGCTTAATGACATAAAGGGTTATGAGAACCTCTTTTGTGTGATGGCGGTGAACCAAATGCCCTGAGTTCAAGGTTCATCTATTCTGCATTAGTGTCACGGTCATGTGACTTGAGCTGATTGCTGGAGTGATAAGGCCTGAGGGTCAGCCCCTCATAACCCTCCTGGCTCTGATTAGCCCTTCTGGGATAACAGCCTTACGCATTCCTCCTTCAGCGGAAACACGCTAGATTTACAACACAAATAAACCAACATGGGAGCAAAGTCAAAGTCGGTCAGCATGCATGGAACAAATTCATGAGAATGGAGTTTGATTGAGATGATTCAGGGTTGAATCTGAAACTGACTTTACAAGTCTATAGGTGTGCACGTAGCGTGAGACTCAACCTGAGGCCCTTTTGTAATAATGGTTAAAACGCAGCAGATGGTGATTCATAGTTGTGCAAGAGCATAACCCTTGTAAATCCTCACACATATGGCAATATTTCCCAATGAAACGGCAGGTCTGAACGGATCAGAGGCTGACTGCAATAACGAATGGAATAACTCTGAATGTGTACTGTACACCACATTTAAGAAGAGAATGCACACTTATCACGCAATGTCAACAGAACACATGCTTATCTTAACACGCTGGAACGTGAGTTTCTGATAAGGATTGTCACACTACATGTAAACCATGATCTAAGGATTATGGTTAATATAACATTTAGATCAGTGGTTTTCAACCTTTTTGACTCCAAGCCCACCATAGTTCACAACAATATTCCAAGAATGTTTCCAGCTGTTTGTGCTTGATACAAATTTCTTTTTGATAAAATCTACTTTTTAATACTGTAAATGAATTAAGTTTTAATGTAAATCACTTTCAAATCAATGAAAACTCAAGCACTACATTTTTTAAAGAATGACGATCTCATGAATAGCATCCCATTCTTTTAAATTGGATATTTTCATTGAATCAGTTAACAAAAAACATCTGAATGATTCTACAAAGTCAAGGACAAGACACAAATGAATATTCTATAAATTGCAATGTGTGCAACTAGTCCATTTAAAATCCTTCTTAAAAATACTAAAATGAATAACAGTAAGTAAGGGAAAAGTTTAAAAAAAGCAATTTGCCAATTGTGTGGGAAGTCTGGTTTATGTAAAATAGACACAGCAAACTCTAAATAGGCATAGTTTTAAAAAGTGTTAAAAAGTCACTCATTAGCTGGTGACAAAAGTTGGTAAAGAAAAAGTTACTTATAAAGAAAAGCAGATTGGCTTTCTTCCCAGTGACACACTAATGACCTGATGATTGTCTGAAGCATTGTCTGCTTTCATATAGTCTTCCACGGCACATCTTTTATTTGTATCTCAAGCAATTTCTTTTTTGCAAATACAAAACTGAGCAAAGCTTCACATTCTAGAATCTTTCTCCTAAGTAGGCGTGAAAAGAAAAAGGTTTACTGAGAATAGAACAAACATAAACACACAGAGCCCTGGGCAAAATGCATCACATGCTTCCTTTTTCCTCCCTCCATCCAAAAACGTACATGATAATTTAGTGTTTCTCTGAGAGACTATAGTGGACATCGCATTCACAAACCCTGTGACCTTTTATCTTTCAGCAGAGCATCAGCACAAGTCCTGTTTATATTCCACAACATGCAGCCAGGAAAGAAACAAAACCTGTTTGAAACGTTGAAAATGTTTTAAACACTTATAATAATAATAATAATAATAATAATAATAAACGTTTCTTGAACAAAACAATCTGCATGTTATAATGATTTCTGAAGGATCGTGTGACAATGAAGACTAAAGTAATAACACTGAAAATTTAGCTTTGCCCTCACAGGTATAAATTACAACCTAAAATACATTAAAATAAAAACCAGTAATTTTAAATTATACTAATATTTCACTATATTACATGTTTTACTGTATTATTAATCTAATAAATGCAGTCTTGGTTAGCAAAAGTCACTTAAATTTAAATATTGCACAGACTTTTGAATGAAAATAGTTTTGAATGGAAATAGTACTACCAAGACTGGTTGTCTAATATCACAATGCCACACTGACCAGAGCGTGCTTTTCAGTTGTCAATCGTTAGGTTCTAAAAACAGTGTTTCGTGTTTACACTGTCATCACGTCACTCTCCAAGTAACTTCTCATCCAGATGATACTTTCATTACACACCTAGCATTTTTATAGTCGTTCACCATGTTTCATAGCTAATAGGATTCAATCTTTCAGATTATAAACCAATTTGTGGTTGACATTGTAATTGCAATTGTTACATGAAAATAAAAGCTAATACAATGATACATCAATCACAATTTAGACAATAAACATTACATTGTTCTTAGACTGCTACCTAAAGAATTTTTGCAGGCCTGCATTCTTACAGATTATTATTCATATGGCTTATTCAGTTTGAGCATCTCTGTTCTATGCATTGCTATGCCGTCCTACATGAATTAGCAAACAAATTGCAAATATCACAAATTAGTGCTGAGCAAACAATCCACCAGTCGTCCAGCAAACCGATTCCAATAAAGGATTCGCTCCCTAATACCACATGAAGTCGCCCCCCTCAAAGGGCCAGAGCTGAGAGGCTCTGCTGCCTGAATACACACACACACAGGTCTGAAAATATTTTTCTCTCGCATTTATGAAGGCAGGCCACAACTGCATGTACTGAACCAAAATATTTACTCAAAAATATTTACATTCTCCATAAGTACATTGGTAACCTGTGACCTTTATTGATTTAACCTCAGAAAATCAGTTTATTGGAATAAATGAACATATTTAGGTTAATTCAGTGATGTTAAATAAAGCTTTGGCTTGAATAAAACAAGTTAATATATATTACCATTTTAAGTTAATATTTTTATCAGTGTACTTTGTGTAAATGACAGTAATGATGATACATTGCTCTGATGGCAGAACAAAAAACTGCTCTCAAATAACAACTGCTAAAGTGTAGATGTTGTGATGTTATGATTTCATTAAACTGTTTACCCACATCTCTTTCTTTTTTCTAAATAGTATAATTTTGCATTTCCTTCGCCCGAACATGTTGTTGCTCTATCTGTCAGTATTTGTCTACTGACGCTACAGCAACTTAATTTTCAACATATTTGCATACAAACATCCCTGCTATCCTATTGGCTGCCAGATGTACTCAAGGCCTATAGGCAGATATAAAACTATCAATACAGCCCCGATGACTGACTGTCTTGTGCTGATTGACGAAACAGTTTGAAGGCACTTCAGTGTTTTGAACCTCCCCTTGCACTGCATTAATTGCTGGATGTGTGTATCCTATGTTGTTGTTGTCGCCACGCTTCGTTCCTCCTGCAAAACACATAGTATATATTTGGTAAATATGGTCCCTTACCTGAGAAATTCCTGCAGGCAGGTATCGCAGAATCGGTGTCCACATGTGGAAACTTGGACGGGTTCCCTCATCGCTTTGCTACACAGAGGACACTGAAAGCGTCTCTTGGGCTTCTCCAAGAACTTGTAGTCAAACCCCGGCATTGCTCTTGTTTACAGTAATTGTCTATATGAACTGTTGTTTGTTGTCCTCCGCTTGGAAAGGCGCGGTGACAGACTCCTTCACGAAAGCTGATATTCACTTACCAACGATACACAAGCTCCGGTCGGTATTGTTCCGTCTCAGCTTTCTCTTTCGAGCAACACGGCTCGATCCAACATCAGGGTGACAGCTCAAACCCCGCGATATATCTGTGGCATGAGGCTGTCAATTCAGCCTGATGCTCGTTGATGAACGGAGACGAAAAGAAACACGATGATGAGTCGTTCACGGCGCCTGTCGAGAATAACACTGACAGCCTGGAGACAAAGCTCGGATCCCATCTGTTTAGGTATATAAAGCCCCACCCACTGTGCATGAGGGAGGAGCCTAATTTAAATCTCTCCCAGCCCCGCAGAAATCACACAGGCAAGCATATTTACAGTTATGTACAGTAATGCTATCTGCGCGCATTATAATGTAACCAAAGTAATAGGATTATTTAAAAGCTTTTCTGTAAATCATTTACAGGATTTTTCTTCTCACAACCTTAGAAACTTTTTAACAAAAGGTTTTTGTGCTCGCGATATGAAAGTGTTATATACAAAATATATTAAAATAACAATAATAATAACGAAGCTGCATTGATTTAAAAAATAATGTAGCCGAAACCAGAAGATGTTTAGCTGGATTTTGCTGGTCTTTCAGCCTGGTCATAGCTGGTTTGCAGACTGGTTTTAGATTGAGATATTTAGACCTTAATCCATCTAAGATCACCCAACCAGCATAGGCTGGTTTTTTACTTTTTTCCCAGGCTGACCAGCAAAAGAAAGTAACAAACACCCTCTAAAAAGCCTGCAGCCATTTTATAAATTTATTTAAATAGGTAAAACCAGCTACTTCCATCGTAAACCAGCCAAGAGCAGGCTGATTTTAGACGTTTTGTTTGCTTTTTAACAGGGACATTCAAATTGAGAACGTTAACTAATTAACTATATAAAATGTGCATGTGTAATAAAACACTGTCATTATTTCAAAAAAGTTCATACAAAGGCAATAACTAGACTGCTGGTAACAAAAGGCTGTAAAAAGTTATTTTTAAGGCAAACGACTCCCTCTGTCGGTGAGAAAGAAGCTCACGCGATACGTCCAAAGAGCAGACATTACGTCAACGCCAACAGCACAAAAGATGAAATTAGAATTATAGTTTATTAGAGTTAGAATATTTAATAGTTTGGCCTCATTTAAATATGTGAAACTCTTGTCAATGTTAAATATGTTTTGCATGGAAAAGCGTGCGCTGCATTAGTGACACGTTATGAGCATCACGTATTGCACGAGAGTTACATCATAGCATGATGGTCGCATGAGCTGTGTGCTTCCTGCCATGCTGATAATGGAATTAATCAGAGGATAAAACAAGAGCATGCTTTTTGCATTAATGTTAATATTCATTGTGATTGTTCTAGCTATAAATTGGTAGTGGTTACACCGTTTAATGTCCTTGTTACAGTATTGAATAATATATTTAATAGCATGTAAAATTTAAAATGCAACGCAGGGAATTCTGGGAATGTCAGTTTACTATGTTTCCCTGTAAAAATAACCATGTAACAGGTTTTTACTGTAGCAGTTTTTTACCGTTATTTACAGTGTGTGGAAACATAAACAACACTTTATTATATTCTTGATATTATTTTTTTTTCTTCCAGACCGTCCAACCTCAGCGAGGCATTAAAAATAATGCTACATAGCTGTAAGAATAATAGTAATAAATCAGATTCTGCAAATACAGAATCTGAACAATTCTGTTGTCATAAGTTAATTGGTATATACATTCGGTCAAAAAAGCTTTACATATCTGGTAATCATGTTTCGTTATAAATGCAACTGCATGCAATAAATTCCCAGAGAACACACACTAGTGTCATGGACAGCCGCTTAGTTGGCTCTTCTGCTGAGCGTGTGTAGTCATTTGAGCAGTGATGTCACTTTGGAACAGGCTCTTCAAAAAATGCTGAGGAGAGAAATGATGAGCGAGAATATAGTCACTGTGTTTTAACAAAGACAGAAACCTCTGTAATGCCAAAACAATAGATGATTACAATTAACACATTATATTCTAAGATTTAAGATCTACTAACATTCATAAAAGAAATTATAGCTGCACATTACGTTTGACTGCCAACAGTGTGTTTCCATGACAACAAGCCACTGAGGTGACAGTGTAAGGGTGGCTTTCATCGAGCTGCACTGCCCTTGGTTTCCCAGAATCCTCTTCTTTCCGTCCAAGCCGACCACGTGCCCCTTTACCCCAGGTGTACACTTCCCCCTCTGCAGAGTCAAGGAGCAGAACATTTCACAATTCTGAACATCATCTGGCTGAATAACATCTTTGTGCTTCTGTTTCTTTGCATGTCAGATCCTGTGAGAATCATGAATGAACAAAGATAACATGAAACAATAAAGGTCTTCAGAGTCTTCTAAGCCTCTGAGACTCAGTCGGGGTTACATGCTGACCTTTAGCCACATGTCACCTTATTTAACCTTCCTGCCCCCACTAAAGCACACTATGTGACTGAAGCAGTTAATGGCATGATAGCAGTCTTGTCTGAACACTGCCATTAATTAAAGTGCTGTTGGTTGTTATAGTTTGGATGCCAAAATCTAAATAAATATATAACAAAAGAAGAAAAGTAATATATAAGTGAAAAATACATGCCTTTATTCCTAGTTTTTAGAACTATTAAATATTAAAACCATTAAATAATTTGTATTGTGACAGTATTTTCCTACAAAGTGTCATAAACATATACATATATTTTTAGATTATATTATACTAAATAACGTTATCTATTTTAACCCTTGTTGAATTATGGCATTACTTTTTTTGCCTATTTTTAACATTTGTATTTTATGTAATTTGTACTGTTCCATTATGTTGTCATTATCATAATGCAAAAAATGTAGCATTTTCCAAAGCAATTGCTTTTTAATGTAATCTTACCAAGTAAACTAAAAGAAGAATATAAAAAATTCTCAATTTTCTTTTTTTTCATGTAGGCCTATTTATATCTTAGTTACTGCAATATACAATAGTAAATACTATAGACATAAAGTAGGTTTTGTTAAATGTAGCCTGTCCTTTTAGTAATTAAAAACAAAGAAATATAGAGACAAGAGCCATAAAGAATTACAGATAGTGGTTATTGTACGTTGTATATTTGTTTTTACTATTTATTTTTTGCTATATGTTTTTACTATAATATAGATATAAACCACACCACTTTATTACAATAATAATTTTTTTTGTTTTTAATAGTTTTACATATTAGGCTACATATTTTGGCATTAAATGTGACCTATTTTATAAGATTAACTTGTTTACCTGCTCCAATAGCAAGAGTGAACGCATCGCCACATGCAGCCATTATGATCCCCTGCAGTCCTGACACCTGATAGGGCACTCGACTGCTTCGGCGGGAACTACAGCCAAGCTGCCCGTGCTGGTTACTGCCGAAGGTGAAACACTCACCTTTCTCTGCATTTAGGGAACACATATTTATAGTCTGTGAGTCGGGCTTCAGATTAAGCCAAAAACCGCACACTGTACTGTAAACTGTGTAAATGAATTTCTCTGACCTGTGACTGCAACAGAGTGTGCTGTGCCGATGTCTATATACACAATCTTCTCAACATTGAGAGGAGCCGACTGGACGGGCTGGAACGTGTGGACCTCCTCCACCTGAAAGTGAGATAAGGGCTCCTCTGTCCCAGTGACCTTATCCAAGCCCAGCTTGTTAAACCTGCATTTGAGATGGTTATTTATTTTTTCCAGTTTCACTTTAGCAGCCCTATGTGAAAAAGAAGTGCACTTAATTGTAGTGAATGTGCACTTGTAATGTTCTTCAGTTCCTAAGACTTTAGTAAGTAACATCAATTAATTAAGTCATCATTACAAAAGTATCATTATACATAAGTTTAAATAAGTACAAATTTAAGTCCTAATTCAGAGTCAAAAAGCTAAAACTTATTGCAATTAATTGTCTGAAAACATTGCATTCAGTTTAAAGGAACAGTTCATTAATTCTGTCATCTTACTCTCATGTTGTTCCAAACCAGTATCGATTTCCCTCTTCTGCTAAACACAAAAGACATTTTTAAAAAATATTAGTAACCAAACAGTTGCTGGTATCAATTGGATACCAGCAACTGTTTGTTTCCCAATATTCTTCCAAAAATCTTTTTTGTTCAGCAGAAGGAAATTTATACAGGTTTGTATAAATTTGTGTTTTAGTTGTATTTTATGTCTTATTTTTATTTATATGTTATTATTCTTGTTTTATTTTCTCTGTATGGTGCTTTGGCCCACTTCTGTGTTTTTAAAGTGCTCTATAAATAAAGTTTGATTGATTAATTGACTGATTAATAAAAGATTACAGAATTTTCATTATTGAGTAAATTATCCCTTTTATATCATATACATATATTTCTGTAATAAACACTATTTTACATGCTAAGGTGTTCTTTTTTTTTTTTACATTTGGCACGTCTGTAAGAATTATGAAAAAGGATGTTGAGCACTGGTGTGACTGGAATTCAAAATATGGACATTGTGTTGGTCAATTCCTGTAAAACAATAAAAATATCTTTAAAATATCTTTCAAACGCTAGAGCAGAAATGAGGAGTGTGAACTCCCTGAACTGGTTTGGCAATCTGGGAAAACCTAGATGGCCAGCTAAAAAAGAAATTCATTGATATATTTTTATTTTTTGGGATTCATTGTTATTTATAATTGTGATTAGATGCATGGCAGGTTTAGAAATCCACTTTGAGGCTCATTAACCAGCAACAAATGTCAAAATCTATTTATGTTTGGAAATCTTGTTCATGTAAAGTTAATTATGTCTTGTCTGAAGTCATGTCTGAAAAACCATATTTATAAGATTAGGGCATTATTAGAAATCCAGGTTTTCTGTGAGCACAGTTTATCATGAACTATGAGAGGACATATTGAGTACCTGTTATTCCCACAGGCCAGAATCTGGTGCTGTGTGCTGATAATCATGGAGCAGTCGATCCCACACAACACACGCTGGGCTTCAAAATCAGCTGGGAAACTTACCTGCTGAGGGCAGTTGTGGGAGTCTTGAGCAACCAATCCCAGCCGGCCTGTTGCACAGAGAGGTAACAGAGAGTGAGTGTGATATAGAGAGAGAGAAAGAGAGGGAGAGGAGAATGACAAATTGTTAGGTCTGTCCATTGAGGCGGTTCTGCTGTCTACAAGAGTACAAAGAGAAACTCAAAGAAATGCAGTTTTCGAGTGACAAGTCACGTTGCTCATTTACCGTTGTCTCCTCTGCCCCAGGAGAAAACCTCTCGCTCATTGGTCACGGCCAGGACATGAGATGCTCCGCAAGACACTTGAACCAGCTCATAACCCAGCAGAGCCTCCACTATCTTGGGCTGAACACAAAGACAGGAATCCGAAGAACCATACACATTGTGAAAAAAATGAGTGGTGAGAGGTGTTTGACTGGGAAAACTTGAAAAGACGTTGCAAAATTAATAAATATACCTCTAATATAATTCTAACATCCATTATTTAGTATTTATTTAAATTGAATACTATTTATTTGTTAGTATTATATACAAGTTCATAGTTCATCTTTCATTACAAATAAAATGTGCAATATACTGTAAATTATACAGATAATAAAACTGTACAGAAAGAATATTCTTCACTGTGAAGAATAAAAACATTTTCAACTTAAAGTTGAAAATGTGATATAGTCAAGAACAGAGATTTTCTCTCTTTCACTGTTTGATAAACATGAATGACAGAAAGTAGGAATATTAGACTGCTGTCACGTTAAGAGCCGCATTTCCTTTTTCAGCTTTAAATCAGTTTGTTTAAATCTGTTGCCTGCTTAACAAGCATCACTAAATACACCATTGTAAAACATCAGATCTCTATATATTAGATCATCTAAACTTACCTGTGTCACATCATTGAAGTTCCCATGTCCAAGACAACCATTGCTTCCACTTCCAAACGTCATGATTATACCTCTGTCTGCAAAACCCGGAAGCAAATTGAGCAGATGATAGTTTCTGCGGCTGATAAACAAAAAATTAAACAACAACTGTTCCTCCATCGGTGCAAACCGCTGGATGAGAAGAGCAACTGAGCCGGAAGAGAGGACCTGGTGACTAATGATTCCCCCGCAGAGATGCATATCCTTTACTTTGGAGCAGACAAATGTATACCGCTGTGCTACAATGTTAGGGGACAAGAGATTAGCCTTTGCAGTGTGAACAAATACTATTTAATGAGCTCCGTAGGAAGGATAAAGGGGTGATTACATCCTCCTTTCATCTTTTTTAAACTTTAACACAAATGTTTAAATTACTTATTGACAGGTCCACTTTGCAGCTTCAGGCCAAGAAATGCCTACTTAGACAGGGAAAGAGTGACTGACGGACATGTCGATTTTGTTTGTTTTGGTTTTATGTGGTGTTAGGGACGAAAAATCTCATGCCACGATAACATGCATGGAAATTTCCGGATTGAAGGAAGCATACCTGTTAGACAGGTGGTAAAGAGATCACCACATGAGACCGATTTGATGGTGACACCGGACTGTCCCTCCAGGAAGCGGGAGATAAATTGTGGCTGCATCTGCTCCACAGCGCCAGGCAGAGAGGGCTCACCGGATCCAACAGAGGGGGCCTGGCATAGAGTCAAACCGAAACAAATACTGAGAACTAAAATAAAACATCAATGATATTCAATTATGATGAAGAAAAATGATCATCACACCTCCCATGTGATGAGTCTCCCAGATTTGGTGATGCCCATCTTCTGGGTGCGTCCCAGGGACACTTGAATAACCTCTGTGTTTAACAGGGGCAGACGCAGAGGAGCGGAGATGCCACTGCCCCAAGTGTACACAGAAGATAACGGCAATGGGTGCATCATCTTTGTTGAAGTTAGACTGGACAGCCCTATTGATGGAACAAACAACACCAGAAAAGCTTCACATCAGAAACACAAACATTTTATTTGTTATTAAATCCAACACTGTATTAACATGTATGGTGCTTAAAAAAGTATAAATAGTAAATAAGAAAATAACATCTCACCCCTTGTTCTGGTTACATGCCCCCCAGGTCTTCCACGAGGGCCTGTTTGTACAGTAGAAAGTGGCTTTTCAATTCTAAAAAAGAGAACAATTTAATCAGAAGAAAGACAACAACAAAATACATATTATTTAGTATGATATATGCACAAAAATAGTATCTATTTAGCAGTTAAACAAAATGCATTTGCAATACATAACACCAGAAACAATGCAGTCAAATGCCATACATAACTAAACTAAACATAAAAGTTAAGTTAATAAAACAAAAATACAAAATAAAATACAAAAATCTGAAAACAGTTATATTACATAAGGTAAAAAACAATAAAAAATATACAATAAAAATTATTAATGGGCAAATAAAATGCATTTGCAATAATTAACAATAATTAAGTCCAAAAATTCCCAAAATATTTAATAGTACTATTAAATGCATTTAAAATAAAATAAAATACTGAAAACTGTTCTATTAAAAAGTAGAAAAACAATAAAATAAGTCTAAAAACAGTTCTATTGAAAATAAAATAAAATAAAAATTAGATAAAATAAAATAAACACAAGCTACAAACATTACAATTAAGTGCAATATACATTTTTCTTTAAATAAAATAGTAATAGACATGCCTGCGCATTTTGACATTGCCTATGTCAGTGTAGAGGTTTAGCAAGGGCCTGATGCAGATGGGATGAGCCATAATCTCATTGAGTTGGGGCCTTTTGGATGGGTCCAGATTCAGCATGTTGAGAATGAGTTGTCTCAGTTCTGGGCTATAACGATCTGAAATGGGGGCAAATGTGCCACTCATGATCTTCAGCACCAAAGCTGGCAGGTTCTGAAAACAGAAAAGTAGTTTTGCTTGTTATTCAAAATTCCTTTAAGGAAAAATTCAAATCAAAAAGCCAAATTAATAAGAAAATACATCTTACTGCTGCTTCAAAAGCTCTCTTGAGACTAGCAAGCTCATAAAGCACACAGCCTAGGGCCCAAATGTCACTCTTCTGGTTGTATGGCTTTCCTTCACAAAGTTCTGGAGAGATATAACATGGTGTCCCCACAACCTGTCATGAAAAGAAAAATCTGAACTGTAACAAAATAACATGCTGTAAAACATTCTATAGTTGCAGTGGTACTTACAGTATAAGCTTTGCTCTTGCTAACAAGAATTTTTGAGATTCCGAAGTCTCCTATTTTTACTATCATCTGGTGCTTGTCTAGGAGTATGTTCTGGGTTTTGAGGTCCCGATGTAGGATAAGTTTATTGTGCACATGATAAAGGGCCAATAAGATCTGAACAAAGAAGTGTAATATGGTGTCTTCATCTAACAGGGAGTTGCAGCGCTTCTGAATGTAATCGGCCAGGGTTCCACCTACAACAAACATTAAAAGATAGATCATTACAGATATTACATGAATATTGTTTTGATTCATAATCCAAAACACTTGCATACAAAAATACAAAAATAGTTGTATTAAAAACAGTTTTATTATTAAAATAATGTATAATTATTTTAGTATCATAATAGGTAAATATTATGAATTTTGTTCCTGATTAAATTACAGAAACATCAAGTGAAAAGTGACGATCAAAAATGAGTAAAGTCTATGCCTGGAGCATATTCCATTGCGATCATAAGTGCCTTGTCCTCAAGAAAGTTTTCATAATACTCAATTATGTTTGGGTGGCTGAGTAATTTAAGGACTTGGCATTCATTCTGGGCGGCAAGACGTTCATCACGGGTCATCTGCTCAACTGGGATCTCCTTCAAGATTACCAGCGCACCATCAGTGCGTCTGCGACAAAGATGCACTATCCTGTGAAAGATACAGAAATAAGGATACAACTGAATTTATTACAAATCATAAAATGCAAGTTTTAAGGATTCAAATCATTTTAAGGATTTATAATTTTCCAGACATGTAATTGAAGTTAACAGCAAATGAATGAAAATGTATTGTATTTTAAATTGACAGTAATCTATCTAAGAAAACTTGCTGTTTGACCCACTTAAGTAAGTCTTAATTACATCTTTACATGAAATTTCATAATTATTTCTATTGTCTTTGAAAAATGTTAATGTAGACTACTGCTGAACAGTGTTGAAGAAAGTTACTTTTAAAATGCATTACAACATTGCGTTACTGTGATAAATCCTCAGAGACAGAATAACAGGCAGGAATAAATGCTCAGAATTGTAGCAGTAGCAAACAAGACTTCGTGTTGAACTGACGCAAAGCCCTCGTTTAAATATTCTGAGAAATGCTGAACACCTGCGAGCGGAAGCACACAAGGTGCGTGGGTAAACTCTAATACTCGGGAGATTCCCACTGCTGAGTTCCCGGGGAGAGCCACGGAGACGCGGCTTGTGACAGAGCCCCCCCCTGCAAGCGGCTACTGAAGTGAGGATGCTGGTGACGCCGAGGTCTTTCGCATGGTCTGGGAGCTGGCTTGCCTGGGTGAGTACGATGAAAAGTCTCTTTCAGAGAATGATCCAGAATGTCATGAGAGTTCCCAAGACCTTTCCTCAGGTCCATAGCCCTCCCAATCAACCAAGTATTGCAAGATCCTGCCTCGGTGCCGGGAGTCCAGGAGCTTGTGAACCTGATAGATGTCCTCCTGGTCCACGTTTAGGGGAGGGATGTCGGGTGCCACAGCCTCGTCCTGGTCCCTCTCCCCTTCGGGATCAGCAGCGAGCTTGAGCACGGAAAAATGAAAGGTCGGTGAGATACGGTATTCAGCAGGTAAGTCCAAACGGTAAGACACAGGTGTAATTTGTCTAGTGATTTTAAAAGGACCCACGTACCTTGGGCTTAAATATTTGCATGGCAGGTGCAGCCGGAGGTCTCGGGAGGAGAGCCAGACCCATTGCCCTGGTTTGTAGGGTGGATTCGGGCGACGATGATGGTCAACTTGGGCTGTGACTTGGCGGATGGCACTTGTAGATGTACATGAGCGGCGTTCCAAGTTTCTTCACTGCGCTGTAGCCAGTGATCCACAGAAGGTAAGTCTGACGGTTCTCCCGACCAGGGGAACAAGTGAGGTTGAAATCCTAGTACACATTGAAATGGAGCCATTTGGGTAGATGGTTTCCTTAAAGAGTTCTGTGCATATTCGGCCCATAACAGAAATTCACTCCAGTCATTCTGCTTGCTGGAACAGTATGAGCATAAAAAAAATATTAGTTCTTGATTCAACCTTTCTGCTTGACCGTTGGACTCCAGATGATATCCTAAGGTGAGACTCACATTGATGTTGAGCTGTGCACAGAATGACTTTCATAATCATGATCAAAACTGAGGACCTCTGTCGGATACTATGTCGTCAGGGAGTCCATAATAATGAAAGACCTGTTCCAACTTGTGCTGTCTCCCAAGCAGAGGGTAACTTGGTCAGTGGTACAAATCGACAGGCCTTGGAGAACCTGTCAACAATGGTGAGGATAGTGGTAAAACCGTTGGAGGTGGGTAAGTCAGTTACGAAATCTACAGCAATGTGAGACCAGGGGCGTTGCGGGACAGGTAAAGGTTGCAGCAGACCAGCTGGACGTTGACGAGATGACTTGGAGATGTTAAACACAGCACAGGCCTTGACAAAGTTAGTGATGTCGGGGAGCAGAATAGGCCACCAGAAAAGGTGATATCCTGGGTGGCTAGTATACCTGGGTGACCGGCACTCGTATTGTCATGTATGAGGTGGAGCAGCCGATCACGAAGGAGTTTTGGCACATAGGTTTTTTTCAGGAGGACATTCAGGAGGCGAGGGATCGTTGCACTGAGCTTTGGTAATCTCCCTCATTATGTCCCATTTCACCGGAGCGACTATGATGGAGGAGGGTAGGATGGTTTCTGGTTTCTGGGAGAGAGCGTTGGCCTTGGTGTTTTTTGAGCGATCTGGAAGTCAAAGCGTGAAAAGAAAAATGACCATCGAGCCTGTCTAGAATTCAGTCTCTTGGCCGTGCGAATGTACTCCAGGTTGCGGTGGTCGGTGAGAACTAGAACAGTCTCCTTGGCTCCCTTTAGCCAGTGCCGCCATTTCTCCAGTGCTGAGTGCCGAGAGCTCCCGATCTCCTACATCGTAGTTTCTTTCTGCCTGAGTCAGTTTACGGGAGTAGAAGCCCGTTGGTGGTAGAGAAGGCTGTCTTCCACTCATCTCCCTCACAATTGCAGATAAGATTGTAGGCACTACAGAGGTCCAGCTTAGTGACGTAGTAGGTGGAGCGGAGCTGTTCAAGTGGCAGGGGGTATTTAAACTTCACCGTGATGTAATTCAAGGATCTGTAATCTATACAGGGTCTGAGTCCTCCATCTTTCTTTTTAACAAAGAAGAAGCCAGCTGATGCAGGGGATTTGGAAGGACGTATAAAAGCCTTTAGCCAGTTCCTCCTTAATGTATTGGTTCATGCTCTCTGTCTCTGGTTGTGATAAGGGAAACACTCTGCCACGTGGAGGTGTGGTTCCAGGCAGAAAGTCAATGGCACAATCAGTGGAGCGATGTGGTGGGAGTTGTGTGGCTTCTTCTTTACTGAAGGCTTTAAGTTGATCATGATATGGTCCCGGGAGTGTGATGGTGTCTGTGGCTTCATCGGATGTAAGGTGCACACTGTGAATGATTTTCTCTGTCTTGGCCAGACGCTCCTCCTGACAAGATGGTGATCACTGTGTGATGGAGTGATTCCTCCAGGAAATGGTAGGGCTGTGGTGTTCCAAACAGGGCAGGCCGAGTATGAGTGGATGATCAGGTGAGTCAATGACGTGCAAACTGATCCTTTCGGAGTGAAGAAAGCTGGTGATCAAGGTAAGTTCAGATGTTTCATTGTGTGAGTCTATAGGTCGGCCATTCGAGGGCTGCCACAGAGACCATAGGGGTACATACAATGAGAGGAACAGCAAATTTAGAGGCAAACTCCTGATCCACAAAGTTCCCTGCTGCCCCGGAATCAATAAAGGCTCTAGTTTGAATTTTCTGATCATGAAAGACAAGGCAAGCATCGATTTTCATAGCTGAAGAGAGAGAGGCAGCACTCACCCGGGAAGGGCTGGAGCGTGGTGGACGAGTAGGGCAGCTGGCGATGATGTGGGCTGCCAGGCCGCAGTACATGCACAAGCGGTTTTCTCTCTTGCGGTCCCTTTCCTCTTGGGTGAGGTGAGTAGCTCCAATTTGCATAGGTTCAACCTGGTTGGTGTTGGATCAGCTTGGAATGCGCCTGGCATGGCTTTCTGGAATGAATAGCGAGATCCATGAACTGCTTCAGCGTTTTGTCCTCATCACGGCTAGTGAGCTCAGTTTGAAGGTCTTCCCGGAGACCGCAGCGATACATGGATTTCAGTGGATCACTATCCCAGCCGGTTTGTGCCGCAAGGGTTCTAAAAGTCAGTGTGTACTCAGCGGCGGCCTCTCCAGAGTGCAGTTACCCAGTCGAGCACTGTCCCAGAAAGCAGTGAGGCGATCAGTGACACTTTAGAGTCATCAGTAGTAAAACAGCTGGGTTGTTGATTCATATATATCTCACACTGAAGTATAAAACCTTCACATTTACCTGAGGCTCCGTTGTATTTCTCAGGAAGTGCCAAGTGGGCAGAGTTAACAAATCCCAAAAAAGTTGGGACAAGGCCATTTTCACCACTGTGTGGCATCTGCCCTTCTTCTTACAACACTCAACAGATGTCTGGGGATTGAGGAGACCAGTTTCTCAAGTTTAGAAATAGGAATGCTCTCCCATTCTTGTTTAATACAGGCCTCTAATGGTTCAATCGTCTTGGGCCTTCTTTGTCGCACCTTCCTCTTTATGATGCGCCAAATGTTCTCTATAGGGGAAAGATCT
>JAUYWG010000050.1:6234337-6245769 GCA_034779775.1 Enteromius afrohamiltoni | reverse complement strand
TTTGGCGAGCTGTCTGGGGAGCGAGCCGGGAGCACGGCGGACTCCGAACCCTAGGGAATGTAACCCTAGCGAGGGTGCGAGTTCAGTGCTTGGCTCGTTCGCCGTCTGCCCCCCAGTGTGGGAAATAAGGAAGAGGGTGATTTTATAGTAAAGGGAAGGGATATGATTGGGTGTACTTGATTAGGAAATCGACTGCCAGCCGCGAGTGATTACTACGTTCATGTTCCTCCCGAAACCATGTTTTTTGCAAAACATTTACTTTAGTGTAACAACAAATGCACTGCATCAAATTCATTCAAGCTTTGAAAGATCAATCAAAGACCTCTTAATGTACAATAATACATGTCATAACCTGCACTTTTGTTACATATATCATTGTAATTCAACATTTTTATTTTTATTTTTTTTTTTCAGTATTTTTTGCCGTGATTTCTTAATATTTAACCACTAAAGTTCTTAAAAGACTCCAGGTATTGACTGTCTATCTGAGATTGCAGCTCATTTGGAATGCAGTGGGAATATTTATAGTTTTCCTTTAGCCACTTTCCTCCCTCACTGTTTTCAATCGCCACAGCAGCAATGCCTACAAAGAACAGAGAAATAATAGCACTAATTTTCCCATCTTAATCAAGTCTGCTGATAAGCAATAAGTGAACAGAAGCTATTACACCCTCTCACAGAAAGAAGCTGTCCAAATCCAATGTGTTGTGTCTTGCAGCAACAAATATAACAAGAATGTCAATAATCTCATACTTTATTTACATTTGTTTTAAAGGGGAAATTAACATCAGAGAAAGATATAAAGGATTCGGGTGGAGAGGGGCAGTAGTAAAGTTAAAAATCTCTCAAAACATTATCCTTACCTACAACAGTAGCTCCTTGATTCTCCACCAGTTTGATAGCTGCTTTCATAGTACCTCCAGTCTCAATCCACTGGTCTACTATAAGAACCTGCAGACCTGAAGTACATCAAAACATACCAAAACAAGTTGATGTGTTCTTAAAAACATTTGAATGCACACAGTCCTGCAGTCATTATGTAATACAATAGGACGATAATACCATAGTAGTAAGATAGGACATCTAAGATGAAGAAAAACAATTTTAAATTCCCTTTTCCATTCTAATATAGCCTTCAACAACGTGATCAACCATTATAGAGACATATATGAGTTTACATACGTCAGTACCTGGCTTTAACACATCGACTCGCACTTCCATCAGTTTCTCTCGTCCAGAGTAGTCGATGTAGTTCTGATTGGAAGTTTGAACACATAAGTGTCCTGCTTTTCGAATGGCCAAAAATCCTTTTCCTAAAGTTATGGCCACAGCTGACCCTGAAATTGCGGTAGAAAGTAAAAATACAATCCACGATACATATAACTGATTTTTTCCATAGACAAATTCATTTCATAAAGTCAGGCTTTAGAAATTGGCCCTAAGTTTGTATCCCACTCTATATTTAGCCTGTTTGCAGAGGTGTTATATATATATACTGCAGCATGTGAACTGAGATAAAAATACTCTTGAGTTCTTACTGTCTTGCTCTACACCAGCTACAAAAGAGAAAGTTTTATACCGAGGATAAAGCCCATGGCATCTATTCCAGCCACCACGTCAATGGTCTCATTCTGGAATGGTTTGAGAAGATCTTTTATGCAATCTGACAGTGCCTGGATCAGTCAAGAGTGACAGAAAACGGTGAGCAGAGACAAAACTAAGTCCTATGGAACACAATCTAACATGTATTTTTTTTAGACACCAAGATGCATATTTTAAAGATTATATAATAATTTATAAAGTTTGACTTGCAACAAGAGCTATCGTTTACCTGTGAACTGCAATAAAGTCTTGATGGATCAAGCCATGCAAATTTTGGGCCCTTTGTGTTTGGTGCCATTAGAGACAAGTACCAGCCCTCTTCTCTCTTTTGGGGAACTGTTAAAACATCCATTCTGGAAAGACCTTTAGACTTATGAAAACTCACCTCCGTAATGGCGTGTAGCCTATTTGGTGTCAAGTTCAAGTAGTGTAAAGTGGGCGTTTTCATGTCTCTCCCATAGTAGTCGCTTTAAAAAAAAAAAAAAAAAAAAAACTTTTAAAGGGATATCGTAATGCAAACTAAACTGTAAATGTTACTAATGTTTGATAACGCAGTTATAACCTACTTTGTTATATTTGTTGGTAATAAAGTAGTTCCAGGAATAACAAAAAAGATTCTAACAAAGTTTCTCTTGATTCTGAAAACGTTTATGTTCTATTGTCTGCACCATTCAGTTTTGAGACAGACGGTCAAATCAAAGAAGGGGGTTGAGCTGTCTGGTTTGACAGCAACTATTCGAGATGTTTCTTGGCTAACCTAAGTAAATTACTAAAAAGACGGTAAATGAAGAGTAATGTTGGGTTGGAATATGTTTTAATAAAAGCTCAATAACGTCAAGTTGCGCTACAGTGTAACTCCTAAGACTTACCGCGGCTGAATGCTTGTCGTGATCTATCCGCAGCACAATCGCTGCGAGTCCCCAACCGGAGTGTCATGAAGAAGAAATAATATCCCTCCGCGATATCAGCGGAGGCGCTGAAGTGACGCTGACTGATGTCAATCAATTTTTACAGTGTTCAAGTACTGGAGCCAAGTACAAATATGAGAGATTCATAAAGAGTGAGGATTGCCCATAATGTATTGTGTGCAGGTTTGAAGTAGGCCATGTACATCTTCTGTAGCCTACATCTAACAGTCTTTTTTTCAACGCAAAGACGTGAAGTCATTCTTGGAATTTGTCACAAATTTTATGACTGACTTCGCTTCTGCAAAGATTATTTTTTGACTCTGATTTAATTTTTTAGGAACACCCTAAATGTATTATTAATTAATTAATTTGACTAAAAAAATCATTGCTGGTGCAATCCGAGAGTTGTGCCTGCTCTCTCTCCCCATGCAAAGACAATACGATAAAACTATAGTCTACAACCAATGTAAATACATTACGTTCCTCAGGTGAGAGCTACAGTGTGGTCCAGTGTCTTTTTATAATGAGAGCCCTTGACATAGGCTATAGGGACCTTTGTCTTATTGTCCGTAGTATCCCTATGTCTACCGTTTTACATTTATAAAAAATATTTCGTTATATATGATTTCGGAGTTGTTTTCCTCATGAGAAGATGATGTCAAATTGTAGCCAATGGTAGGATATGACCCATATCGATACTTGTGCAGGTCGCCGTGATTTTACCAATTAAGATAGGATATATAGGGGATTGTAGGGAATACACACATGAGAATTTAAACAGCGAAATAAATCGCAATGGCCTGCGATTATTTATTAATATATATTTATTAAAATATTTACTTTTGGAAGAATTCACTGTTGCTTTTTCTGTAGGCCTACTAACAAAAGTTGGACAAAAGCTATTGTCGTCAATACAAATAAGGTTAGGAAACCTTCCATACACTTTTTAGATGGTAGCAGGAATATATATTTATGCTGAATGAATGTCAGTATATACCATGGAAATATATATAGGGGGGAAGCCTGAGCAGACGACTAAGCGTCTTTATGTGCAAGGAGCAGGAGCATGTTTCCACTGAATTGTACCTCATATGCAGGACTCGTCTATGCATACATAAAAACCATAAAAAACCGAAATGATGATGCATTGAACCATAACCCACAATCCCATCGCATAGCATATACACGCCAAAGTCGTATCTATACCATCAGTTTTAGTTTTTTGGCGTACTATTGTAAGTACTATTGGCGTACTCACATGTAAGTCGCTTTGGATAAAAGCGTCTGCTAAATGAATAAATGTAAATGTAAATGTAAATGTACTATTTACACGCCCATTCATGAGATCGGGTAGAAAATTTCTCACACCTTCTCAGACCTCTTGATCGAGCAGCTGACTAATTTATTTTTATTTTTTTAATTTAACCCAATAGCCTACTAAAATAGAGTTCCTTTTTGATATCCAAGCATCACGTGCAATTTTGAATAATGGATTCCTATTGATGCCTCAGATGTCATGAACACAGTCATCCAGAGTTCCAAGAATTTTAAGTGTTTCTGAATTACAGTGTGCTGTGAAGAAGTATCAGTTCGTCAGGAAGGCTATGTGGATGTCACAGTGATTAATATCTTGGCAAAAGGTTTTAATGAGTAGGCTATTAAATTAATTCTACATTGGATTGTTTTTCCAACAATATCGCATGTTGCCTCTGGTGATTTTACATCATTTGTTTCCTCCCCCACCAATCCGATTTATTGGCCAAAGCCAGCTGATGGACTCAATGGAGGGTCTTTGAAAGCCGCACATAAATATTTTGCTTTTAGACTTGTACATATCCTCAGTTCTAGATTTATTTGGTTATTTTGTCCGTTCGTTGTGTGTACTTTACTGCGCAATTGTTCAATATAGGTCTAATAATAAATAAAAATGAATTAAAATAAATAATAATAATCCGGGATGGACCATTTTAATTAGATGATGTTTTTTCTTAGAAATACAGCACTGGAAAGCTACATAGGTAGCTTTCCAGTGCTGGAAAGTCACGAACAATTGCAAATTTATTTACATATGAACAAGGACAAACGTGCGTTCTCTTCTCAAATGATTCTTTTTTTACTCTGTTTAAGTCCCACAATTAAGATCCATGTAACCAAAAGATTAGACACTTATGTTCAGTAACTGCATGGAAACCTTCGTTGGTCTGCATTGAAAAAGCCCACTGTTCCAAATTAGGTCACTACCCATTTCTTTTGTGAAATTTGAATGCCCAATCTCGTTGGGTCGGAAGAATCACCCCATCTCTTGTTACTATGGAAAGCGCCAAAGGAACCTCCTCCTTGCTGCGTCACCAAAGTAAATCTCGAGGTGTGGGGAGAGAGGGGGTTACTTGCGGTCAAAACACACATATTCATTACACCCTACATTCATTATGTAGGATTACAAATTCCGGTGCGCGTGCACACAACAAACACGGCTTGATTAAAATAGTTAAGAAAATATTCTATAGTCCTTTTGTATTTTACAATGTTTTTTACTCGGTGGGGTGACTTTGAGGGGGTCGTTTAAGTAGGCTACGTTAAGTCATATAGTAGTATGTCCAAATTTTGGATCTCCCCTAGAACAATCACATTAACTTACCTTAATAAAAAGGTTTGAAACAAAATACAAGCGTTTGTAATATATTTATGATGATTAAATAATAAACTGATGAATAGTGATGACGGAACCATTGTAATCCTTACGTCTTATTTAATTTGCTTTTTTTTAAAAATTGCTTTTTGTGATTAATTTGACGTTGTTTGAAAGCAAAGTATTTCACTTAGGCAATATCTAAAAAGATAGCCTATATACCGTATCTATTCTTTGGAGCGTCCTTGTAGAATTCACGGCCTACCTAAATTTGCCTACTTGCAATTCTGTCTTATATTCTCTTATAGAAAAAGAATAATGCGGGTAAAATGTGGGTTGGCAAATCATTTATTTAATTAAAAAAAAAGAGATTAAACAAGAATGCGCTTTTGTTTGATAGCTTTTGCCTTGCAATATTTCCCTCTCGCAAATCATAGAAACCCAAATTTGCCTTTTGCAAATAAATAAGGTCTATTGGAAATAAGAATCCACTGGAAATCATTGCACATTGTTCACTTGCCACGGGAGCGCCAGAAGGAGGAAACAGATGCACATGAGTGTATTCAAGTTCATTGGAGGAGGAAAGGGTTAATTAAATGACAGACCCCTCCCATTATTGACCGGCAATATATTAATACCCACGCCAGCCGGTGAAAGAAGCCGGTACTTGTTGGACAAGAGAGGCTCCGGTGCTGTCTGAGACTCAGTGGTGCTGAAAGTGCCGCCCGCCACAATGTGGTCTGTTTTTTTCGTGTTTCTGTCTTATCTAGACAGGAACTTTGTTAAAGGCGAATTCTTAAGCCAAACTTTAGATGCAGAAAAAGAGAGCAAAGAGCTTTTTTACATGCTCAACAACACTCTTTGCGCCAAAAACTCGGTTGTGGGAGAGTATCACCTCCATCAAGTCACCGATGGGGCTGAAGAGGTTCGCTCAGTACACAACTCCGAGGGCCGCCTGGTCGACTGCTCTGTCATCCAAAACAAAATGCAAGTTAAATCCTTCATGCACTTGTGCAGACTTGGGCTAAGAAACCAAATGAGCTCCGATCTGAAGATGAGTTTGACCGGGGTGTCCGAAGCTAAAGCGAACTGTAACAAGCTGAAGTCAAAAGGCGTCAGGGACGTGATCACGACAACAAAACAAGCAAAAGAGCCGACCTCCGATGCAGCGAACAATAAAAAGACGCGAACCAAGCGAGGCTTTACTTATCCCGGAACACTTTGGTGTGGTGCAGGAAACATCGCAGATCATTATGATCAGTTAGGTGAGTTGATTTAATTTCACTGACTTGAGTAGCTTGTTATTTTTCATACTGTGCAGCAGGTGTTTAGGCATTTTGTGCATGTGATTTTTTTACCCACAGGAGAATTCGAAGAGACCGATAAATGTTGCCGCGTTCACGATCACTGTCCGTATGTCATCCATGCGTTCTCCTCCAATTATGGATATACCAACTTTAAATGGCACTCCCTTAGCCACTGCGACTGCGACAATACGTAAGTTTGATGTGATCCAGATATGTAAGTTTAACAGATGACCGCAGCCTCTTGCAGCGTGACATGCAATACTCCATTTAAAACTACTTTGAATCTTACTGCTGCATATATACAGTTTTTTATGAATTTTTATGACTTTATATGAATTGTAATACAATTGCAAACAAATACAATTTAAAATACAAAATCTCTTGATGTTTGTCAGCTACCTACAAAACTTTAGCATGGAGATGTGGTCCTTTTTATTTCGTGTTTCTGTCTTCATTTGGATATATTACAACAATCAACACTAATTGTTCACTGAAAATTATTTTTTATAGAACCATCATAAGGAGAACTAAATGTAAGGCTTAGATCAGGTGGCATAAAATTAAGGTCATGCACTGAAAAAAATATGTATTAATATTTATTTATTTTTAAAATAAGTGGTTGAAATTATTTGACTACCTTCTCAAAAGTTATGTCCTCAAAAGGTTTTTTAAACTGATATTAAAAATAGACATTTTGAAATCATTTATTTTCATTTTAATTCTTAAATAGCCATTTAAGATAATGAACATTTATACGCTTAAATTTGCATCTTACAGCTTAAAGGAATGCCTGAGACTTGTCAATGACACTTCATCTCGAGTGGTTGGACAAGCCTTCTTCAATGTGATTGAGGTTCCTTGCTTCGAGTTTTCATTTGAAGAACAGTGTGTTGAGCGTCACTGGTATGGGGTGTAAGTATCAAATTATCTGTTGGATTCTTTCCTTATACTCTGGCGTATAGTCTACAGAAGCCAAATTAATGCAGATTCGACTCTTTTCTCCATTATAAAGGTGTAAAAAGTATGACAGAGTTCCTGTCGCAGTGATTAAAGAATCAGTCCCTTATGACTTTGGAGGCATCGATGTCATTGATGTATTGACAATTGCTCCTCCCAAGAACAAACAATCAGAAGAGGAAAAGCAGAACGCAACAACCTCTGAAAGCACAACGCAGTCATCATTCTCTGAATCAAACTCCGCCGCTCCACAAGAGCCCTCACTTACAAATGTGGTGACGGCTGCAGAGGATTTCATCAAAGTGCTCGCCACAGTCTCCACCTCTCAAAGCTCGTCTGCAGACGCGGGTAAAGCAGAAACTCAGACATCAGAGAAGAAGAGGAAGAAAAATTCCAGTAAGAAGAAGAAAGAAAACAAGAAGAAAAGAGGAAAGGGTAAAGGCAAGAGGAAGAATAAAAAGCTTGACTACGTGTTAAAGGTTGACAAAGGAACCACCGGAGCACCGCCGACCAGTCAAACAGAGGAGGTCATGGGTAAGAACAACTTTGCAGAGGAAGCAGCGAAGATGAATCGGTTTAAGATACAAGAAAACAATTTCATGAACAGCGAGCTAGGAAATATTAATAAGATGATGAGAGATGATCCTCAGAGAACAGTAAATAATCAGGATGTTGTTACCATTACCACCCCAATGAAGACTGATAAAGAACCAGAGATTCTAGAGCACAAACAAGCAAATGGCACAGAGCTAGTCTCCACCTCTCTTACAGCTCGCATTACTCCAGCTGTCCATGATAAGACCAGCGCTAAGCTAAGACAAAGAGCTGGAAAGAAAAAGCAAAGAAAAAACAACTCTGCCATAGAAGCCAAGGAAGGTACTCTCTCGACTAGTCTTTCTGGAGGTGTCAGCCTTGTAACTTCAACACCCGAGAGTCCAGCTGCTGCTGTAAGAAACAAGGTGACACAAAGTACACTGCAGGCAGAAGAAAAGGAAGCTACTACACAAAAAACACCCATTGTTAGAACCAAAAGGCCAAGTTCGAGCCAGAGAGAAGGAAGAAAGAGAATGAGGAAAATCATTGCTTCCTCTTCAGAAGAACATCTTCGTGATATCAGCTCTCAAGATCCATTATTGTTTACAGGTTCTGCAACTGTTGGGCCAAGCAAGAGACTGGGATTGGACCGACTTGAAAACCCAATGGAAAGTTTGAAGGACACCAATGGTAGAAGGAACAAAGAAAGGCGTGTAGTCAAAATCTGCTATGAAGCCGTTTTGCCTGACATTGCGAACACGACACCTCTCCCAAATCTGATAGAAAAGGACACTGAGTTTCAGTTGAAGGATCCGGAGATAAACACGGCTCCAGTTTTTCCACTCCTACAAACTAACATGCCATCCACAGCAACCCACAGACCTAGTAATACGAAAATAAAGACAAACAGGGAGAGAGGAAATCGAGAAAAGCATGGAAAAGCTAAGAGAGAATGAAACTCAAGAAGCTCAGCGTGGTGTGAACAAACGTTTTTTTATCATCTAGGCTGCCATACGATATTGTTTTAATAAGCATATGTTTTTACCATCTCTGTTTTTATAGCTCCATTAATGGTAGACTGACAGATCAGATAAATTTTATGAAGCAAGTGTTTCTTGACATGATTGCTGAATAAAGTAAATAAGAGCACTGGTGTTCCTTTCATAGAGTGGTTTGAGAATACATTTCTCTTATTCACAGTATGTTGTGTTCTTCCAGGTAACCTGATTATTTACAACATTTGCCCTTCTGTATAAAAAAGGCATGTACCATTTAGTCTTTGTTCTAGCACAGACTTTGGCCTTTCAGGCCTCTGCCAGTGGACTTAAGCAGAAAGGGTCACATTCTTCTCAAAGGATAATCTGCTTTAGGTACCTCACCCACCCTCCAACATTAAATGAGTATTGTAACACTGGACTCAAATCTCCTATCAGCTGATACTCACATGTTCTTGTTAGAAAGTGAGGTCTTTGCAGAATTGCAGTTTGAAGTTCATATTCAATCCACAGTGTTCGTTAATAATGAATATTAATTAGAAATAACTTAATGTAGAGGTCTGGACATCCATGTCCTAATCAGAACATAAACAATAAAGGTTGGGGCCACTGAAAATATGTGTGTCAGCAGTACTCAAGCAATGTGGCATTTTCTTTACTCAAAAGAGGGAACACACAAATTTATTCATATTATGGCCTGAGTTGATCATCACGCCATTTTGCATCACACTGACTTCCTCCTCTGCTGTACTCAGCAGTTTCAGAGTGTATGAAAACAATGTGGAGTCTCATATAAGCTCTCTGCTTCCCAGAAATGAAATAATAATCCAGCATTCAGAGGGTGTAGACGTTCTGAAATAATATACATTCCTAACCAGTACAGTAGTATCACTTACAAAGAATAAAAGACAATTCATGATTGATTGGGCTGCGTTCTGTGCTGTTACGTTTATGGAAATGGGGTTAATAGGCCGGGCCTCATTCCCATGAGAACAAGAGGCTTTTGCAGAGTGACTGCACGTTTTCTCCGCATGCTGAGATGAGATGTGAAAGGTCATCTAAGACCACAGAGGAACTCAAATGAATGTCCAGTAGGTAAAAAGTATAAAAAGTGGGTAAATAACTAATCTGTCTATTTTGGGTTTAAAGCAATAGTTAATGAGCTTTACGTTTGTACTATATTTTATTATTATAGTTTGTATCACGTTTGTTTATATTTTAATAGCAAAACATGCTTACTCACAACGTTTTATGCTCAGGGCTGAACATTTCTGGTTGCTAGACAGTTTTCCCTAAACATTCCAATCATGCATGAGGAGGAAACATTAGGTCAAGAACAGCTAGAGTCTATTAAAAGCAAGTGCAAAAATCAGTTGAATGATTGTCATTTACACTATAAATACACAGAAAGTTAACAATTGTTTTCATAACTATACTGTTTTTGGAGGAAAACAAGGTGTCAGACTTTTACTGACTTCAATCATGTTTGACAAGATAATTTATTAAAGTACTGTATTCCACTTTTGGCATGATAATGCTGGCGGTAGCTTACTTTTCAATTTTCAATAAATGCCATTCTTCAGAGAGGATCAGAAAAAACAGAAAAGCTATTTGTTAATTTTCTCAAGCACTCATATTTTATGAATGAAAATACAATTTATCTAGATAGGTTTAGTTATAGATCATATAGGCCGTTTGATCATATAGAGACATATTGGTATAGTTATATACCAACATGGATATACTGGCAATTCAAGATTATCAGTTTGATTTTCTTTCATTTCTTTTCCATGAAAAAAAAGGTAAATGTTTGAAGAATATTTTTGCTCTTCTTATGATTAAAGCAAATAAGGATTGTAAAATAACTCATCATGAATGCATCAAAGCATCATGAGTGCATGTCATAAAACACTGCACTATATTGTAAGTCTACAGAAGTAATTTAAGTGTCAAGTCAATAACTTAATCATAAAGTTTAATTATACCATTAACGTGGAGCTGCAAATTCAGAGCTTAAGTTAGCACTGATTCTTTGTAAATGTTTATCAATATGATATCAAGCAAAATAAATTACAGTAATTCCACATTTTGCAAGGCTGATTTTTTTAATGCAAGTTAAACACCACTTTTTCTAAAAATTAAAAATATCTTCTACAATTAACATAGTACAGTGAATAAACAATCATTTTATAGATTTATTTAGTTTTGTATTCCAAATACTGTTCTTCATCACGGTCACACTGTGTCAAGATAATTGATTATGTTTATCTTGATCCCATTACAATGACTGCTCCACTGGCGTAATATCAATGTCACCAATCTGCACAAAAGGAAGAAAAAACTATTATATTAAAATTAATTAATTAGAAAAAGATTTTACCTGAAAAAAATACGATGCAAATACAAGTATTCCACTGCTTCTCAATGTCACGCCGTCCGCCGTTCCATGTGTCTTTGTTGTGTTTTGTTTTCATTGTGTCTCCTTGCCCATGTGTCTCAT
>JAUYWG010000050.1:6184853-6204032 GCA_034779775.1 Enteromius afrohamiltoni | reverse complement strand
TTCATCTGATCATAGAAGCCAGTCCCATTTGTAGTTCCAGTCCTGTCTGACAACTGAACATGCAGGAGATTGTTTTTGGATGAGGATAATTTTTCTTAAACCCTCCTGCACAACATGTGCTGATGTACTGTTGGGTTTGACAAAGGTTATCTGACCCTGAGACTCAACTATTTTCTGCAATTCTCCAGCTGTGATCCTTGAAGAGTCTTTAGCCTCTCAAACTCTACTCCTCGCCGTGTATTAGGAGACACACGTTCTCTTCCAGGCAGCTTAGTAACATTTTATGTTGATTGGAAATTCTTAATTATTGAATGCTCTAGCTCTTTTCCTTCACTAATTGGTGAAGCTCAATTATCTTTTTCTGCACATCATAAATATATTGTTTGTTCCCTGTCTGTCAGTCACTATGACATTAGGTTGTGACGACAGGGGTCATTACTTGGGACCCCTGATTTGCTCTGATAGAGAGAAAACGCCAATCAGAATCCTTCTGAATGGCTAGTGGAATTTGAATGCTAGGCCACTCCCCCGCAGAGCAGGTGTAAATAGGCAGCAGCTGCATCCATTGTGAGGATATGACCCTGGCAGTACTGCGGTCTCGCCTCTCTCTCTCTCTTCCGGGGGAGTGCGAGTGAGTCAACAGCCTGTTGGTTGTGACGGGGTTCTTGGCTGTGTGGTGCTTTCCATATGGACCCCAGTCTGTCGTCACAACATAAAGTCATAGTGACTGACTGACAGGGAACATCTCGTTTATCTATTGTAACCCCCGCTCCCTGATGGAGGGAACGGAGACATTGTGTCCCCCTGCCACCGCCTCGAACCCATCTCTGGGGGCCCAGGGACCTGGCTCCTCAGCAATATCTGAAGAGTGGATGCAGCTGCTGCCTATTTATACCGGCTCTGCAGGGGAATGGTCTAGCATGCAAATTCCACTAGCCATTCAGAAGGATTCTGATTGGCGTTTTCAGAGCGAATCAGGGCACCCAAGTAATGACCCCAGTCTGTCGTCACAACATAACGTCTCCATTCCCCCCATCAGGGAACGGGGGTTACAATAGGTAACCAAGACGTTTTTTCTCATTGTGTTGATGATTAAAAGAATTTGAGCTTTGTTTTCCCTCCAATATATATTTCTGTGAATCAAGAAACCATGGCTGGATAATTTCATGTCCATAATCAATCTGGAGTGCTCAAAATTGAGAATATGAATGGAAATATACTTCAGAGATATTTTACTCAAAAATTCTAGGGGTGCCAATAATTGTGGCCAACAAGTATTGGAAAAAAAACATTTATTTCATCACAAGAATTTATCCCTAATTTAAATTGTTGAATGATAGGTTAGAATTGTGTGATTTTTTTTTTAATGGAAGATCAAAAGGATGAACAATGCATATTTATTTTCATAGCCACCTTTCCTCACATTTAACAAGGGTGCCAATATTAGTGGCTTATATAAATAAAATGTCATATAATAATAAAAAAATATTTTTATTTTAAATTTCATGTGTGTGTGTCCACAGATGAAATGCACGATACAACATCAAAACCTGAAAAGGATAATAAAACAGCATACAGACCTTTGATAATAACACACAGACTTCTAATACATCCCATCCAAATGATTGCATGCTTATGTCAAAAGCACTGACACACTCATTATACATTTAAATCTAAATTTATTTTAATTTTACTTCAAATTTGGCACGTAAATGCAATAAAACAAATATTACTCTAATAGGTATTACCAGATTGTGCATTATATGTTTATGGTACCTCCATATCTAATCTTTCATCATGCAGTAGTAATGATAATGGTAATGCAGATGGAAAAAAATGTATAAATCACACAACTGGGCCAATCTTAAAATTTAAAGTTTTAAATTTAAGGAAACGTTTCATCCTCTATAAGGTTTTCCAGCTCCCCCTCTCTGCTTCCGTTACTGTTACTGTTACTCCCTCTGCTGTTGGAGACACAGACCATCAAAATATGAATATATATTTAACACACACCCACAGAGAAACATAAGCCCTGAGTTGAAATACGAAATTCAGCTGATTATCATTGCAGTGAGGTCTATAGTATGATACCTTAGAGGGCGAAACAGCGACATATCCCTGCAGATATTATTGAGAGAAGGAAATCTCAGTGTCAGTGAAATGACAGGTAATATGAGCATCAGAATTGACTATTGAGTATGCAGTGATGTGCTTTCTGGACTTACACAGTCAGACCTCCGGGGGCTGACATGGACCTTGCCTGTCTGCGGCTGGGACACTCGAAGGGGTTACTGAAGGAGCGCTTCCGCAGCATGGACTTTACCAGGATCTTAAAATACAGTGAAAACACAAATTCATTCTATGTGACTTCTTGATTTACAACATGGGACTTTTTTGAGTCACAGATATTAAACAGTTAATGGTAGCCATTGACCTCATTGTATTTTTTCCCATACTGTGGAATTCAACGGCTACCACCAATGGTTTGGTTATTTTGTGTTCAGCAGAAGAAAGAAATGCATACACGTTTGGAAGTAAGTTTGGGTAAACAAATGCTGACAGAATCTTAATTTTTGTGTGGAAAAAAAAACATTCAAACAAAATGTAAAAATGTTAATTAATTAGCATGTTAAAAATAAGTAGCATTTTTATGCATTTGTGATAGACAGAAACTAAAGGATAACTATCAGATGGGGACACCTGACTTCTAGTGATTATTGTATCTTAACTACAGAGACCGTCTCTGAATTTGATAAATAAATAGTTTAATCTTGTCATTATACATTACCATCAATCTGTTCACCTATCTGAATGTTCAGTGCTTTGCTACAATCTCTATTGTTAAAAGCCCTATATAAATAAAAGTGATTGATTGAAATATCAAAATGTCACCATTTTTTTCTTCCTATGTACTCACCACAGCAGAAAGGCTGGGAACTAGTTTGACAGAATTCTGCACCTCCTCCTCAGTGACCTCCACCACGGTGCAGTGCTCCTCCTCCAGAGGCAAAAGATCCGTGCCATCAAGTGTGACCCACGGGTGCAGCTGCCCACAGACTCAATTTTACACAATGCTAACATTTACAAATAATATATTTCTTAGCAATCTTTAAATATGATTTCACCTTGATTTCTGGTAATGTGATTCTAGTTTCAGGAACTTTGTTCAGCATTCTGATGATAAGATCCTTCAGTCCATCACTAATCACAGGCCTGTGCAAACGTCACAAAAACAATTAAATCTATCTATCGTATGTCTGTCTGTCAGTTTATACCTAGTTACTATATTAGATTAGATTTAACTTTATTGTCATTACACATGTACAGGTACAAGGCAAAGAAATGCAGTTTAGGTCTAACCAGTAGTGCAATAAGCAGTAATACAGGTATAAGTTATAAGTGCACATATAGCAGATATGTACAAGAAGAAATTGGAAATATTTACAGATGGATATACAGTAATATAGACATAATATACAGTTTGTATTAACTATAATTAGAAATTCCAAATAGGTGAACAATGTACAGGTTGCTGTAGTAGTTCTAAATAAGCAGTAGATATGAACATTATTTATATGTTAATTACTCTCTTTGACATATTGACATATGTATGAAATGTATAATCAGAAATTAACAGTGGCATGTGCAAAGGATATGTACATGTACAAGTGGAGTATGTACAGTGTAGTACAATGGTTATGTGCAATATTAAATGTGCAAAATGTAAATAGTGCAGTGGTTATGGGAAGAGTGTATGTTGTCAAAGGAGTCAGTGAGGAGACAGCTCTGGGGAAGAAGCTGTTCCTCTATCTGCTAGTTCTAGTCCTGGGTAATCTGAAGCGTCTGCCCGAGGGAAGGGTAGAAAACAGTTTGTGGGCGGGGTGAGAGGAGTCCTTAAGAATACTGCGTGCTCTACGCAGTAAGAGCTTCTTCTGGATGGCCTCAATGGATGGAAGTGGAGTCCCTATGATGCGCTGGGCAGTTTTCACCACCCGCTGCAGTGCCTCACGCTCAGCAACAGAGCAGCTCCCATACCACACTGTGACACAGTTTGTTAGGATGCTCTCTATTGTGCAGCGATAAAAGTTCACCAGGATGGATGAGGACAGTTGGTTCTTCTTTAGTGTTCTCAAGAAGAAAAGACGCTGGTGAGCCTTCTTGACCAGGCTGGAGGTGTTGGTGATCCAGGTTAGGTCCTCCAAGTTGTGGTTCCCCAGGAACTTGAAGAATGGCACAGGCTCAACAGCCATCCCATTGATGTGAATGGGATCATGAATGCCTCTTCTCTCCTTCCTGAAGTCCATGATAAGCTCCTTAGTCTTGGTGGTGTTAAGGAGCAGATTATTGTCTTTGCACCACGTGGCCAGATGCTGAACCTCCTCCCTGTAGGCAGTCTCATCGTTGTTGCTGATGAGACAGATCACCGTAGCATCGTCTGCAAACTTGATGATGGAGTTGGATCCATATACAGGTCTGCAGTCATGGGTGAAGATGGAGTAGAGGATGGGGCTCAGGATATTTATATATGATATTAATATTACTTTATATGCATGTTACTTTATTTGAATAAGAATATTCATTAAGTGCCATTTTCCAATGTAAGGTACAGCTCCTACATCAGTTTGTAGCATTTGAACCAATCAGTTTAACAAATAATCTTTAATACTGCTTTCCAGGCCCAAGGGGCAACTCAAATTACATCTAAGAGGCTCTGTGGAACCAACCCCCAACAGACAATTAACACCAAAGGAAGGCAAACCAGGCCTCGTATTCCATGGCAACCGACTGATAACACTGGTTTATTGCTTGAAGGAATGTGAACAAAGTAACTCTGACTCTAGTTATCCCTGTAGATAATACAATGGACATTTTCCTAAATTAATCCACAGGAACTTTCTTTGAGTAAATACATAGACTCCAGGGGCCTGTTCCATAAACCAAGATTAGAGTATAAACCAGGCTTTTTTCAGTTAGTCTGACCTATTGCCAATTAATTTGTATTAAAATAAGTCAGAATATCTGCCATAAGCCTGGCTTATTTGGTAAACTTGTTTTATGGAACAGGCCCCTGGTCATACTGTATATTGTTATTGTGCTTGTATATTGTCTTGGGTATGGTATACTGTTTTTTCATGTTTTGGTAGACCACTATCTAAACATCACCTCATCAGATCAACACATTTCGTGTTTGGTATCCAAGGACTCGTCTTCAGATGATCTAATTGAGAGTGTATGTTATATGTTGATCTCTTTGAACATTCAGTGTTTTAAGAATCTCTTCTACTTTGTATATCTCCTGCATATATAGAGTATATGCAAATTAGCACACTCAGAAACAAAGAGTCATAAAACGTCCCTCCAAATTGTCCCACATGATTGGCTCTTTGACCCACAGGAGGTGGGACCTCAACAGGTTTCAAAAGCCTCCACAGCAGAAACCTGCTTTCTCTTTCTATTTCTCTGGATGCCGGAACACCACCATTCTCTCTGGTCTCGGACCAAGCCCCCTCGGAGCCAATGCAGCCGCATCAGCTGGGCCTAGATGCAGCACAATCTGCAGTCTTTTGAGACACTAAGATGAGAATTTAGCTTTACGGCAACACCTAAGTTCTGAGCCAGACCTTTGCGGTCTTGTGTTTTCCATTTACCCAAGATCCATGGATCGAGACAGATCTCTCTTCCAGCTCTTCTTTTATCTACCAATTACCAGAGTCAGGACATCTTTTGGAAATGCATCACTCTTCAAACCAGGAAGACATGATTGCCAATCCAAATCCTTGGAACCTTTCAGACTTCGAGACTGCATCGGACCCTCACCAAAGAGGCAATGCAAGTATCGTACATATAACTAAATTAGGTTTAGAATTAGTTATGGAAGCCGTTTTGAAAGGCACTGATGGTTTTACAGGCAGTCAACAGACTCTCTTTTCATAACTTAAATTTGAGCTTTTTCCTAATGGCTTACCCTTAAGTTGAAAGGGTTGAAAGGGCATTTTGAACGGCAGCTTCTTGGGAAGGGACCGGTTCAAAGGCTCGTAGGTGCAGGATGGGTCCCAACCCACTGCTTTTTCCTCGGCATGATGAAGTAAGGGCTGTAAAACCCCCGACCTCATGAGTGTACGGCCGAGTGTAGCAAATGCCCACTCTGACCCAAATCTCTTTGTCTCCTCAGATGCTGACCCAGAGCACTGTGTCGCCAGCGCGGGATCCAGGGAGGCAGGTAAGCGCTGCTCAATGCAGCCAGACTCAGGTTTTGAAACAGCCTTCTGGGTTCAGTCCCTGCCACTTTCCCCCTACAGGCTGCCCCACTGCTGGCACTGCAGTCTACGTTCCCTTGACGGATGCCTCCTCCGCGGGCTGGGGTGCTGTATGCAATGGGCAGGCAGCTTCGGGCCCCTGGACAGGTGCCTAGCTGCTTTGGCATATCAATTGCTTTGAGCTGTTAGCCGTACTTCTGGCCCTGCGTCTGCGTCACAACTCGCCCGCCATCTGCTCCTGTGGAGTCACAACCAGTTGGAATCGCTGCGCGCTGTTCACATTCCAGAGATACTCAACCGTGCAGCCAATCAGCTCTCACGTCAGTCCACCCACCCTGGAGAATGGCAGCTCCATCCCCAGGAAGTCCAGCTGATATGGAGGCACTTCAGCGAGGCCAAGATAGACCTCCCCAGAGTCTGCCCATTGCCTGTTGTTCTATTCCCTCCACGAGTCCAAGAAATCGCTTGGCAGGGATGCACTGGCACACAGCTGGCCTCCGGGGCTCAAGTATGCCTTTCCCTCAGTGAGCCTCCTTGCACAGACTCTGTGCAAGATCAGGGAGGACGAGAAACATGTCCTGCTGGTAATGCCTTACTGGCCCTCCCGGACTTGGTTTGCCGACCTCATGTTCTTTGCGGCAGCCCCTCCCTTGAAGAAGGACCTTCTTTCTCAGGGGAAGGGTACGATATGGCACCCACGCCCCAATCTGTGTAACCTGCATATCTGGTTCCTGGATGGGACCTGTCAGACTTCTCCGGCCTTTCAAGCGCTGTCATAGAGACCATCTCTCAAGCAAGAGCTCCCTCTACGAGTATGGGGTCTGTTCGTTGACTGGTGCTCTTCTCGTGGAGAGGACCCAAAGAGACACACGGTTGCAGTTGTGCTTTCTTTCCTGCAGGAGAAGTTGGAGCTGTCCCCTTCAACTCTCAAAGTGTATGTCGCTGCCAAAGTGCCTTACACTTTCACCTGCCACTACTCGCGCTGACGCCGACTCGGCTCTTCAGCGAAAACCTGCATGTGCACTCCGCTTGTGCCCTCTTATACTCATGCAGTGAGAAGTGCACCTGAGCACAATCAAGTGCACGCCAATATTCATTGGCATTTTGTATAAAGCTCAAAGGCAACTGGTCTCTCTGGCGAGTTCCAATATATAACGTTTCTGTTCCCTCCTTCAGGGAATGTGGGTTATGTTCGTAACCTAGATGTTATGTCATCAACTTTAATTTCAGCATTTACTAAGTTGTGCTTTTTAACATTAGTTAATGCAGTGTGAATTTAAGGGGTGATATGATGTTGCTAAAAATAACAACATTTTGTGTATTTGGTGTAATCCAGTACATTTTTGCAGTTGTAGTCCCTGTGCACATAGGACGCTGCAGGTTCAGGAATCAGTCCTCCATAAATGCACTGAACACACTAATATTTGGGTTGAACTTTTCTGGAACAGTGTTGTAAATACAAATTCTAATTATTTCCTCTTTTGGAAGCACAAAGTAGTTTCACTTTCACAACGACACACAGCATTTGCTGAACATGGTGCCCGCAGCAACACTAATAATAATTAGGAATAATAGCTCCGCCTTCTTTCTTTTACATCTTTTTTAAAAGAAAGAAGGAAAAACTTTTTACATTTGGTCAGTGTTATAACATAAACCCACATTGTGAGGTAGAAAAGTGGGGGCATGTTCAAACAAGCCGTTTTAGGGGTGTGTGGACAAGTCATAACTTTTATAAAGAAAATCTCTTTGGTTTTAACTTAACTTATAACATTAGGGATGTCATCTATGCCCTAACAGCTTGTAACACTTCAAAGAAAAAGGAAAACTTAAATCACTTCATATGACCCCTTTAACATTAAATTAAAATTTAACAACTATATTTTCATTAATTAACAGTAATAAAGATTAATAAAGAGTGTAATAAATATGTTGGTCATTGTTCATTCATGTTAGTTAACACATTAACTAATTTTAACAAATGAAACCTTATTGTAAAGTTTTATGTATAATTTAATATTACACCTTTTATTTTTATTTTCCATACAGCACTTGTGACTCACGTGTCTGGGAACTCCACTGGCGCAGTCCTGATCTTTTCATGCAGGCCTAAGATGTATTCATCATGAAAAGGACACTGCACAAAAATATATGAACAGATTTGTATTATATACACAGATTTTTTTAACCGCACTCACATTTTAAAAAGTTTAATATCTTACCCTTCCAAAGACAAAACAAAACAGCGTCACTCCCACTGCCCATATGTCTAGAGCCTGAATCCAATGAGAGAGTCATTTGTAAATAATAAAGAATCAGTGTCTTTACTGTGTGTATATTCTAAAAGTCTCCTAACCTTTCCACTGAATCGCAGGTCCTGGTCAGTTAGAGTTTCAGGGGCCATGAAAGCTGGTGTTCCTGCACTGTTTGATAGGAGAGCATCATTCCCCTCAAACTCATTACTGACACCAAAATCTGCAATCTTGATGTGTCCATTATCCCCCAGCAGCAGATTGGATGGTTTGATGTCTCTATGTATGATTTTTTGATAGTGCACTAAAAATAAAACAAAAATTGTTTTTTGCCTAATCTTAAAATTTATATTTTAAAATAACTTAAAATACCCTAGACTAGGAAAACATACAGTATTCAATTCCTAGGATGACATCTCTGAGGTAGAAACGGGCCATATCTTCTGACAATGGACTGTCTGTAGGGATCTCCATCACTGGACTAGTATTGGGTGAAAATAAGAGAGAAAAACAAACTAAAGAAACATTCAGTTTGTATATGTTTGATAATGACCTATTGTTACAAATACTCACCCTTTAGGTACCAACTCAAAGACTATGAAAGGGGCACAGAATAAATAGAAAAAAAAATAGATCAAAAAGTTAAGAGCAAGGTGTTGTGTATCGCAGATTGCTGACTAACAGAATTTCTTACCCATGTGCAAGTTATCTTCAGCCGGATCATCAAGAACCTTTAGTTAAATACAACAGGACAGATGTGATATTTGATTTGTATGGTAAAAAAATAGCATGAAATCTAAAGATACTGTTTTTGACTCACCTCGACTAAATTAACAACATTAAGATGGTCAAGTTTCTTCAAAATAGCGATTTCCTGATAAACTCGGTCCAATAGGCCAGACTGCTTCAAAAGATTCTCTTGTGATCCATTGGATTCTCTGGAAGGAGGCCGTCCTACAGAACGACCACAGCATTAATATTAATATTCTGCAAACTTGACAAGAGAAAGTCACAAGCCTAAAATATACATTATTGCTTACGTGGGAATCCACACTGCTTCATTAACTTCTTTTTGGATACCAACTTCATAGCCTGCAAAAAAAATATAGAATATTTTTAATAATAACTACATATAAATATACAATCATAATGCTATGGCTAAATCCTTGCAGAAAAAAATTATATATATATATATATATATATATATATATGCTTACATAATACTGGTCATCATCTTCATTATATGCTAATTTGACCACTCCATATGCGCCCTGGGTAAAAAAAAACACACAAAAGATTACCACACATAGCCAATCAATCATAAATATGTAAAAAACAAAAAACAAATATTTAAATAGAATTACCAACCTTTCCTATCTCATTTTTTAACTTGTACTGGTTTAGCTGAACACAGTTCTGTGAGTAAAAAAGGGAATGTAGTGATGTATGAGGAATTCATTTTTGTTTACACACATAATATATGTATGTGTGTTGTGAATATGTATTAAATATACAAAAATGCACACACATGTATATATTCTAGAGAAATGTTATGTTTATATATAAAAATTATAATAACAAATATTGACATAAATATTTTTTAAATATATACTGTATTGTGTGTGTTTTATACATACATAATACATATTCACAGAACACATATATTATGCTAACAAAAACTTTTATTTTGGATGTGATTAATCATGACTAAACATTTGATGTCACTAGGAGATAATAGTGACATCAAAATACATAACATTTTATTACACTCATATTTTAAGTGTGATTCAGTTGTCAACAACATAAAAACAGCATTTTAAATTCTATATGCTGTGCTGTTTTTTTCTACAAAAAAATTAACACACAAAAAAAGGTTATTTTGTTCACCCCTATATAGTATTTTCTTCAAAATTTAGTTATTTCCTTTATTGCCATTACTTTACAATTATTTGTGTAATTATTTATTATAACTCTTTTGGTCTTAATTATCAAATATTCTGCAGTCTGATATTGTGAAAGCCATATTAATTCCATGTCAATTTTTGTGAAAATACTCCACTGATTCTTAATCTGAGATAACACTGCTGCAAAAGTACAACATCTCCTGCCCAACTCACATCCCCATCAGAGATGGACACCCGCTTTGATTCAATAGTGGGTCTTCTGGCTATTCGTGGGGTGACACCATTCTGGTAACTGGAGCGCTCCTGCAGTGACAGCTTGCGATCGGAGAGATTGAGACGATGTGGGGTGGTCCTGTAGCCATTAGGAGGGGTTAGTCTGTTGGCAGCCATGTTCATAGCTACTACCATGTCCGCCAGTTCAGAATGGTAATCAGGGTCCAGCTCCACCCTGTTGGCTGTGTCAGCACTCATGACTGTACTGCTTCAGTCTGAGCTGCTTACAATAAAGTACTCATCTCAATGAACATTGTAAAGCCCGGTGTTCTTCAGAGGCTCTATAAGATCAACAAACTATATAAACAGATTTGCATAGTTGAGTTTGACAGCTATTAAAACACCCCTCACTAGCATAAGTTCAAACACATTTAAGTGACGCATTGTTCTCTTCAGAACATTTCATGTTTCTGGTTTAATATGGTTTTATTACTGGCTCCTATTATGAAAGCACATAAAATGGACCACATATAAAATAAGACAACTCATAAAATTCTGTACTTATGAATATGCATCAACAGAGAATTTTCATTAAACAAAGAGCTTAATTAACAAGGAAGCACAAAGATAAAAACTAAAATGGTTCAACATTACTCAATTTATGATCTTGTCTCATTTAAGGTAATTATTATTATCTGAAACCATTTACACACTTTACTGAAACACACTTTCATTACTTGAAATAAAATAAATAACTGAAAAAGTGGAAGTATTAAAAAAAACTAAATCTTAATAAAAACTATTAAACACACACAAAAAACGAATAAAATAATAATCCACAGCAAAAATGCTAAATTATAAGTAAAAAAGATATAATAAAATCTATAATCTACATTAACTGAAATAAAATCTAATAACTTATTTTAGCTAGTTGCGGAGGCAGTATTACAAGAACTAAAACAAAAAGAAAACCTTATAGACATCAGATAAAAATGTAATTCAAAATAATACTAAAAACAAATAATATCTCACTGGTCTGAAAAAAAAAATCAGTTATAATATATTATTTATAATAGTATATAGTATAAAGTTATATCAAATAGGATGTGAATTACTTATTTAAAGCATGTTATTTGACATGTTAAAAAAAATACCAAAAGGCTCCATAAGTGTGTGACCTTAATCAAAAAAGTTTTAGTTTTTCCTATAGTTTACAAAAAAGTTTTTATTACTTACATATAGCAGCAAGAGATTGCCAACCATAGTGTTGCATGGTCTTCCACTCATCAGGAAGAAAACACTGTCGTGCCTCTGAAGCTCAGAGAACTCCAGTCTCTTTGGGATCACTGAAGCAAAGAGGATTAGCTAGCATGGTCACATTTAGTCCAGCGTGGCTATATCGGTTCCAAAAGACTGTTTACATGCAGTCAGTGAAAGGACATGAACAGTGATCAATGAGTAATACTACGTCATTGAGGGAAAGTGCTGTAAAGCACTTATGTTGTAAACACACACCGACAAGTTAGTCCTGTTGCAGGGTGGAAATGAAATAATGGCTAAGTGGCTAAGTTCTTGAACCTTGAAGTCAAAGTATAACAGGATAACACTTTAGAGTTAAAGTAACATACTCTTGATCTTCTTTCCCACCTGGGAAACTGTCTCAAGTGTTATGTAACCTCATGCTACTGGACAGCAAAACTGGATTTAGTCCAAAACAAAGATACTTTTATAGAACACGTCAAGCTTATAAGTAGCATTGTCTGTTTTGTCATTACACTTCCCACGCTCTTCAGAAAAAAATCTGAACGGCAATGTATCAGTTAATGTCCTTTCCTTTTTAAAAATTATATATGTTAATGTTATGTTAATTTAAAAGACAGATTGTTTTTCGAAAAAATAATCAAAGTTGGTTGACACTTTGCTGCCATTCTGTAATAACGGGATAAAACAGGGGTAAAAAAATGGTATTAGGGTTGCAAAGTGTTTTAATAATACATTCTAAGAGAATACACTAGTTATATGTTTGTTATATTAGCATATTTGCTGTTATAACAAAGGGAATTTGGAAACAGGTAGGCCTATAAGCACAAAAAAACAGTCAAATAAATAAAGCCAGTAATTATGTGCATGTGGACGCTCATTATTCACATTTCATACAACAAAACATAGATAACTCATATAAAAGGCCTCTAAAAGGCCAAACTACAAGAGCACAGTCACGAAAGACTGTAATAAGACAAATTGTTTGTCAAATGTTAGTTTAACTAAAAATGACATTATCTGATTGGAGAGATTGCTCTCTTCAAAGAGTCTAAATAGTATTGTAGTGTCATTGTACATGGCTTAACCTGATCTGAAGGACTTCAGTTACAGCATCTTCAGAGGTGTAAAAAGATCTTGATGGCCTCCAACTTTTGGCTTGCAGAGCAGAACTTAGCACATCAGCCACATTTGAACAACTCTTTAAAAAAAAATAAAAAATAAAAAAAAAATAAAATAAAACACTTTTGACTGAAAAGTACCAGATTCTTAGTCAAATTGTGTCTTCAGTGCAATGCAAACAGAGAAAGCTGGGTAAGTTCTTGGTTGGCTTGTAATATAATGTTTTTGTCACTGTATAACTGACCTAATGCTTCTTGTGCAGAAACTTTGCAGAAGAAGCTCTGTCTTCAAACGTTTCATGAGCTTCTTAAGGAAAAGACCAATCATTCCTTGAGTCAATCTGAGGTATATCCCAGATATACAGCATGTTTCATGAAATGCAGCTTTATGTTTCAAAGACTTAAAAGAGTGCTCTCAAAGTTTTGATTGAGATTTCTGTCTTTCACTCTCCAGAATCTCTGGCAGAAGTTCACAGAAGGAAAGCTTCTACTAAAGGATTTTGTGGAATCACTTTAAAGCTCTCAAATGCTGTGTCATCAACGCCTTTTTCAAGCTGAGAAGATCCATAACATCATCATACACACACAAATATACAATCAAGATGCTGATTTTTGTTATTTTGGGGATCATCCAGACTACCAGCACTCACCGACCACAATAAATGTTTTCAGTGGCACTGCTACTGTTATCTTTCTGCCTGGTTTCCAGTCTCCTCATTTATCTCCAATATCACATATTCCTCCTCTAAAGCATGTTGACGCATGCTCAACTTTTAAATCTAAAAATGAATCAAGCAATGAGACTCGCCGATGGCCACGAAGACATGCTGCTTTACAGCCACTTGATAAGATTCAATCTAACATTTATCAGGCTCCCAAGTAAACGGGGGCAGTCGTGGCCTAATGGATAGAGAGTCGGACCAAAGGTTGTGGGTTCGAGTCCCAGGTCCGGCAGGGATTGTGGGTGGGGTTAGTGAATAACCAGCGCTCTCTCCACCTTCAATACCACAACTGAGGTGAGACCCTTGAGCAAGGCACCGTTCCCCCAACTGCTCCCCAGGCGCCGCAGCAATGGCTGCCCACTGCTCCGGGTGTGTGTTCACAGTGTGTGTGTGTGTGTGGTTGATCACTTCTCACTGCTGTGTGTGTTCACTTGGATGGGTTAATGGCAGAGCACCAATTGTGCCAGCGACCTAGGAACTAAATTTTTTTAAAACCATTTTGTTGCTGGAAAAGATAACCCAGAATACACTAAAATATTCTGATATACTGGACAGTTTTTTAAATAAAATTTCAGAAATGTGTGCAAATTGTCATTGGTAGATTAGTCAAATAAATAAATGCAAAAAAGTATTTATAACAATTTCATAATCAAAGCCTCCTCCACTCTAAGTAGTAAAATGGTTAATAATTGGTAGTTTATTCATAGTTTTCATCCATTATATTTAGCTTGATTTGCTGCCATCTTCTAGCTCAGAAGCCATCAGTTGATTCTTCTGGTTTAGAAGGTCAACATGAGGACCAGTTGCTTGATCAGACTCATCTCTCTAATTAGAGCTCATTAAACAGGCTGAGAGGGTAAAGGGGAGCTTTTGTCAGGCTGTTGGCTTCTTTTGTCTCTGGATAATACTTTGGTTACATCACTGTCAGTGTGTGCCATTGTCTGCAGCAGCTCAAAGTAAGCCATTAACTGCCCCAGACAATTGACAGCCTTTATAAGAGGTAAAACTAAATAGTGAGAACAGGAGATACAAGATGGAGATACAAAATTCTTTATTACAAAAATAGATTCATTACTGCAAATATTGCAAGAAATGTAAGAAATAAATAAGAATCCCAAACACATACTTTAAATGTATTTAAAAAAAACAAACAGAAATCTTGAATGAATGCATTAACTTTCCTCTGTAAACTTTGAAGCAAATATTTTCGCAATTCTTCTAGTCTCTTCACTTCTCTGTGATGGAGGGATGCTTGGTTTTGATCGAAGCATTCGTCTATATACATTTCCAGGATTCACAGTCTCCTAAAAGAAAAAAAAAAAAATATCTAAATCATGACAGGCTTAAAAAAAAAATGTACAAATAAATAGCGTACCAAGAGTCATTAACTTTGTAGACCATGCTTACAAGAAGATAATTATGGACCACATTTGAGAATGTAGTTATTAATATCTTCTGAACAATACCTAGGATCAGCCTTAAAAACAAAAAACAAAACACTGAACCACTGATGGCAGATGGAGTATTCTGCCAACGTCTTTCATACTTTTCTGGAACTTGACAGTGTTCATTACTTGGCATTTAATTGGACAGTCACAAGCCAATATCTTAAACTTTGTTCAAAAGAAGTTTTTATAGGTTTGGAACGACATGGGGGTAAGTGAATAATGACAAAATTTTAATTTTGGGGTGGAGTAACCCTTTAATGTCAGGTAGAATCTGCTACCCCTAACCCAGTTTATTTACTGACTTCTAATGTTGTGGACTAACATGCTCCCTGGAAAACTATTAGGGTTAGGTTAGTCATCTCCCTTGGATTAATTCTTAACTTCTTAGTCTTTTTAGGCAAAGGGATAAAGCATGGTCAGTACTTCATCAGACAAGAAGTGATGCAAATTGGGAAGTTTATAGACAGTTGAGAAATTTGAGTAAGACAAAAGTACGAAATGCAAAATCTACTTATTATAAAGAAAGTCTTTCTCAGCATTTTAAGAACCCCAAATATTTTTGTAATAAAATAAAGAATTTATTTAGTACTTCAGATAAATATTCAATTAATCAAATTAGAGATAATACAATATTACATGACTCTATATCGATAGCTCAGTCATTTAATCAGCATTTTCCATCAGTCTGTTCTTCTTTAGTATCTAATTCTTTTCTTGAATACTAGTATTATTCATAATAGTTTACCTTGTAGAAGTTTTTTTAATTTCAGGTTGATTTCCCCCATTGAATTTCAGGATGCTATTAATGAATTAAACGGAACTAGTGGTGTTGGATTGGATGGTATTGAAATAAGTTTTTTAAATTACCTTCTCACATTGTCATATATCCACTTATTTAATTTGTCTTTGTCCACATGTGGGTTGCCTGCTGTTTGGAAATGTGCACGTATTACGCCATTGTACAGGGGAGGTGATGTACTTGACCTTAATAATTACATTCCTATATCCTCCTATATAGTCCTATATAAGATTGTGAAAAATGTATATATAGGCAACTACCAGATTATTTAAGTAGTAATTATATTTTATCATCACATCAATCTGGCTTTAGGTCTAATCATTTCACAACTACTGCTTTGCTTAAGTTTACCAATGATGTTTTTTCTGCTGCTGATGATGGCAAATTTACAGGTGTGATTTTTTTAGATTTATCTAAAGCGTTTGATTTAGTTTATCAATATTAACTTCTAGATAAGCTTTATGCTATTGGCTTATCTGAAAATGCAAGGTGGTTTAATTCAAATTTGCATAATAGAACAGTGTGTAGTATTTAAAAGGGAGTAAGTTTTTTGGTTCAACAAAGAGGTGTGCCACAAGGTTCAATACTAGGAACACTTCCTTTTTACTGTTTATATTAATAATTTACCGTTAATTTGTAATAACTGTAAAGTTCAGCTCTATGCTGATGACACTGAATTATCAGAATTAGATACATATATGACAGTTATCTCTTCAGTATGATTTTAATATTTTACAAGATTGGCTTTTGGATAATAAATTAGTACTTAATAAAACAAAATCTTATATTATGATTTTTGGTTCAAAACAGAAACTTAAATCTAAGAGCGATTATGTGTTTAGGTATGAGGTGTTTCTTTGCATAGAGCTGATATTATTAAATACCTGGGAGTATGGCTTGATTCTGACCTTTCATTTAAATCACATATTAACCATATTTTACGTAAAATCAATTTTGTTACAAATTGTTACAAAATGTTACATCGATCAAGAAACGTGCTTCTCAACTTATACTTCCAATTTCTGATTATTGTGATGTTTACCAACTTGCATCTAAATTAGATCTTGCACCACTTAATAGACTTAGACTTAGTAGATTTGTTTTGGGATGTTCTTTTTATACTCATCATTGTTCAATGTATCGTCATACTTCACTGTCAAGTTCAAGTCATGGACTTCAGTGTCCATCTTTGTTTACAAGACTGTATATTAATTGGCTTTTATTTATTAAAAGTGAAAAAGTGTATTTAAGTGTATTTATTTTTATTACCCTAGTTATTTACAGCAACATCTTGTACTTTTTTCCTCCAATTATCAAGTTAGACATTCTACATTCTTTTCAAACTTATTTTGTTATTCCTCATGTCAGAAAAACTATTGGTAAAAAGCTTTAATGTTCAAAGCTCCTAATGATTGGAACAATTTACCTGTGCATATTCAAACTATTACAACATTTAAGATTTTTAATCAAAACTTGTTTTTTATTTATTATTATTATTTTTTTTTTCTTGACCTAAAGCATAAAAATACTGTAATAAATAAAATACATACAGCACTTTTGACTTTTTCAAGATTACAAAACAGTAGCAGCAGCTTTTTTTTATAGATTAAAAAAATGGGAGTACTTACAGATTCAGTAGTTGCCGATGGAAAGACAGGTGCCATCCTCAAAGCCCTCATGGACGCCTCCAGATGGTGAGTCGACAGGAAGAAATTTGGAATCTCAACAGATTCCAAACTGCACAGGGTTAAGTTAAATTAGATTTTTAATGTGATAATCGACAGCATGCCACATATTCTATCAAAAAAGCACTACAGAGAAAAGAACTGACATTTTTGTGTCATTCAAAGCATGGAAGGATACTGTTTTGCTGTCTTCTCATCTGTTTCAGAACCAGACTCTGCAGAGGGAGGCAAGTTTGGTCTCTTATCACTTTCATGGGGCCCACTATTACTTTGTTCATAATCTTCCACCTCACTAATACTAGAAAGACCACCATCTCCATCCAGACCATCTGGAGAAGGCTGCTTTTCCCGATGATCTGTAGCAATAGCACATTCACTCCTGCATGCATTAAGATCCTTTTCAGATCTTTCACAGACATCTGAATCTGAATCAGTGGCTTGTGATTCTGCAATCAATAACAGTGGGTTAAATTCTGGAAGACTATATCTGTTTCCTTCCTCTCCTTGAGTTTGGATGGTGTCGTCATGAGCGTAATGCTGCACTAACTCTAGACTCTCCAGAGATCCCATATCTGGGTCAGACAGTAGGCTGGTCCAAGGGCTGGTTCTGTCTGTGACTGAAGTGACCTCATTGAGAGTTTGAGGCTGTATTAAAGTTTCCTCAAAGTCCTCAAGCTCATCCTCATATTTTTTCTCTTCTGTACACTCATTTTCATCAGATGAGTGATCGCTGGAGCTGTGGCAGGGCTTTTTATCTTCAGCAGCAGCTGGTGAGTGTCTGAACTCTGCAGGAGCAGGAGAGCTGATGGGCGAGACATCATCTTCATCCTCCGACATCATGTCTGATTCTTTTTGAAAGCTTGGTTCTATATTGCAGCTATCAGACTCTGATAATATCAGCTGATCTACTCCAGTAGCTGTCACTTCTTCTGTCTGGTGTTCACTTAAGCCTGATTTAAAATAAATAAAAAGTTAAAAATGCCTTTAAATAAGCAGAAAATCACATTGACAGTTAACATCTGACTCACCTTTTATGATGTTATTGACTTCTCCAACCAGCTGACTGGACTTCAGCAGCAGTTGAGTGGTGTCTGTCTCTGAGTCTCTGTGCTCGTCTAGCCCAGAGTTTCCTCTCAGCTTACTCAGATTTGGGAATGCTGGAGTGGACAGCTTTCGACTGAAATACCTTTGAATATCATCCAGCTCACTGAGGTTCTTCCTAAAATTGTAAATAAAAAAAATACATATTTGCTGTTTAGAAAAAAAGTACAAAAGTAAACATCTAAATTAGTGCTGTTAAATGATTAACTGTCTAACCGGCTAAAAGATAATTGTATTTACATAATTGTTAAATAATGGTTTACATAATATATAAGTGTGTACTGTGTATATTTATTATTTATATACAAATACAAACACGTGTATATATTTAATGCAAATATATTTTTTCTATATATATATATATAAAAAAAAAATATATATATATATATATATATATATATAATCTGAATTTGTGAAACA
>JAUYWG010000050.1:6122198-6161114 GCA_034779775.1 Enteromius afrohamiltoni | reverse complement strand
GCTCACAGATAATGCATTTTTGTAAGACATGTTTCTAAAAATTCTTAAATGTCCTAAATTAACAAAGGTCTAGTCCTAGCTTAATCTAATTCCTAACCGGCCCTAAAACACTAACGTTATGGGATTTGCGATAAATTCTTACCTATTTTTCTGTTATTTACACCCTTTGAGGGTTTCACCTTTTTATTCTTCATTTCTCACATCGAGGGTGTACTTAATAATGTTATTAATGAACAAAGCTATCATACGTTGTTGACAGTTGCATTAACAAACATAATACCGCTGAGCAACGGTTCGACCAATCAGTGCCCGGAACGACTTCTTCTCTTTTCTTTCACCAGAAGAGCAAGGGATTTTATAGCGCCTCTCAAGGAAAGATATGAAATTACAAGGGAAATAATCGACACTGCTATGAACGTTTCGATAAACTGGTAAACAAAAATGTTGTAATCGTAATTCCAGGATTCAAGAATTTAAGTGAGCCCTCAAGAGTGCTCTTCAATGAAAAGAGATACTTTATGATAAGAGATGTATTGATTTGAATAATCCACTCAAAATACACGTGTGCTGGAACAATGGCATTCAATTTACTGAAGAAAAACATTTCAAAAATATAAAAAAGTTCAAACATTATAATGGAACTGGTTGAAGAATCCTTGTGTTCAGTGCACTTAATTTCAAGACTTGTGTCCTACTCCATTGTTTTGTTTGTGTAAGTGATGATTCTATATAACAAGTTGGTTTCAAACAATCTCTGTTCACATATTTATAGGAGTAAAGAAATGCAGATTTTTTATTGTTAATTGTATGAGTACATTTGTCACAAGAGTAAAGAGAAAAAAAGGAATTGAAAATACAAAAATATATTTATTCTTTAATCAGCATCAAAGCTATGTAAAATATACATAAAAAAGCAAACTAAATACGGTTGGCAGCTACTAATTACAAGCTCCTTGTCCCTTCCCAGCAATCTTTTTGGAACACTCTAAGAGAGCATTATGAATGTCTTTAGCACATGAAATCTGAGATTTTATCATGCTAAGATACTGAGAGTAAGACAGAGACTCTGTTTGCACTGTGTCAGGCTTGGTGGCTGTAGGTACGAGATTTGGAGAGTGCTTTGTGCTGTCGATGCTCTGTGACAGGCACTCGTGGGCCAGCCGCTGAAAAAACAAAATGTCAATGTTAATTGAAATTAAAAAAAAAAACTTGGAATTACATTTTTTTTACCAGAATCACAGCAGGTGCTTACTAGGCAAAGCTCCAGTTGATCACAAAGGGCATAAAACTCCTCTAAACTTTTGTCAAACCGCTGAATTGCTGCATCATTACCTTTCCTAGATTTGGAGAGAGACATATTTTTCAAATATTATTTTTTAGATGAAACATCCAGAAATCTTTCTATTGAAGCTTTGAGACATTTTATCTCACAATCAAAATTTTTTTCTTGCAACTCTGAGTTTATAACTCACAATTCTGAGAAGAAAAGTATGAATCGTTAGGGGGAAAAAGCCACAATTAAATTTTTTAATTTTTAATTCTGAGGACGAAATAAAAATAGAATTGCAAGATTTTAACCAAAAGTCTACTACGAGATATAAAGTCAAATATGAGAGAAAAGCTCAGAATTCTGCCCATTTCCCACCCTCAGAATTCCAAGAAAAGAGTCAGAATTGTGAGATTAAAAAATCTATGCAATTATATATTCGTTTTTTTTTTCGTTGCAAAAACAGGCTTCCATATATATATATATATATATATATACACATACATTTTTTTTAATTAATAGACAAAATAGGCATGTATATAAACACAGCATGGATAAATATAAGCATGTTCTAATAACATTCAGGTAACCTGTTATTTACATAATAATAAGGAAAACTTACTCTGTTGTTTTTAAGCCATTATCAATAGCTGCATTGTGTCCAAAATTTAGTGAAGCAATAGTCATTACGTTCTGAAAAGATAAAATTGTGAAGCAATGTTAACATTATATTTCGAACCCGTGCTTTCAGCTCCCATGTTCAATGAAAGGCACCAAAACAAACCTGTAAACTGTCTTTGAGCAGAGGAATCAGCATTTTGAACCTGTGAACGGGATCAAAATCTTGTTGTTGACTGAGCTGTTGCTGCTGCTGTTGTTGAGATTGAGTTTGCTGTAAAAGAGCACCTTGCTGAACGCCCATTTGAGCACTGTTAGCAACCATTTGCTGCGACGCCATTGTTGATATGATTAGGAAGAAACTCGACTAACGTTACTTCCGCTAAAAAGCTATCTAACGAAACGTTGCTAGCTAGTTACTGGTGGATATGATGAGACAAAAATGTCGTCTTTCAACAGAGGGCGCTAGAAGACAGAGACGAAAAGACCCAACGCTAAGAAAAGTAATAGATAAATTATCATTTTAACTTACTTAAATAATGGACAAACTAAAGACATCAGAGTCCAAATATACGGCGAACAATATTAAAATTATAAAAATAAAAATAACTATTTAATTCCGTAATAACATGCTGTCGCGCGAACAACCGACCTATAACTAACGTTAGTTTAAATATCACAAGCGTATGGTACAATATCTTCATTACATCAATATCAATAACTTCATTAATTGAATATTTCACAATGTAGACATTCGTTCAAAAATTATGTTGGTATAGTTCATAGTTAGTCAAGTTAAGTTGTCAAATTTTGATTTCTCACAAGTAAAAAAAACGAATGTAATATTCATAAAGGGATAAATTGCATTTTAAGATTGAGTACGAAGTCAAAGCAAATCTTTGGTCAAACCAGAGGGTCTTGGAGCCAACTTGGTTGAAATTAAATAAAATAGCGTCATCTAGATGAATATTTATTTTTTATTTTTTTTCTGAGAAGCTAGACTAGACAATCTGCTTGAAATGTGATGGATGCAATAATAATTTTTGAGAAGTTAATTATATTTTTAAAAGTTGTTAAACATTTGAGCTTAATACATAATATTTATGCAAATAAATATTTTAATAATGTTTGAGCGTCTTGGAGGAATCCAGCGTCTGAGTAACTTAACGTTAGTTTGGAAAGGAAGTTGTCACGGTAACCCGGATGTACACAAAACCACGTGACGCTCCTTTGCACGTGCAGAAGACCGAGAAAATTGTAAGTACGTTGTAAATTAATTTGAAATTCGTTGTACGATACTGCAATAGGTTTCTGGGGGATGTCAACAATATTTCTGTATGTAACACATTGTGAGGGTTTACAGTGTTATTCAAAATTATCAGCATTTACAAACATGTTTGCTGAAGAGGAATGGACTGATTCTCCAATACCAGATGGATCATCTTACACTGCTAAGATGTCTCCTGCCTCTGGCAAGGTATTATTTTTCCCTTTAAGTGTAGATCTTTTACATTAATGGAAATTTTCATCAAGCAATTTTATCCCAACAGAATAAGGTTGTGGGTAAACAAAGTCTTTTGAGAACCTTGCAAACATTGGGTTCAGTTCCAGACTGGGGAGCTGGGAATGTTTTGGAGGATAGTGATGAAAGTGAGAAAGACACCGCCACTACAGACAAGACCGCAAAAAAGAAAAGGTGCAAAAAACGTAAAAGAATGTCTAATGCTGAAAATGAAGAGAAGCAGCAGGATAAAGGGAATACATTTGAACCACCTGTGAAAAAGAAGATGAAGCCAGTAAAAAAGACCCTTAAAGAAACAAGTGAGAAATTGTTCTAGTTACTTTATGTTTACACTTTTAAACATTATTGACTTTTTCACATTAGTTTGTGTTTGCAGATTCTAAGGTGTCACAAGAGTCCAGAAAAAATAAGATCAACAAAGGAGATGGGCCTCAGTTGGGAAAAAAAAGTCAAGCAGAAAACAATCTAAGCAGAAAGCAGTGGAAGAACAAGATGAAAAACAAAAGAAAGTGCAAGAACAAATATCTTCCAAAAACAACTGACATTGATGATGGCAGTGCAAAGCAGGAACCATTAGTTCAAGCACAGGATGTCAAAGAATCTAAGAAAGTGAAGAAACATGACAAGGCATCCAAAAAAACAAAGAAATCTCAAAAAAATTGCAAAGACTCTAAAACGGATGAAATGCCTTGCAAAGGAGCTAAAATAATAGATGACTCCCTAAGTAACAATACAGTCTCACATAAAGTGGAAGATGAAGGGAAGCATTCAAAAATTATGAATAAATTACAGGTAGAAAAGTTGCGTCGCATTTTCAAGTTGCAGCTTCCTGATGTCAGTGATAAAGCTACAGAGGAACCAGAAAAACACAGACATACAACCGTAGTTTTAAAGGGCGATGAAGAGCAAGTGGCTCCTCCTTCCTCGACTGCTTTAAGGGCAAAGATGGAGAAGCGGTTAGAAGCCGCTCGATTCCGCTACATTAATGAGCAGCTTTACACGTCGACCAGTGGTGAGGCCAAACGCATGTTTCAACAGGACCCAGAGGCCATTGCAATTTACCACAGGGGCTACACGGCACAAGTTCAGCACTGGCCTACAAACCCTGTGGATTCAATAATTTCCTATATTTGTAAAAAGTGAGATGACCTTCCTTTTTTTGATTACATTATGTAGTGTTTTTTAGCTATTGTTTTTTGCTTTTGTTTTGTTTCTTTAGATTTTGTTTGTGGGTATGCAAGAACACATTTTACTTGTACACACACATATTTTTCATATTGCTTTTAACTTTATGTATGTATTTAAAAGATGATTACGACATGCTTTTTTATTTTACTAAGACCTGATTAAGGTATTTGGGATACTACTACTAATAAATGTATTATAATAACAATATTTTGAATAATAATTCACATGCCTATACGTTTCCTGAACTACAGTTTAATTTGTTAATTGTTTTTGGTAGACACTGAAAGTCAACTTATTTCTGTTTCCTTTTATTTTTATTTTTTTATTTATTTATTTTTTCAGACCAGCTTCTTTAGTTGTTGCTGACTTCGGCTGTGGAGACTGCAAAATTGCTCAGAGTGTAAAGAATAAAGTGCATTCTTTTGATTTGGCTCCGGTTTGTGATTTTGCCACTGCGTGTGACATGGCAAAAGTAAGTTATTGTAGTAATAAAGCTTTAATTTGTAATGCAGCCGAAAGATTAAAAGCAGCATTGTTTATTACTTTCCCACAGGTGCCACTTCGTGACTCTACTGTAAATATTGCTGTTTTCTGTCTTTCTCTGATGGGGACAAATCTGGGAGACTTTTTGGCTGAAGCTAACAGAGTCCTGGTGATGGGGTAACTGCTTTATTTCTTTTCTTTCTTTCTTTTTTGGGATATATTACCAATTGCCAGTGATTTTCTAGTGATTATCATCATGATTACAGAGACCGTTTAATCTCATCATTATACATTACCATCACTCTGTTCTCCTATTTGATAATGTTCAGTGCTTTACTATAATCAGTTTTGTAAAAGCGCTTGATAAATAAAAGTGATTGATTAGCCACTATATGTCCTCTTATCATTTTTTATTTATCTTTTTTGTTTTTTTTGCAGGGGTGTTCTTAAAATTGCTGAAGTGGCCAGCAGATTTGAAAATGTGCGTTCGTTTATTAGTGCGTTGTCAAGTCTGGGCTTCAAGTTGGTCAATAAGGTAATGTGCAATTCATTCTAGGGAACAAAAAAATATTTTATTCAGCAAGGATGCATTAGATGTATCAAAAGTGGCAGTACAGACATTTTTAATCTTTCAAATAAATAATGTTTGTTGAACTTTGTAATAAAGGAATAGTTCACTCAAAAAACATCTGGAATTTGTGTCATTACTTACTTGATTAGTTCCATTCAAACCTGTATGAATTTCTTTGTTCTGCCGAACACAAAGGAAGATATTTTTAAGAAAGTTTGTAACCAGGCTGTTTTTGGTCACCATTGACTTCCATAATAGAAAAGAAAAATACTATAGAACCTGGATACAAACTTTTTTCAAAATATCTTCCTTTATGTTCAGCAGAACAAAGAAATTCATACAGGTTTGAAATTACTTGAGAGTGAGTAAATGATGACAGAATTTTCATTTGCGTGAACTATTCCTTTAATGTCATATAAAAATATCAGAGGTTTCTTTTAAAAAATTATCAGTAAAACAGTCAAATTCGCAAGTTGAAATGGTTTCTGAAAGTTTCTGCTTTCATCGCAGAAATAAAATGAATAAATGTAATGTAATAGAAACCAGTTATTTTAAATAATATAGCAGCATATTATGGGTTTTACCTTACTTTTCAAATAAATACAGCCTTGGTGAGCTAAAAAAAAAAAAAGGATTTTCAGTATATCAAATTTTGTCTGCATAATAACTCTCATGAGACAGACCGAAGGCACACTGTGGCATAGAGAAAACGGTAAAAAAAAATTCACTAGGCCACATTACTTATTCCAGGATCATGTTTTATGCTTTTTACACCAGGATATTCATGTTTTGTACTTTCTTTGGATACAAACAGCTTCTAAATATCAGCCTAATAATACATTAACCCCTTTTTTTTTTTTTTTTTTTTTTAAACAAAAAAATATCAGTATATGCAGTTCTTGTCATTTGTTTTGAAATATCAAAATATAAGATAATTCGAAATATTAATAAATACTATAATATTACATTAATAATACTAAAATAACCCTGGTGTGGAGCAAAAAATTTGGTAAATAGTAAGTGGTGATCATGATTTATTCTTTAGATGATTTAAGTGAAAACTCACTGAAACATTTTCTGCAGACTTGCAAACTGACAAATATGCAAGTGATAGAGGACTGCTGTCAAAAATCTATTAAATCATTAGAATAATCTACTAAATAATCATAAATAATTGTTAGTTGCAGGTCTAATGCTGTACTATAGATGGAAAGTCAGGCCATGTGTGCAGTGTTGAAGACTAGAGTTATGCTGTTCTGCAAGTATGGAGATCAATAATGGAATATGTTAACAGCACTAACATAAAATAATACTTTGTTTACATTTTCATTTTTTTTTTCATCATAGTTTAGTAATCAAATTGTCGATAAATTTACTATTTAAAGAAAAGAGCTGTTTACAAGCTATTTATTTTCATCATTTTTTGTAGGACACAGAAAACACCCACTTCTACACTTTTGAATTCATAAAGACTGGAAAAGCACCTGGGAATGTGAAGAAAGTCGGTCTTCAACTTAAACCTTGTCTGTACAAGAAACGCTAAATGTACATAAAGTAAATATTTAGCTCCTTTATGTATGGATTGTGTATGAAAGGTTTATGAGCAATAATTCAGCTTACCTCAAGGGTCAAATATCTTCCTAACATTTTGTATGTTTTGGTAATGAGTGTGACAGTAAAGTACATTTTATAATGTGTATAGTTTTAGAATTTATTTTATAATTTATAATATTTTTGATATTTGTAAAAACTGTATTTGCCATATACTGTCGGTTTGGATACTAGTTTTTAACCTGATGAACAAACAAAAATACTTGAAATATACTAAAGTATTTTATTGTATTTTTACAAGTTTTACAGTGACATTACTTACCCTGGAGATGCCTAAACATCTTAAAGCAACATAAAGTAAGACCAGTCGTCATTCAAACGAGAGGAGTAAAATCTTATTACCAAAATTTCAGACTGGGCTCTACAGGCCCAGATGTGGATTCTTCCACTATATATTGCAAGGTCGCCAGAGGGCGCTACAATTTCAGTCAGTTTGGAACGAAAGCAAGATGGAAGACACCAACTAGACTTTTAAAGTATATCTCTGTGTAAGTCAGAACAAAGCAACAATCTTAAAAACTAGTAAATCAATACAAATATGCTCATAATATTTCCAAAATAATGCTACTTATCGAAGTAAATGATAATGCTGAAAGTAATGCCAAGCTACTGCAATCATTCAAAATACAAATAAAGATTAACTCATTCTTAGACCATTCAAAATAGTTTCTTCATTAGAATGTATCTGGAGAAGCCTGATAAGTTTATTACAAACAAGATTTTCAATTCACAAGATATTAAGTGGTCGACTGGAGTCATATGGATTACTTGTAAATTTTTATGATGTTTTTATCAGCTGTTTAGACTTTTGCAACCACTCATTGCACTGGATCCATTGATGGGCAACTAATGCAATACCAAATTTCTCCAAATCTCTTCTGATGAAGATACAAACTCATCTAAATCTTAGATGGCCTAGGATGAGAAAATTTAGTAAATTTCCATGTTCTTTTTCAATTTACCAATTACATAATCAGCACAACATTCGGATTAAAAATGAATGAATTTCTTAAACATGTCACCATTTTAAAAGCATGCACTCAATCTGCCCCGAACTCCACAAGTATGTGCAAAAACTGATATATTATATTTGTAAAAGCCAACAGGTGTTTCACACAGTGCTTTTAGCATCGAAAACAATGGAATAGTGAACAAGCTCAGCATAATGTGCCCCAGCTGTGCCTGGAATTGCCATCTTCTCTGGGCAGCGAGGGTCTTGCATTAGAGCTGATAGAGACTCACGCTCTGTCCTGTTTTTCTTTTGAAAATAAATAAATAAATAAATAAACCATTGATATTTATTGGATAAAATGTTGAAATAAGTATGTAACAGTTTGTCTACCTTTTGTACCTTTTTTGATGAGTGACCTCTCCCACTTTTACTAGAAAGAACAATAGGATATTTAGATCTCAAGGTTTTTTTCTAAATCAAAGCCACAGATACATTTAATTGACTGCCGAGACATGAACATGAAGCTGTTTATGTTGCATGAAGGCACAAATGTGGTATGTGGTCTTGTTCTATGCCAGCCACCATGTATCCTGTTTATGCACAGTATGCATGTTATTGGTCTAGGTAAGCTACCTTGCTTCCTGTTTGCCTCCACCATTCTCACCTGTATGGTAATATCCAAAAACACAACAGCTTTTTTTATTTTTAAGTTTGTTAGAAAACGAGTCTACTCACCAGAGGACAACTAAAACGATAATCAAGATGAGGGTGATTGCAGCAGCTGATGAAAAGGAGATAATGATGAATATCACTGTGGAAAACAAACATGCATTACAAACCAGTTCACTGCACTTATATGATAACAGTATTGATAATCTTGTTATATGGAAAACTCACTGTGTTGAGTCTGTTCACTAGATACATCCACCCGAATGAAAACATTTGCTGTGTGGTGGTGGTACGAGACGTGGCATATGTACAATCCTGCATCCATTTCAGACACTGACTCTGTAAAAACTAACGCCATGCCCTCTGTGTCAGCTGCTGACCCGTCCTCCCTGGGATGAGAAAAAAATCAGGGGCATGTCTTATATAACTTTAAGAAGTCCTTGTTTCTAAATGTTTTATCTAATATATTTAATTTATTTTAATTATTATAATTTAGCTTTATTTCAATTGAAAGATTTTCGTAATTAGTGTGTGGGATTTGTTTTTCTGTTTTGACCTTTTTGGGCTTTGTCTCTTTCTTGTATTGATTGCCGTAGGTGTGCAGAGATTAATTGTTAATTAGATGTATTTCAGTTAACATAATTTTTTTTGATGGTTAATTTTAGCTTAATTCTAGTTAACAATAACCATACTATTGGAGTTTGACAGCATCTGTCACCATTTACTTTGAATGTATGAAAAAAAGAGTCATGAACATTCTTCTTAATATCTCCTTGTGTGTTCCATGAAAACAAAGTCATAAAGGTTTTAGATGAAAATGAAGATGAGTAAATGATATATAAAATAATAATTTTGGGTATGTGTTCTCACACAATGACAGATTTAAGGGATATTTACATACATTTACATGCAGCATAATTATAGCTATTACAGTTTTTTGATTATTTTAAATAATTTTTATATTTTCTTAGTTTTGACTTCTAGTAGCTTTGCTGTGCTTTTGTCTTATTTTTAATTAGTATTTAATTTGTCTGCATATTTTAAAAAATTAGTTTTAGTTAATTTAGCTTTAGTTATTCAAATGATGATGCTGTATAATATGCAGTTAAAAAAAAGCTATTTATCCCTTTGAGTGTCTGAAATAAAAGAACAATATGCTGCATTTATGTTTTGAGAATGATGTTGAACTGCGATATGGTCATATGCTTATTTTTTTTGCAATGTTGAATTCTTGAGTATATTGTGCCATATTGAAGCATACATGATTCAACAAACCTGTAACATGTTGTCTTGTACGACGTAGCATTGCCGTGGACTCTGAGAAGTATCTTCTGATTAGGGAGGTTTTCTTGCAGTGCTACACGATGCTCATTCTGGCCATGACTTCTACGATCAAGTGTGGTTTTGTTTAAAACCTCAATAGATGAGATAGCTAAAGAGAAAGAAAAAGCTAATTACATTTATTGAATGAGTAACTAGAAATCATGCCAGTCGATATTTCAGGGCTGACAAAAGCTTACAGTATTTTGGAACGCGTATTGTCCGTCTTTCTTCCCTGCCAAGTTTGTTTTGGATCAGACAGCTCAAAACTTTCCCTTCATACTGACTGAGTTGAAATTCATGAGTTAAATTGACTGCTACTTTAATTCCATCATATCTGGATTCAGTGGTCACTGATATTGCAATGTCTTCATCTGGAAAGACCCAAGAGATGTTGGGTTTCACCCCATCGCCACTGTACTCACACACAGCATGCCAAGTAAAAGTGTAACTCTCTGCACCCAGAAACACGCGGCTTACAGATGGCCCTAAAAACAAAGAGATTTCCATTGCTTGATGTGTCGTGCTCATATTAAGCTTAAACTTGCCTTATACTGAATGCAGATTATTTCCTTAAGTGCTTAAAAAGCATAGCAGTTTCATTGTGATAATCATGTTTAAAATCTATAAATGGATTGACATTAAGCTTCTTAATCTAATTCATTAAGCTAATTAAGCTAAGTCTGGCTCAAGCGTCAAACTACTTTTGAGGTTAATGTAATAGTAAAACTTACCTAAGGAAGGGAGGACAATGCTCTTGTTCTCTGGTTTCTCTAACCCTTGATGCTCAACCACACAGGTCACGGTGCATCCGGAATGTGAGTAAATAGGAATATGTGCTTCGCTCTGAACAACAACCATATGACTCTGCTGAAGTTTAGGTTGAGTCATTACAAATTCACTAGAACTAATATCAATGCCATTGCACTCTACAGCCCAGGTGATGGCTGCTGCCGAGGTCTGGCTCTGCACTGAACACGCCAGTGATGCGTATGCAACGTCACTGTCCCATTTAACACTAGACTGCAGGGTAATTTCCGGTGGTGCTACAACCAAAAAACATAAAGAATGTCAGAAAGTTTGATAGATAGGTGTGTTTTAAAACTAGTGAGCTGCATATGTCAACAACATTCATCCATCCATATATCCATCCAATGTTCTATCAATCCATACATCCATCCATCTATTCAATGCCTCTATCTATTGCATCATCAATCCATTCATTGCTCTGTCCATCCATCCATCCAATCAATCATCCATCCTCCCATTATCCATCTATTGTTCCATTCATCTATCCATCCATCCATCCATCTACTCTGTTCTCCTATTTGATAATGTTCAGTGCTTTGCTACAATCTGTATTGTTAAAAGCACTATATAAATAAAAAATTATTAATTGATTGATTGATATGCATTCGTCCATTGTTCTATCCACATATGCATCCATCTATTTTTTATATCTATGCATCTCTTTATCCACCCATGCATGCATGCATCTATCCATACATTGTTTTATTATTATCATCATTGTACTATGCATCCATTCATCCATCCATTTGTAAACCTATCCATCAATCCATACATCCATTGTTTTATTATTATCATTGTACTTTCTATCTATCCATGTATCCATGCGTCCATCCATCCATCCAACAATGTCTTACCACAAACAGGAAGAGCAATCTGTCGCCTCTCTTCTTTCATGAAGTCAGGATGTTCGACTATGCACTCTATTACATATTTGCGGGTCATGCAGCTAGGCATAGCCAACACACTTCTGACAGAATAAGATCCATTATAGTGTGTGTCTTCAGACCAAATTGTGCTATTAATCTCTTTTGGAAGAACCCAGGACACATTTGCAGCAGGTACAGCATTGGAAGCCAAACACTCAGTGTGAATATAGTCTGAGTTCTCTACTAAATTCACACTGATATTTGGGGGAAATGTCACTGAAAATTAAATAATATCAAGTTCATATTCTAGCTGACAACCTTTAGCTATAGAATGTACAATATCAATACAGTGTGATGGTAAGACGAAAGAAAATATTGTACCTGGGAGTAAGACTTTTGGATTTACTTCAATTTTAAACTGCAGGGAAACTTGATGTCTATGGTAAGAGGCCTGGCAGGAATATTGTCCAGTAAGGTGCAGCTCAACGGGTCCTCTGACAAAGAGGTTGTTGCCAACCACATTCACTTTCTCAGGTAGTGGTTGGCCTTCCCTTGATCAAGTGATACAAAAGTGAAAAGCAAGCTTTTTACAACTTGTCTCAGAGTCTTTTCTGTGGTCAACACACTAGAATCCAATATTGATTTTTTTTTTATTGATTTTTTTAATGTGGATAAAATTCACAGTATCACTTTTTTATCAATGCTTATTTTAAATTTTAACATTTTAAACATTTGACTTTAATGCGCACATTAAAGACCTTCAGTGATGATATTATAACATCTTACCTGAAACATTTCACTTCATAACTTGGTACATTGCCCAAAACATCCATTCTTATTGTAATGTCTGTGTCCCCCTCCACAAGCGCCAGTGATGTCTGGTTCTCACTGTTAATGGTATAATCAATGTTCTTCAGCTGAATTGAGGACAGATCTAGATGGAAAAAGTTTTACAATTACAATTACATTAGAAAGTGCTTTTAATATTGTACATATGTGCATCTGTTCAGTTTAAATTGTGTTGGTACTTACAGTAAATTGGCAAAGTGACTGTCCTTGTGTTTATAAATGATAGAAATGCATAGCTAAAGACACAAGAGATTTTGTCTCCTTCATAATCATCTGATGGGAACCGATATGAACTGATAACTGAATCTGGTTTGGAGATATTTCTCTGTAAAGGTGGTGTGTTTTTTAATTCAGGCAGTATCCATGTGATATTTGGATTTGGCCTCCCTCCTGTTGCTGTACAGATGATCTTTTGAAAGTCTTCTTCTCCTTCTTGGTCCAGGACAGTCTCCATGCTTATAACAGGAGAAACTATTAAAAATAAGAAAAGTTTCAATAAGAACAGGAAGTTTTTGACAAAAAGTTCTTTTCAGAAAACTTAGAAGAACTTGATATGATTTAATTTTCAGTGACATTTCCCCCAAATATCGGTGTGAATTTAGTAGAGAACTCAGACTATATTCACACTGAGTGTTTGGCTTCCAATGCTGTACCTGCTGCAAATGTGTCCTGGGTTCTTCCAATGATGGATCTTATTCTGTCAGAAGTGTGTTGAATAAACAGCTGATCAGACCGTCTGAAGGCGGCTTGGGTGCAGAGCACTTTCGGCACATAGCCGAGCCTTGGCTTTAGGATGACTTTGGAGTCATTTTGCCCAAATTCCAGGCAGGCAGGGCTCACCGACAGTGCTTGCAGATCAAAGAGCAAAGGCTTCGTCACTCAAGGAGAATAATCTGAAGCCGGCTGTGTGCTCCCCGCTTACATACAAGGGGCCACGCCCCCTCAGGCGAGCTTCAGCGGGAGCTGTGGCCATTGGCCCGCTGTAGATGGTGTTAAGCCGATTGGATTTACTTTGCTATTTGATCTGCAAGCACTGTCGGTGAGCCCTGCCTGCCTGGAATTTGGGCAAAATGACTCCAAAGTCATCCTAAAGCCAAGGCTCGGCTATGTGCCGAAAGTGCTCTGCACCCAAGCCGCCTTCAGACGGTCTGATCAGCTGTTTATTTGCTTTGGAGTCTGCGCTAAAGGGCTACCGCTCTCGAAGCAAAGGCTTGCAAAATGGGTTGTAGACGCTATTTTACTGGCTTATACTCCATTGGGCCAGGACTGTCCCTTGAGAACAAGAGCTCATTCCACTAGATCCACTGCCTCAACCTGGGTGTGGGCTAGTGGTATTTCCCTATCAGAGATTTGTGAAGCAGCCGGCTGGTCCTCGCCGTCCACTTTCGCCAGGTTTTATAACCTAGACATTCTAGACAGACCTAGACATTACACTCCAGGGTTTTCTCTGCATAGAAGGATGACTTATTAGTTTGCTGTGTTTGTCCATTTCACAGTCAAAATCAGTGAAATCAGGCTCGAGTGCCTTCCCAAGTGTAAAAAAATCGTATCCCTGAGACACGGGAACAAGTACTGCATCCCTTGCCATGCTGCAAGTGTTCGTTGCTTTAGTCGAAGTAACCTGAAGCCGGCTTTGTGCTCCTGCTTATATACAGTGATTATCATTGTTTTGACTACAGAGACCGTCTCTGCATTTGATAAAGATTAATCTGGTCATTATACTGTACATTACCATTACTCTGTTCCCATACTTGATAATGTTCAGTGCTTTGGTACAATCTTTCTCATGAGAGAAAGTATGCTGTGTCTGTGGTCAAACAGCTGCTACAAATGTGATGGTGTACCACAGGAAACACTTGCAACCTTAGTGCAAAGAGAAGGCAATAGGATAATATCATTTAATTTATCAGTTCTTTTAGGTTTCATTGTGAACATTCTTAGCTAATGCAATAGAACAGAAAAGTAGCTTATGTTGTCTTGCACTCCCTGGCTTTTCCTAATAATGCTACAGAACAGAACTTACCAAATGTGTCCACCTCTATGTTGACTCTTTTGGGTTCAGTAAAAGCTGAATGCTCAACCACACATGTCACAGTGCTCTCATTATTCATAATTAGGGGGAAGCGAAGTACACTAATTGAACTGGTTGTGCCATTGGGATGAACCAGATTAATCATGTTCACAGAGAATATGTCGTCTCTTGGAGGGGCATCAGAGATCTCCCATCTAATCACAGCCTTAGGCTTGGAACCGGAGGCAGAGCAAGTGACAGCGTGGTAGAGGGTCTTATTCACAACTTCCTCTTTCACAGTTATGTCAACATCAGGCCGAGCTTAGAGATAAAACAGAGGTATTGATATTTTTTTTATTGATGAATAATTTCAAACTCATATAAGTTTCCTGTTTCTCTGGGAGGAAATGCATATTTTTGCATACTCACCAATAATGCTGAGAAACATGGTGTCCTTTGTTTCATCCTCATCAGAGTTAAAGACACATATGTAGTCTCCCTCTTGATCAAAACTGGTCATGTTCACCTTTACAGTAAGGTTTGTTATTGATGCAGGGATGTCAAAGTTTTCCCTATTAAAAGATTTGCCACTGGATTTGTAGCCTGCCATTTTCTTTGCCATTTGCTTGTTTGAATAACCGATACGATTCCAGGAGGAAAATGTTATGCTACTTTGTCCAGTATATAGACAACGCAAGTAGACCTCCTCTCCCAAAATTCCTGTCACTGTTTGATCAAGAACCAAGTCTTTGGTCTCTGAGTCTATAAAAAAAGACAGAGGGATGAATTAATATTAATGAAAGGTTTAATGACAAAATCCATTATAGTAATCAATACGGCAACAAAAATATTTTTGTTGTTGTTTTTGTACATTGCGTCCCCTTCTAAACCCCACATATGTAAACCCCAGTCTGGGGAAGTGTCAGCACTTTGCACTCCTAGTAAACCTTTGAACAATGTCCTGGCTGCTCTTTCCAATATAATTAAAATTGTCGGGGACTGGGCCTGTCAAACTCGATAAAATCACCAGCATAATACTTAAAAAGTATTTTATGCAACTTTTTTGGTCAACTACTTTTAGGTTGCTTCTGCATCTGTTTTGCATGCAATACTCATTTATTGTGATGGAAAAGAGAGGCCAACATATTCAAAATATCTGCATTTGTGTATTCTAGGAGGAAAGAAAGCAAAACATCAGCCAGGATTGAGCATTTAAATTCTGAGTGATCTGCAAGGACCATTCACAATTTTCACTGTTTAGAAAAGCTAAAATTATCTTAAAAATGCATTCCATATAACATACTACATCACTTGCAGCATGCAGAGAGTCTGTGATGGAAATTGAGCTACTTTGCACAAAAGGAAGCAGATGTTTTTGGTTTTTCAGTCACGTGAAAAGACTTTCCAACACAGCTCTTTTACACACATGCTTGCGTGCTTCTGTAAACCACATACATACCACTTTACGTCATTTAACTGATTACATGCAAACACAATTCTGTGTTCAAAATCACAGCTGTTAAATGCGTCATTACTACCATGATTTAATGTTATAAATCTTGCGATAATGGCTTGGGCAAGATTTTTTTTTATAATAATAATTTAAAAAGCCAGTAGAACGTACAGGTTACTTTCGTAACCTAGGTTCCCTGAGATACAGGAACGAGTACTGAGCATATAGAGCTGTTTGTTTGGTTGGGACAAAGCTGCCAATGTGCAACAAATTACATCTTTTTTATACATGAATGAGCTCACTGCTGGGGTGATAACGGCTCATGATAGACAAAAAGGCCAGCGGCCCTAAAAAGCTGTTTGAACGTGCTTCAGCACAGCGAACTGTCTGAACTTGAGCTCGCTGCTGGAGTAAATGACATGATGTTCCCAGCAGGTGCCTGCGCAGTGAGCCCTTAAAGACATAGAGCTCACGTCGCTCCCTTACGTATAAGAAATATAGCGCTTTCCACCAACTCACTGTGCGGGGGAAATGACGGCCATATAAAGTATAAGTCCAGATTGGGATGCAGTTGCCAATGTTGGACACCTATACTTAACCCATTAGGATAGCATCTACAACCCATTTAGCAGGCCTATGCTTCGATACTGGTAACCCATTGGCTCGGACACCGAGGCAGCCAAATCAGCTGCCTAGCGCCTCTCAGAAAGTGGATGATTAATACATCTTGGCCTACTGTCTGTCCTGCTATAAGGTTGTGGTGGGCTGCTATTGCCGCTACATAAGCCTTAAGTGTGGAGGGGGAACAACCCCCGTCTAGCAGGTGTTGTAAAAATGACAGTATCAGCGATATGTCACACTTAGAGGGGTTTTCACTGCGCTCTGCGCACCACCTTGAAAAAACTGCCCATTTCATAGAGTAAAAGCGTCTTGTAGACGGGGCCCAAGCCTGTGAAATGGTGTTTAATACATGCACTGGGAGGCTTACAGGCTCCCGCTGAGTGGCCACACTTGGAGAGCCCACAGCTTGAGCTGTATGTGCCAAATCGTGCCCTGGGCCTGAGAAAGAATATTTCGTCTCAGAGGAATGGGCCACGGGCCTGCTGTCAGCATCACATGCAGGTTCGCTATGCACGGCTGGTTCCTCTAGGAGGAAGGCTACCAGGAGGAGTCTGTGACCTTCCTCCCTGACACGTCTGATGACGTGAGGTATCAGGGCCATCGGGAGAAACGCAAAGAGGGGAAGGCTGGGCCAGTTCTGGGCCAGTGCATCCATCTCCCTCGTGAACTATGCTGGGCAGCTGTGACTGTCCCTCAGTCGTGGCAGGAACACGCGACACGCATGCCATACTGCTATCATTTCCAGGCAGTTGATGAGCAGGCTGCTGTCTTTCTCTGACCACAGGCCAGAGAGCCTTCGTGTAACGCGCCTCAACCTGTCTTGGAGGCGTCTGAAGGTTTGAAGGAGGATGCGCATCTCGCTATACTTGCGGCACGCTCCTGTGAAATAGCAGCTTTTATTCACTGAGTGTATGGCTGTGCCCAGGAAATTTATTTGTCGACTGGGCGTCAACCTGCTCTTTGCAAAAATCACTCTGAGCCCGATCTGGTCTAAATGATTTGGGAGAATGTCCCTGTGTCTCTGCTCCTCAGCTTGTGATTTTGTCATAATGAGCCAAAAGTCAAGATAATTCAAGACGCATATTCCCATCATTCTTAGAGGGGATAATGCCACGTCCATGCATTTTCGTAAAAGTACGGGGGAGAGATCAGAGGGAAGGACCGTGTATGGATATGCGATCCCCTCAAAGGCGAATCTAAAGAATGGCCTGTGATGACACATAAAGTACACATCTTTCAGCTCCAGTGAAATCGAGGGGATGGTTTTTAGAGTTATTATTTTGAAGCGCCATATTTCTAGAGGGCGATTCAGGCGTCTCAGGTCGAGTATAGGTCTCAGACTGCCACCTCGCTTGGGGACTAAAATACTGGCTGTATAACCCTTCTTTCTGCTGGAGGGACAGATGTGTCGCACCCCTTTAAGAGCAGTGCTTTCACTTTGGGCGCTGCGGATCACAACTGAAGTCTTTTTATTATCCCCATAAATCCAACTTGAAGCCCCGGGAATGGCTTGCTAGGTATTTTGCCGAAGTGAGGGGTTGGTTATATCAAGCGCTATATCGCTATTAGGGATATAAGGCTTGTGTTTGTGCTATAAGTGGAAGCACTGACACAGTCACATGAAACGGAGGGACAGGGGGAGGGGCCGTGAGTGCATAATAGAGAGCTGCTCTTATAGCGGTCTCCTCACTGCATGAATATCGCCCAGCCTTGAGTTCAACCTTGCAAAGTTAAGCTTTCTTCCTCCGAAGAATGAGAGGAAAAAAACGAGAGAGCAGGGGCTGACTGACATCTCCTGACTGACATCTCCGTTGTCTGTTTAAATTCACTTAACATGCTCCATCTTATCTGCAAATACTCAGCCTTCACCTTGAAAGGGGAGGGCATGAGAGCGTGAGAGAACAAGCTCGCGTGTGCGGCTCACGCACACACTGAGGATGTGGATTGTATCTGCACAATTCACTCACACATATTCCATCTCAATGGTGAATGCAGTTCTCAGCACGGGAGGGAGAACATGAGCATGTGAGAGATGTCTAGACTTCGAACAGCCTGTTTGTTCGTCTGTTATCAGGATTGGGTTGCTCAAATGAGGTGCGGCAATCCTCACATGAAACACACATCAAGGTGGGGGGCTATATCTGCGTAATTCATTTAAACATACTCAATTTCAGCTGCGAAATACACCCGGTTCTCTCCTGAAAGGGGAGAGCATGAGAGAGGCATCGAGCATGCGCTGACCGCGCCCTTTTCAGAGTGCTTATGAGAGAGTGCATGCGGTAAAATGTGAAGCAGCCTGTCCGCTCGCGCCCTTTTTCCAGAGCGCCTATGAGGACAGCGCAGCTTGCAAAGAGAGGTGCACTGATCCTATATGAAACACATACTGAGGTGACGGATTTTGTCTGCATAATGCACTCACAATTAATCTCAATGTGAAACACCGCTTTCGTCTAACAAGGGAAAGGCATGAGAGTGTGAGAGAGTCAACGAGCGAGTGCAAAAAGGAGCAGCGGGGGAGGGGAGAATGTGAGCATATGCTGGTGTGCAAGCCCTCAAACCGACTGCTTAACTATTCATTTTTTGCTCAGACAGCAGAGGAGGATAAGCAGCTTGTAAAAGCTTATTTACTCCTGTAATAACCGGCAGAGCAAAGACACACCCGAAGCCCGTGTTCTCATACTCCGAACTTTGTGAGAGATATGAAAACAAGCGAGCGGGGTATTACAGAATACATAGCGAGTGGAAAGTGAAACTCGTGCCCTCGCATGACCATTACTTTCTGCGTGGGGAGACCAGACAGTAATGTATGAGTTCACTCGCCATAAGAAGCTTAGGTCTTACCGGCGGAGGATGTTAGAAAGGTGCTAACAGATGCCTAATACCTATACAGCTCAGGCAGGGGATTTCTCCAGCTGAAGAGCGATCTGATCAGCGTAGGCTTCCGTCAGGACCAGCAAAGGCTTCGTCACTAAAGGAGAAGACTCTAACTTTGCCGGAGAAGGTGCCACCATATATACATGCTGGCCCCGTCCATTTGGCCGGCTTCAGCGGGAGTGACATCCATTGGTCGCTCTAACACGGCGCCCTGCCAATTATTTTAATCTAAACCACTGCAAGCGACAAATGGCCATTGCAGAAAAAAATAGGAGAAAATAAGGAGTATTTCGCAAAGCGTCTTAGCAGATGCAGTGTGTGTGAAGTATAGACAGGGAACATGCAATTGCATTTTTTTTTCATCTAAACAGCATCTTGCATTCTTTTGCTACTGTATGTCTACTGACCAATTTAAACCACATTTTTCTTTTTAAAGAATTGAATCTTTTCTAGGTATCTAATTTCATCAGTCCTACAAGCCTATATTGATTGTTTCCATGTCCCAGCATTTATTGCTTTTAGAATGAAAGGTTAAGTGGTTAAATGTTTTTCTCAAATAAGGAGGACAGTGGAAATGCCTAAAGCAGAATTTGTGAAAGAATTTTCATTCATTGCATGCAACTGCACTCAATAAGCAACAGATTTGTATCATTATTATCTTCATCACATACTTAAAATGCTCAAAATATCAATAGCAATAATTCAACAAAATTTTACATTTAAAAAATAACAATATTTATTATGCACAATTACAAAGCAAGAAAAAAATTATCATTCCTTCCCTTTTCTCAGGAAATGTCTTCTCAGTGTGAACAAAGTCAGACTGAAATGAAATGCACAGATTGTGTGTTCACATTTTTTTCATTGTCAAATGCATTAATTCAGTTTATTCCATGCATAATCTGTCTAAAAATATGCAAGATCTTCAAAAGGGCCAGAAAACACAGCAGCATCATCGTATCAAATTATGCAAAAATAATTAAAAATGATACAATATGAACTCACCTTGCATGTCCATGCTGTAAACAAAATTCAGACAGATTGCTAAAATAAAAAATGTTGGCAGGCCCATGCTGAAGTCATTAAAGGAGGCAACTGGAGCAAAAAACACTTGAATGTGTGTTCCAGGGTGTGTGTGTGGTTGAATCTGTTAGACTGTGGGGCAGAATAGGTCATAGTCAGCTGCCAAAGGAGTGTGTGTATGTGTGTGCACGCTCCTCACCCCAAATGCCAAAATAGTCAAGCTTTGAATAACCCACAGACACCTTGTCTACACTATACATTTTTAAGATCATTACTGTTTTAGATCATCACTCTCACAATTTATTATGATCATAGATATGATATAGCGTCTTTTTCCAGTATGTTTTGGTATGCCAATTTGTAATGAACTTATGATAATCAGTTGTTTGTATTTAACCAAAAATATAACTACAAATTTAGAAAGATATGCCACAAAAGTTTCTATTTACATGTTGATGACATTTTACTGCCAACCACTGAGACCAAAGTTATAGGATTAGAGAAACTAAATTGGTCCTATTTTTAAATATGAATCATCCAAAATTACATGATTAATTATTAGATTAACAAATTAAATATTTCGTAAAAAGTCATTCTCATTGTGCAGAAGCAGTCAAAACAGCTTTTTAGCCCATCACTTAAACTATAACCTCTATTTGCTTGCAACTGTTGATTTTTCAGTTATTATTCTTAGTCATACACCGTCTTTCAGTAACGTTTGACAAGTGAGTTGTAGACAATGGAGGTCACCGCTTAGGAAACTACACTAAAACTGTTGACTCATCAGGTTACGGAGTACTGAGGTTTCAACAACATTTTTTACTCATTCACTGAACAATGAAAAAGCAGTTTCAGTCCACGGCAGACACTTCACTTGAGGTTTCTCAGTTTCCTACTTCAAATAGTAGGTGGCTGGATTGTTTGCCGTCTGTTCTGTTGAGATGTAGGAGTAACTGCAACTTGCTTTGTTATTACTGTGCTCAAAAACACTCTCAGATGGGCACAGAAAAACTGACATGCTCAATCATAGACACAAACCTGTATTCTCACACGTTCACACCACAGAATGACAGTTATCAAGGTAAACAGGAAGACTTTGAGCCAGACACCAACCTCAGTACAGGGTTCCTGTTAGTCACTGTTAAAATCTCCTTTAAAGGCAGTGGAGCTTGTGCCAAACCCTCTGTAGTCACATATTCACTGCTGTTTCCATATCACTGTATGATTGCTAAAGAAAGAATAGTGTTTGAAATGGTGTTAGATTGACCTATACTGTATCATTGTCACACCATATAGTTTGGAAGGACTGTAATACACTTCCAAAAATCAAAAGGCAATTACATTTACAGTAATTACTTTTGGGGATAAATTGTTTATCAATAAAGAGTTCGCTGACACAGGCTATGCTGGCATTCACTTTGATGAAGTGCAAACAAAAACACAAATAAATGTAACATATTTAGCAAATAAAACAGTGTAACAATGTTACAATAAAAATCTGTATGATATCTTATCTACGGAGCCCCTTCAGGCTGTTATGAAGCAGACAGACTCGGGAGGTACAAAATGACAATATTTATTAATGAAGATGAGTACTTCAAAAAAGATAAGCAAACTGAGGTTCTTCCAAAACTGGGAATGAGAAAAAACAAACTAAAGTCTTTTTTCTTGATCTTTCGTAGAATCACAGACAGGGGATGACAGACAGATGACCACAGCCACACACCACTTGTCACAACGGAGACGAGGAGAGGAATCACAGGAGCTGGAGAGAACACGGAGGATCAAGGAGTATTCTGGATGGGAACAGGTAAGAGCACAGGTAAGTATAAACGCTAGGATCAAAGGTAGAGTCCACTTTCGATGAGTGAGCTCGGACAGTGAATAAAGAGTGGTGGTTTTATGTGCTCTGTGATTGATGCTGGAATCTGAAACAGGTGGTGATGACAGGTGTGTAGAGGTAATACTCTGGTGATTGTGATCGCTGGGTGGAAGTGAGGGTGGAGCCTGGTGTGGATATAACATTACCCCCCCTCCAGGCCCCCCTCCCGAGGCCGGGCGCCTCCGACGCCGTGGTGGCCGACCCCTGCTTCGAGGGGGTTGCTGGATGATCCAGGTGAGCTGTGTGGAATTCTCAGAGCAAGATTTCATGTAGAACATCCTCTCTCTGTACCCAGGACCTTTCCCCTGGGCTATATCCTTCCCAGTCCAGTAGATACTCTAATTGGCCACCACGACGCTGGGAATCCAGAACTTCCTTGACCTTGTAGATGGTGCCATCCTCAACGACCATGGGAGGAGGGGATTCTTCATCACCAGGCTCTGTGGGAGGAAGGAGAGGATCGTGACAGGGCTTGAGTAAGGATACATGGAATGTAGGGTGAGTCTTGTATTGAGGTGGTAGGTGGGACCCAGTTTACGACAGGGCAGGTGTAGGCGTATATTCTGGGTTGAAAGCCGTACTTTTTGTCCTACTTGGTAGGCTGGAGCTTCGGATCTATGGGAATCTGCTGTTGTCCTCTGCATATACACTGCCCTCTGGAGATGTTGGTGAGCTTCGTCCCAGACCCTTTTGCTTTCCCGGAACCAGCATACTCAGCCCAGCCCAGGTACTGGTTCCAGGAGTCCTGGTGGCCAAGACAGAAGGTAAGGAGGAACCGCCCCACCTCCTGGACCTTCTTTTCAGTCTGCCCGTTCTTTTGGGGGTGATAGCTGGAGGACAGACTGACGGTCACACCCGTCATACCCTGGAGATAAACTGGGGTCCTTGATCGGATACAATATCCTCAGGTAATGTGTAGGCTCTGAATACGTGGTTGAAGAGAAGTTGAGGCAGGCAGTAGGCAGACCCTTGAGAGGGATGAGACGGCAGAATTTAGAGAAACGTCAACAATGACAAAGACACAGGTATTACCTTCGGAGGCAGGCAGGTCGTGATGAAATCTACCCCTAGGTGTCACCAGAGGCGGTCAGGTGTCGGGAGTGGTAAGAGTTTTCCAGCCCGTAGGTGTCGTGGTGTTTTAGACATAGCACATTCCCGACATCTTCTCACGTACCTCTGTACATCCTGTTCCATGTGAGGCCACCAGAACTGATCTTGTAATAGCTGTTGGTCCTTGGATGCCCAGTGCCCAGTGATGTATGAATCGTGTGGATGAGGGGAATGTGTTCTGCTTCAGGTACGAAGCGGAGGAGTACGCAGCGGCTGGAGCGGTCACCCATTGGATGAGGTTAACAAACATTTCTTCAGGGATGATAGTTTCAGTAGAGGTAGGTTTATCATCAGGAACATAGATTCTGGAGAGCCCATCGGTTCGAACATTCTTTGGTCCAGGCCTGTAAGAGATAGAAAACTGGAAATGGGTAAAAAAAAAAATAAAGCCCATCTGGCCTGACAGGGATTAAGTCTCTTGGCCTCTCGTAGGTATTGCAGGTTCTTGTGGTCGTTAAGTACCTGAAAAGGATGAATGGACCCCTCCAGCCAGTGTCTCCATTCCTCAAGTGCCAGCATTATCGCGAGGAGCTCCCTGTTGCCGATGTCATAATTTCTCTCTGCCGGGTTCAGTTTCCTGGAGAAGTATGCACACGGCTTAAATTCGCCTCCTGCTGGGAAAGGACAGCTCCAACACCAGTCGTGGAGGCATCAACATCAACAATGAAAGGTCTTTGTGGATCTGGGTGAAAAAGAATGGGTGCAGACATGAAGGCTCCTTTTAAGGCTGAGAAGGCTAGGGAAGCCTCTGGGGTCCAGGACAGAGTTTTAGGCTTTCCTCGCAACAGAGAAGTAAGAGGGCTAGCTAAGCTACTATAATTCTTAATAAATCTCTTATGAAAGTTTGAGAAGCCTAGAAATCTTTGCAATTCCTTTACCGTGTTTGCCACCATCCTTCTTCACCACGAAGAAAAAAACTGGATGCAGCAGGGGAAGTAGATGGTCTGATGTAGCCATCTGCGAGCGCCTCCTTTATGTATTCCTTCATCGCCTGGGTCTCAGAGATTGACAATGGGTAGACTTTTCCTTTGGGCAACTGGGCATCTGGAAGCAGATCGATAACACTGTCCCATGGGCGATGTGGTGGCAGGCTAGTCATCATAAGGGGCCAGCATAAGGCGAAGCTTTGGTTCAAGTCCTTGTCGAAAAGTAGTCACCAGCATTCTTTCTTTCCAGCCACTAGCGACCGCTAAGGTTCTGAATCTGATGGAATATTCATGCACAATGAGTTTATTTTGATGGAAATGACACAATTCCTCACCAGCTGATGATTCATGATCAGTGCATCCAAAAACCTCCAAGAAGTGTTGAGCAAATGCAGAATATGGACTGACTGCTGGCCCCGCCTGGCTCCATATAGATTCAGCCAATCGTAACCCCGATCCTGAGAGACAAGAGCCAATTTTAGCACTGTCAGAATTATAAACACTTACATACGTAGCAAAAGTGATAGAACATTGCAACAGGAATCCCTTGCAATCCCCCTGTTCTGTTATGAAGCAGACAGACTCAGGAGGTACAAAATAACAATATTTATTAATCAAGATCTTGGAAGTTCTTCCAAAACTGGCAATGAGAATAAACAAACTAAAGAGTCTCTTTTCTTGATCTTTGGTAGAATCACAGACAGGGGATGACAGACAGACAACCACAGCCACACACCACTTGCCACAACGGAGACGAGGAGAGGAACCACAGGAGCTGGAGAGAACACAGAGGATCAAGGAGTATTCTGGATGGGAACAGGTAAAAGCACAGGTAAATGTAATAGCTAGGATCAAAGGTATAGTCCACTTTCGATGAACGAGCTCGGACAGTGATTGAAGAGTGGTGTGTGGTTTTATGTGCTCTGTGATTGGTGCTGGAATCTGAAACAGGTGGTGATGACAGGTGTGTAGAGTTAATACTGATTGTGATCACTGAGAGTGGAGCCTGGTGTGGATGTAACAAAGGCACATTGTGGAGGCGTTGCTGCAGCGACCAAAAGTGATTCTTTGATGTTATAAACTGACTTGAAGCAGTGCTACAGCCATATCCGATGAGAGAACGCAAGTCATTTTACAAGAGAACGCAAAAGATTTGAAAAAAAATTCTTTCCACCTTACATTTTTTTACCCATCCCGATTTTTTTTACTCCACCACGTCCCTTAAGGGGCTCTGTACTTCATATATCATATATACAGCAAAGCACTATATTTACAAAAACAATACATGCAATTTTACTCTCAATCAATTGATTTTGGAAGTAAACATATTTTTGCCATGAAAAAAAAGTTCTTTCTTTACAGTTCTAGCTTTTCTTTCAAACAACTGTGATTTACATTTCACAATTTTTTTAAAATCAAAAAAGGTTCTTTTTAAATTTTTATTTTTTAGAATTTTAATTATTTCACAGTTTCAGGTTATAAACATGTAATAGCAAGTTTTTGTCTCAAAGTGTTTACTTTTAATTTCGGAATTAAGAAGTTACATGTAATTTTTATTTCCGCCACAGAATTAAAAAAAGTTTTGACTATTTTCCTGGTAACTGTAAGTTCCCAGGTTCTTTAGTGATGGACAACTGTAAGTTGATTTCCTAGTGGAATTTGCATCCTCAGCCACTCCCCGTCATACAGGTATAAGTGTTGTTTACAAACAAGTTTCGGGAGGATCGCGTGTGCATGATTAGCCACAGCTGGACCGCGTTATCTAATAAATCTAATTCAGTCCCGTCCAATCAAACTATCCAGCCTCCTCCTTAAATAAGCTCACTTCCTTCCCTTCCTTATCTCGTTACGCATGTTGCATGCCAAACAAGATGTCAGGATCTGACTCTTCAGACTCCTTTCGCGCCTACCATTCCCCAGCGATCTGCAGCCCCGCCGGCCTCTCCAAGTGAGCCCATGGCTGCTTCTAGAGGCCGAAGGCTAACAAGGCCCGCTGACGCAGCATCCCAAAGATGCTCCCATTCCAGATCACCTCCACCTACAAGATCACCACAAGTCTCACCAGCCTCTTCTTAAGCCTCGGCCCGATCTTCATCCGGAAAATGGACAATCTCTATTCTAAAGTAGACACTAAAAGCATTCGGCATTCCCTTCTCCAGCCGCGATTCGAAAGTTGATCTCCTCAATCTCCTCCAATCCGCCCGGCCGGATGCTATCCCGCTACCATCGCAACCATCCAAAGCCCAAAGCAAGAGGAAATCAAACCCGACTACTCACCCAATTCCAAACTCTGTTTGTCACTCAAACCACAACACTCCCTCCGCCAGCCTCGGCCGAGCTTCGGACACTCCCGCCACCAGCTCGCCCGCTCAAGATCAGCCAACCCACCAGCCTCCGATGTCAGCCAGACCCACCGCTACACTCGCTGCCTCCAACCAATTAGGACCCGCCTTCACCCAACCTGGAAACCCGTTCCAGCTGTCGCTGGATTTCTCCTCCACTGCCTGGCCTCCTGCTCCAATGGACCTAATCCTTGTTAATCCTTCTATCCCTCTCCCCACAGGTTTAAATACTGGACTCAGACATTTGAACACTGTAAAAATGGCAATAACTCCCCCTCTCCCCCCTTATTCAAATCTCTTCTCTCTCCTCTGCTCTCCAAACCTTTAACCCTTCCACCTTACCCCTCAGACGAGCGCCCCCTACCTCCTCTTCTTTTCATCCTCCTACCGCTCCATGCTCTAATTTCTCTCTTTCAACATCCACTTCCCTCCCCATGCCTGTCAACGCACTAGCCGCCGAAACCACCCCAGTACCATCAGCCACCAGGTCTCAAATTTTGGCAGGTTTAACACATAGTTTTCACCCTGGAGTCTGCAGCACCCATATCTGCCCCAATCTCCAATCTGCCATCACTGACCCCGAATCAGTCGATCTTCTAATTTGAAAAGAACTAGAATCAAAATTCATGACTGGCCCCTTTCCCTCCCCTCCATTCTATACTTTTGGGATAAGCCCGAAGTTCTTTGTAAAAAAGAGGTTAATCATTAACCTTTCATCCCTCCAGAACTCATCCATCCCCAGCATTAACTGTTTGATTCCAATAGACTAATTCTCCCTCAATTACCACTCTGTCAACCAAGCCATCTCCATCATCTAAAAAGTTGTCCGAGGTGCCTGGATGGCAAAAGTGGATATCACATCCGCATTTAAAGTCATGTCCATCCACCCCAATTTCTGGAACCTATCCGGGATCCAATGGAGAAATCAATTTTACTTTGCGGTCCTCCTCACCTTCGTTTGCAAAAGCAGTCCTAAAGTTTTTGACATGCTCTCCGAAGTTGTTTGCTAGATCCTCGCCAAAAATTATCAAATCAACCATCTCATCCACCTGCTCGACGATTTCCTGTTTATTTCCCCTTCCCTGCTGCAGACCTCAAAAAAGTCCTAGGCCTTTTTTCTGACCTAGCCATTCCCATAGCCCAGGAAAAAACTCTGGGTCCTTCCACAAACATTGAATTTTGGGGTATTAACCTCGACTCCCTGGAATACATCGCTTCCCTCCCCAAAGAGAAGGTAGAACCCTCCAGTCCTACATCACCGCCTGGATATCGTTTAGATCTTTTCAACTGTTTCTAACTATGGCGGCAACTGTGCAGGCTGCGACTTACAGAGCTCTTGAGACTGCAGTGCTTTATGTACATTTTTATACGTTCTTAGAGCTGATCAAAACACTCCACAGCCTGTTTACTCCGGGGACGGAGAAGCGAATCTGGCCAAAACGCAAGCTCTGCATTTGAAAGTAGAAGCACGGCGGCGTTAGCATGAAGCTACAGGCTAGCCCCACCAGACCAACGTTGCCGTCCATCCTACTCGCAAATGTCCAATCGCTAGACAACAAACTGTATTACATCACGTTGCAACGAATCAGTTTGAAATGAGAGATTGTTTGTGTTTTTATTTTTACTGAGACGTGGCTGCAGGATAATATTGCCGACTTGGCTATCCAGCTCGACAGACTGGCCTGCTTCCGAGCGGACAGAGACGCTTCCTTGTCTGGTAAGACTCGTTGGTGGACTGTGTGTGTATGTAAACAGAAAACGCTGCTGCCGCCATGCGACTCTGCTCCCCACTAATTGAAGTTTTATCAGTGAAATGACGACTTTTCTACCTGCAGAGAGAGTACAGCTGCATAATGGCGATCATTGTGTACCTCTCAAATGCTAATCAAGCGCTAGCCGAGCTGCACAATCCTCAGCAAGCTAGAAATTGCACACCCCGAGACATTTTTCATAAGTGCTGTAGACTTTAACCATGCCAACCTGAAGTCAGTTCTTCCAAAGTTCTACCAGCATGTGAATTTTGCTACCAGAGAAGAAAACTGCTTGGACACTGTTTATATCAACGTTCGTGCGGGCTACAGGGTCTTTCACCGTCCCCACCTCAGCAACTCGGACCATATCAGTGTGTTCATGGTCCCTGCATACAAGTCCCTGCTAAAACGCTCCAAACCAGCACTCAAGAACATCAGAGTTGTGGCCAGTTGGAGCTATTTTGGCTCTCCAAGACTGCTTTGATTTGACTGATTGGGACATCTTCAGGGAGGCTGCAAAAAATGGTGACTCAATCAACCTGGAGGAGTATACAGACTCTGTGACTAGTTACATCTCAAAGTGCACAGAAGATGTTACCGTCTCCAAGGACATTACCATGAGAGCCAACCAAAAGCCCTGGATGTCAAGAGAAGTGCGCAAGCTGCTAAAGATCAGAAATGCAGCCTTCCGCTTTGGAGACAAGGCTTCCCTCAGGGCCAGCAGAGTCAACCTGTCTCATGAGGAGAGCAAAACTATGGGCAGAGGATCAATGAGCACTTCAACAGCACTGGGGACACACGTCGTATGTGGCAGGGCATTCAGGCCATCACGGACTACAAGCCCAACCCACACAGCAGTGACGGAAGAGGACCAGAAGAGCTCAACGACTTCTTCACACAGTTCGATGCACAAAACAAAGAGCCTATGAGGAAAGCCCCCGCCCACCCCCAAGTGACCATGTACTTCATCTCTCTACAGCTGATGTGAAGAGGAGCCTCTCTAGAGTCAGCCTACGCAAGGCTGAACTCAACGAAAACAACTTATCTCTTCAAGTTGACAAGACAAAAGAGATAATTGTGAGCCTCAGGAGGACACACCCTGCCCACCTCCCACTCAGCATCAACGGGTCAGCTGTGGAGATCGTAAAGAGTACCAAGTTCCTTGGTGTGCACATAACTGAGGAACTTACATGGTCGGAAAACACCACCACCCTAACCAAGAAAGCCCAGCAAAGAAAATACACTTCTCTTTTCAGCCGCCCCAGGCTGTCAGGCTTCTAAACAGCACGCTGCCACCAAGAAAATCTCTGACAAACTTTTACCCCTCCTTAACAGCCTGTCTGCCTGAATACATAGTCACTCTCACAAAGACATGCTGCTACCCAATATTTGCACATACCATAGACTTGCATACCAAGATGCACTATTCTTGTTATTGTCATGTAAAATGTCTTGTTTTTATTCTCATTTTATTTTTATTTAAACTATTTTCATTCTCATTTTTTATTTATTTAAAAATTCTGTTCATACTATTGCACTATTGTATGTCTGCAGTGTAGATACAGAGATGTCGCCATTTTGTCTCCCGATTTTTCCCAGCTCACCATAACCTCTTTCATTACATACCTAAACGTCTGTAAAAACCTCCAAGCCAGTTCCATTAAAGGATACTTGAGCAGATTACAGTTTTTTCATAAAATAATCACAGGATCCGCTTCTCTCGCCATCTCTAATGCCCAGACTTCCCTGCCTCTCAAAGGCATCCAAAGGAAAAATCCACCCCACCCCAAATCAAGACTACCCGTTAATTTAGAGATCCTCTCACGCTGTATCTCTATCCTCCGCAGAGGTTATATTTCAACACTCATAGCCAGGACCCTAGATGCCATGTTCACCCTGGCATTCTTCGGGTTCCTAAGATGTCAGAATTCACCACAAATTCTAGCTTCAACCCCAATATCCATCCCACCATTTAAGATCCATGACAGATGCCTCCAATACAGGCTGAGGTGCTACATGCAATGGGCAGGAAGCATCGGGGCTCTAGACAGGGCATATATGCTTTAGCTTATTAATTGCCTAGAGCTGTTGTCAGTGAATCTGGCCCTGCGGTGGTTTGCACGTGCCTCAGAGACCCAGTTTGTATGTTGCACTGCCCCAGGCCAGGGTCATTCCATATCAGTGTTTCCACATGTCACCTTCCTTCGGACAGGGTGTGGCCTCCGTATTGCCCTTCTCCAGAAGGCCTGCTTCCCCTCCTTCTGCCAAACTGTAACAACAAATAGGAAGATTTGAAGCAATCTTCGCAAAGGTTGAAATCCCTTCCTTAGAGGATGTCAGGAATCTCTATGTCAGGAACAATGGCTTGGCTTCTCCTAGCAATGTACCTACCGTTGGTCCCTGCGGGTTCCAGTATAAGCGAATTTGTTCTGGGGTTGTCTGTTGTCACGACATAACTCATAGTGACGGACAGACAGGAAATGTCTCGGTTTGGTAGGTAACCCTCATTCCCTGATGGAGGGAATGGAGACGTTATGTCCCCCTGCCACAACCTCGAACCATGGTTAGGGGCCAGGGCTAGTTCTCGGCTCCTCAACAAAACCTGATAAGTGGTTGCACCTGTAACCTATTTATACCCATATAAAGGGGAGTGGCTCAGGATGCAAATTTCACTAGCCAATTTTCATTGGTGTTTTCTCTTAATCAGAGCGAATCAGGGCTCCAAACAAGACCCCAGTCTGTCGTCACGAGACATTTACACCTTACAATTCTTTGGGGGGACTTGCTGTCTATTGCATATACTTCTTTATTAGCCATTGTTCATGAAAGGCCAAGAAGTTTAAGCCACAGTGTTGCCTTCTAGTCTATTAGTCTGTAGTAGAAACAATAAACTTGTACTTAGAACTTAAAAGGAATGATGCTTGTATAGTAACATCTAATACTGATGGCACTGATAACAGATGGCAGATGATTTGATGTTTATGCCACGTTTCTGAGAAGAAGCCAAACTTTCACCCACCACTCCTGGCAACCCATCAACCACTCTCTGTCACTGTGAAAAACTAGCAAACTAGGAAGCTTTTCCATGCCAACAAGCACTGATGTCCTAACATTGTGCTGTCCACATTTCCTCCAGCCAAGGAATGATGTCAGCAGAATATCCTTCTCATAGTGGAGCTCAAGGGACATTTTACTAAGCCTACTCCATTTCTGATGGGTACAATCAATCAATCAATCTTACATAACAGAAGTAAAATGGGTTGTTTGATTATAAAAAGCAAAAAGGGTTGCATGCTGAGCAAATTAGCTTATAAAGATTGGAAACAGAATGCTATTAATTAAGTTGCAATTAATCACGATTACTTCTCCTTTCATGCATTATTTCTTCAAGCTGACACAACAGAAAATCCACACGCAACTTGAGAGCATATAGTGCTGTGTGTAGAGGTACGAGATTTGAGGGAATAATCAATACATTTCTTGAAGCTGAATCATACATAAATGCACACTTAAGTGTGCTATTTTTTGTGCCCTAGGGAATCTAATTTAAGTATAGTCAGCATTCCTCCTGATAGGCAAACCAGATATAATGTATTTTTGAGGTCATTAAAGCTTTTTTTATTGTTTTCAGCAATAGATCTAATAATTCCCGAAATGTGTCTTATGATAATGGAAAGTTTGAATAAAACTAGTGTCACTTTCTAAAGGAAATTTTAGAAGGAAAAGAAATGGTGTAAGGAAACATTCATAAATCGGTCATGCAGATTGCCAAGCATAACCCATGACTGCCATCTAAGGGTCAAAACACAATGACATAGATGTTCATTACACAGAATTAAAAAACCAGCATTACACAAATTTATAAATAGTTAAGAAAGTGTTAAAAAAAAGGCAAAAACTATAATAATAATAATAATAGTAGTAATACATATTTAGCTAATTAGAAGATTCTCTAGAAGAGAATTAGAAGAGTCAATAAGTAAATAAATACACAAATAATAACTAGCTAACTTATTAACCAAATGTTTATATTTATTATATTATTTAAAAATAAATAAACAGATTATAGTAGGTATTCAAATAAAATAAAAACTAACTAAAAATATGTAATAATAAAAACTATAAATATGTAATCATAATAATATATAATACATAATGCTGTCATGATTTACAGTATTGAATCCAAAATTAAAGTTTTAGTTTTTGTGTGTGTTCATTATGTGTATACTCATAATGGAAAAATATGTTGCATATTAAACATATATAGTATAAATATATACATATATCTGTGACATCTTCTTGACCTCCAAGAAGTCAACAACTGGCACCTCCAGCAGTACGGGGACTGATTCCTGAACTTGTGAGTAAATGAGGCCTCTGAAACCGTCTCATGGGCTAATGAGGTTTCTGGAGCACAGTGCGTGGCCCACATGCCCAAAATGGCGACCACTGACTAGGAGCACTGAAGAGAGATGGATTTATCTGATTTATCTCAATTCCTTAGCACATCTAATAGCGTAGAAAAACTTGATGATGCAACAGAAACCATACACTCTCTCTTTTCTAGCAGTTTAGATACAGTTGCTCCTTTGCGCTTAAGAAAGGTAAAAGAAAACAGTTTTACTCCGTAGTATAATGAATACACTCGCACGTAGAAGGTAGAAGTGTTTTGTTTAGCCTGGTAGGAAAATATTACTTTTCGTGTCTATTAGGAAAGGAAAAGGGAAAGAATGTGACATGTGGCCAGGTATGGTTTCCCTTACTAGGAATTTGTGCTCTGCATTTAACCCATCCAAGTGCACACACACAGCAGTGAGAAGTGAACAACCACGCACACACACCCTGAACACACACCCAGAGCAGTGGACAGCCATTGCTGCAGCGCCCAGGGTTACAAGTCCAACTCCGTGTCCATTAGGCCAGGACTGCCCAAACAAACATAACCCCCGGTATCTATTCAATATAGTGACTAAATTAACAAAAAATAAAGCATGAACAGGTACTGACTTTCCACAAGACCACAGCAGTAATGACTTTATGCAATATTTTACTTCCAAGATTAATACTATTGGATATAAAATGCAAACTGTGCAGCTGTCAGCTACAGTATCCAATTAGGTGCAATGTAGATTCTGTAATTAAAAATTTCACTCATTCTCTACCATAGGAGAGGAAGAATTGTACAAACTTGTTAAGTCATCTAAGCCAACAACATGTATGTTAGACCCTATTCCATCTAAACTATTAAAAGAGCTGCTTCCAGAAGTCATAGATCCTCTTTTGTCTATTATTAACTCCTCATTGTCATTAGGATATGTCCCCAAAAGCCTTTAAACTGGCTGTTATTAACCCTCTCATTAAAAAAATGCAACTTGACCCCAAAGATCTAGTTAGGTACAGACTGATCTCACATCTTCCTTTTCTGTCAAAGATACTAGAAAAGGTAGTATCCTCACAATTATATTCCTTCTTAGAGAAAAATCTGTGAGGATTTCCAGTCAGGATTTAGACCATATCATAGTACTGCTCTAATTAGAGTTACTAATGACCTGCTTCTATCAGTATCTCAATATTACTGCTATTGGATTAGTGCTGCGTTCAACACTATTGACCACAACATTCTCTTGAATAGACTAGAAAACTCTATTGGCATTAGTGGGAGTGCCTTAGCATAGTTCAAATCATACTTATCTGACCGCTATCAGTTTGTAGCAGTGAATAAGGACAATATGAAGTGCAATATGGAGTACCTCAAGGCTCAGTACTAGGGCTGTTACTTTTAATGCTTTACATGTTACCCTTGGGAGATATTATGGAAACATGGTGTTAGCTTTCATTGTTATGCTGATGATGACTCAGCTATATATTCCATCTCAGCCAGGTGAAACACACCAAATTAAAAAACGGAATGCATAGCTGATATAAAAAATTGGATTACAAGTAACTTCTTACTGTTAACTTCTGACAAAACAGAGGTTTTAATTAACAAACCTAAAAACCACACACGTAATAATCTAGACCACTGTCTAACACTTGATGGCTGCTCTGTCAATTCATCTTCATCAGTTAGGAACCTATGTGTGCCAGGCCCGGACATAACCATGGGCAAGGTGGGGCAATGCCCCCCTAAATGCTGTGACTGCCCCCCCCAAATGTGAAGGCATGCAAAACTCAGAATTTCATAAAAACTTTAAATAAAATGGTCACTCTCTGCTCGCTTCCAAACTAGCTACTGATTGGTAGATGTAGGGAGGGTGTGGCTACTCACTTCATTTGCTTGCTCGTCTCACTTGCTCACAGTCACAGCACGACAGAGTTCAAAACTCAAAAAAAAAACAACATTGTTCTAAATAACTTTTCTTTCGCAGTCTCTCGCCGGAATTATTTAATTACTATAACTCTGTTCTTCTTCTCTCTCTTTCTCCTCACTCATTTACAATTTGTTGAAGTGAATCAAGTAACAAGTCGACAATGCACAGATTTCTGGTTGCTAAAGCTAAACCTAGCAGTAGCAGCGGAGCTGCCAGCAGCAGTGCTACGGATTTAGCAGCAGTGGAGACAGAATCATTACCCGGTCCCGGCTCATCAGGTGGTACTGCTTGTGGACTCGCCACAAACCATTGTGCCCGGTCCAGTACCAGTACAAGTTTTTCTAGCTGCACAAGCACCACAGCCCCCGCTGCCCCCACCGTTCGCAGTCCAGTGGCTGCTGCGGATGATGTAGACACAGGCTTGAACACCATAGCACCGTCACAACCCACAGCTCTTGTTTTCCCCACTGAGCCGCTGCTATTGATATCTGTACAGAGGCATCAGGGTTATTGATAATGTTAAGGAGGCATAATTTCTTTGAAATAGGTAAATTTCTCCTAAAAGTTCTGGGTTCGTTGACGTCTGCAAATGTTATGCTGCAGGCTCATTCTGTTGACCTGTGCTGTGCTTCAGAAGTAGTCAGTGCATCTCTGCGGGCTTTGAAGCAGATGAGAGATGAGGAGAGCGAGGCATTAACCAGCATACCTGCACCAGGTGCTAAAAGAAAGAGAACAATGAGCTCACTGCTCACAGATAGTGTCCACTGTAGGCCATGCAGACGACTCCATGACTCCTTGCCAGGCTTATGGCCTTATCTGTATATGTTTTATTTCTAGGTGTGTAAAGGCCACTAACATTATCTTTTTCCTTTTTTTTTCTTTGTTGTCCTTAAATGCCACACTGTTTTCTTAATTTCATGGATTTGTATTTTGAAGAGAGGAAACCTATTTCCATTTAATTTTTATTGCTGGATATTTTTGCCATATTTTGTAATGAAACAACCCCACAAAATACAAAGCTATCCTTAATGCTGTGTCCTAGTGATCACAGTCGAGAATAAAAGACCTCAAATTGAAGTGTTTGCCTGTGTTTGGCTCTTTATTGTGAGTAGGCTGGCGACATATGTACAAAACTATTATATATATATATATATATATATATATGTACTCAAAATCGTATATTACACACGCACACACACAGATAAATATGATATTGTTATGATATTATGTTATGTTCTTCTGCTTAGTCATGTATGTACTCTTAGGTTGAATTGTTGTATGTGCTACATCGTGTCTGTAGGTGTGTTGCATTTGATTGTAAGTGGACTGCAAAGTGGTCTTCACAGGGTATTTTGACATCTAAAGTGAGATTTAATTCCGAGGGGAATTAATATGTTCAGTTTGAAGGGTACTGCGAGCAGCATAGGGAATAAGGGAACATTAATAATAATAATAATACTTTTTATTTGTTACACACTTTTCATTAGCAAAATCTCAAAGTGCTACACTAAAAACTAAAAAAACCTAAAAAACATCCACAAAATCTAAAATATCACCATTACTAAAATATAAAATCTCAGAAATTATATGCTTTCCTAAATAAAAAAGTCTTCAAATTTGCTTTAAAAGAATCCAGGTTCTGTGTAACTGTGTAACTGTGTTGGACAGGAATATGGTTCCGGAGCTGTGGGGCAACAGAGAAAAAAGCTCAACCCCCCATAGTACGGGGCTTAGTAAAAGGAACTTGAAGAAGCATGCTGCCTGATGATCTGAGGTTACGATTGGAGGTTTGTAAACTAATCAGATCTTGAAGATATGAAGGTGCCTGGCCAAAAATACATTTATAGGTTAACAGAAGAATTTTGTACTTGATCCAGGAAGAATCAGGGAGCCACAGAAGTGATTTGAGGATGGGATTGATACGTTCATATTTCCTTACTCAGTAGGATTCTTGCAGTGCTGTTTTGGATGTATTGTAACTTTTGTATGTCCTTAGCAGGAATACCAGCAAACAGTCCAGTTAAAAAACACATAAGTACTAGCAAAACCATACATTTATAGTTTATTAAATAGACAATGATGTCTATAGAAACAGCAATAATGATCTTTACAAATATAATCTGACGACATGTTTTATTAATAGCATACACGGATTGTGTAGGTTACTATGAAGTTTACTCTGCTCTTCTCCTATTTTAACATGTTTTGGGAGAAGAGGATGAATTTGCGTTTTGTAAATCCCACAGCTCGGATTCAGCGTGAACTAACATCGCCCGGTATAGATAGACTAACATGGTCATTTTAAAAGTGTTTAAACTACCAAATACATTTGCTTGCAGATTTCAGAATCGGCATATAAAAATATTTCATAATACAGTCAGTATATTTGTGAATGTTAATAATAAAAAAAGGAAAAATTAAATAAATAACTATTCATGCAGCATATTATTTTTAGTTAATTTAGTCTCTGTATTGAATAGATACCGAGGGTTATGCTTGTTTTCTTCTAATAGAGACGAAAAGTAATCCGAGCACGAGTTCCACACTCCACTCACGACCGCCTTCTTTGTAAAGGCTACCCCGCTTGCCTGTTTCCAAGTCTCTCACAGAGTTCAGAGACCAAGACGGCAGAGCCTTTTGCCTTTTGTTCTGTTGGTTATTATACAGGAGTAAATAAGCCTCTTTCGAGGGGCTTATTCTCCTCAGTGGTCAGAGCAAAATATAATGTAATATAAGTAAACAGTCGGGTTGAAGGCTCGCGTGCCAGCACAGGGCTCGTGTTCCCACTTTCCCCGCTGCTCTTTTATCTGCCGGTGCTTACACGGGAATTAATGCCCCTCATATATCGAGCAGTTTTATTCCCCTCAGTGGATAAAAGCTGTAAATAACTGAAGGACGGAAGGACCACCGCTGTTTTTTTTCTGTCCTCTACCTCGCAAAGTTCCGGGTATGATTTAATATTAGCTTGGGCCCACCCATACTTCCTGTGATGTGGGTGAGCTTCTCTAATCATCTATGCAAAGAAAACTATACTAACTATACTGTCGTCATATCAGTCCCCCTATCCAGGTTTTATGTTTGATGCTCTACCCTCTGCATTTACCCAGGCTTGGGACCGGCACAAATAGGACACTGGATTGCCAAAAAAAACATAAATGCAGCCTCAGCCCCTTTTGAGGCTGCATTTATGTTTTATTTTATTATTTTTTTTTACATTTATTTTTTGGATTTTTTTTTTTTTTTTTTACTTTTTTTTACTTTTTAAATGTGTCTGTCTGTCTGCTTTTGTCTGATTGTCTGTCTGTCTATCTATCTACCCTTTTGTTTTTTTGTCTTTTATTTAATTTATATATTTTTTTTATTTCTTTTTTTGTGTATTTTTTGTCGTTTTTATTTCTTAGTTCTGTACACAGCATGGCTTATAACAATCATTAAAGCATCAGTCGTCTGTTTTTCTGTGCAAAAAGACAGTGGCCTTCTCGTGAGCCAGATTAACTAAATTTCTCTTTCTTTCATGTAGCATAGTGCGGCGGAAGGGAGTAAGAACATGAGACAAAGTGGAGAAAGAGCTCGCGCATGATGCAGATAAAAATATTCCAATCACAAGGGAGGTAACATACATGCGATGAAGCTGAGGAAAGGCATTCTTATAACCGTGTAGATATTTGCAAACGGTGGAGAGGTCTACAAACTCTACATTGCCATAATCATCAGTCTTTTTAAATTCTTTTTCCAACATTATTTTTGCTACAAGAATCTCATTAGAAAGTTTGTCACTGTCACTTCCCACCATTTTTTGCAGAGGACTCAACATGGCAACATCCAGAAAAGAGGGAGATTGAGGTTGAAGGCAATTAACTGCTTTCATGAGATCAAGATTACTTTT
>JAUYWG010000050.1:6061039-6083235 GCA_034779775.1 Enteromius afrohamiltoni | reverse complement strand
CACTTAGGGGGGTTTTCACGGCGCTCTGCGCACCATCTAGAAAACACATACCATTTCAAAGCATAGAGATGTCTCGTTGTAAGTTATGCAGTAAGACGCAGTAAGAGTGAAATGTCGAAAGGGAACAGCAGTTTAACGTTACTGTCATGTCTGCAAGGTGAATATCGCACATAAAAAAGGCTTAAAGATTTCACAAACACATCAGATAATTTTTTTAATGCTCTCTCTCTCTTTCTGTCTCTATATATAGCTTTAAGCTTGGAAAACTGTCACGTCGTCGACAATTCTAGTCCTGGCAATAAACGTGCGTGTGTGTGTTCTGCTATCGAATTAGCACCAAATTATAAATGCTTAAGTATGTAACTTACCTTTCAAACGCACTGGAAGATAATGGCAGCTTGTGATTTCAGCAATGGCAGTGACGCGACGGGGCGTAGTCTAATCACATCTCTATGGAGTTGTATTAACACTGGGGTTGGCTACAGAATGTTGTTCCTTGCATCACCTGGTGGATATTATATGAAACGCAACAACGGTTTAAAAAAAAATAGGTGTGTTCGAGATGCACTACACCAGCCTGCCACCGGCTGACGAGAGAAGCCCCTTGCAGTCGGGGGAGGAATAAACAGACGGCCGTCAGGTCGGACACTTATAGGTTTCCGTAGTGTTCCGTAGTTATCGAAAGGCGGCTGCAGCGCCGATCAAAGTTGGACAAATTATCTTCATTGTGAATGCATTGTTTTGTAAGGCGGCAGCCGATTTCTTGCGGCGCCGCTTTAAGTCGAACGCACCTAATGTGAAAAAGCGCTTGCAGGGAGACCCGTGATCACGTGTGGCGATTTGCAGGCTGCCGTGTGAAAATAGACGCATTTTTAATGGCCAGATCTGTAACCTTAGACGGTTTTTCCGGTTTTAATTAAAATTTTAAAAGTTAGTAATTTTGTTGTGTAGTTTTTACTTTATTTTACATAACTTTAAATAATTAATTAAAAAAATAATTTTAGTTTTAGTAAAATTAATAATAATTGATCTGTTCTCAAAAAAACTAAACTAAATGTAAAAAAAAATGATCAGAATGCTTTATTAAAACAAATAAACAACAACAACAACAAAAATCACATTTAATGAAATTAAATTCATGCTTAATAAATTTACACAAAAAGTATTTGTACTTCCAAAACGAGCATTGGGTTGAAATTATGTCCAGGCCACAGATGCTGTTACAGTTAGCAATTAAGCTGCATGTAATCCTGAATACTTATACTGTAGGTCTTTAAAAAAAAAAATCTTATATGCTGCAGTATAGTTATAGATATCTTGTTCTTTCAGTAAAAAAGTCCATAGAGGTAAATTTGTGTTTAATACATTTGTTTTAAACATGTAAAATGACACAAAGTCTTTGATCTCTCATTTAAGTTATTAAAAGGCAATGTATGGGATTGCCATTGCTCCTTCACAAGCATGCAAACTTTGCTTAGAGGATTTCATATTCTAAACAGTTCTATCATTACCTCAATTCAGGCCTTGCTTAACGAAACATAAAACTTCAAAAAGCGTGTAGGTCTGGTCAAAGTCATCTAAGGAGCAGCCCAACTCTGCCAATCAGATTTTAAAGACTCAATAGGAAATGAGAGGTATAGTGTGACTGCATTAAATAAAAAAAAGATTGGCAAAGGTATAATGAGGAACAAATCGAAATGTCTTTACACAGAAGAGCGAGGATCAGTGAGAACAAGAAGAAACGAGGGGAAACAAATCAGAAATGAATTAATGAAATAGATTCTCTGTCTTTGAAGGCTTCCTTGTGTTTGTTTTTCTTTCTCCTGACATCACTAACTGCTACAAGCTGTTCATGGGGTTCAGCAGTATATTCAAATCCACTTCTCGTTCCATGTGCCAAATGCCCCAGCGTAAACTGAGATCCGAACCCGACCTCACTCTCTTGTGAAACATCTTAACTTCATTTTGGGTTGGGAAGACTTGTGCCAGAGCCACTGGTCTTTTTGTCAGGTCATTGGGAGGGGAAAACCGGTTGATGCATTCCCTACTTTCAAAAAAAAAAAAAAAGATGGAAACATAGGAGGCATGCAACAGCTCACTCAGATAAGATGGAGAAACACTAATGAGAATTGGCCAGTGTTTTTTGCATGCCTAGCCACTCCCCCATACATACAAATATAAAAGATAGCGGCATGTAAACCACCATTAACTTGACACGGCAACCAAGATCTTCTTCCTGCAGGTAATTCTTCTATCTTTCTCCAGAGAGTGAATTGGTGGTTTGCACGCCGCCATCTTATATATTCATATGTACAGGGGAGTGGCAAGGAATGCAAAAACCACTGGCCAATTCCCATTGGCATTTTTTCCAAAGATCAGAGTCGATTAGTCTCCCGACAGGACCCTATGACTTCAGTCAACAACGTAATGTCATAGTGACTGACTGAAAGGGAAAGAATTAATGGTAAGCATGTAAAATATTAAATTTAGTTTTACTATGCCTTTAAATCTTAGCTGTTTTAGCAATGCAGAAAAAAGGGTGATGTGAAAAAAAAATAAAAAAATAAAAAAATGAAGCTTGACCACTACTGGGCATGACCAAAAAACAACAGTGGGTGCAGAAAGTATTCAAACACCCTTAAATTTTCACTCTTTGTTATATTGCAGCCATTTAATCATTTAAGCTCATTTGTTTCCTTGTTAATGTACACACAGCACCCCATATTGACAGAAAAAAGAAAAACTTAAATATAGTCCTAATTATTCAGAACCTTTGCTGTGATACTCATATATTTAACTGCTGTCCATTTCTTCTGATCATCCTTGAGACAGTTCTCCACCTTCATTTGGGTCCAGCTGTGTTTGATTATACTTGTACTTATATACTGGACTTGATTAGCCATCACCTGTCTATATCAGACCTTAAAGCTCACAATGCATGTCAGAGCAAATGCGAATCATGAGGTCAAAGTAACTGCCTGAAGAGCTCAGAGACAGAATTGTGGCAAGGCACAGATCTGGCCAAGGTTACAAAAACAATAAAAAACCCTTCCTAGAGCTAGCCATCTGGCCAAACTAAGCTATCGGGGGAGAAGAGCCTTGGTGAGAGAGATAAAGAAGAACCCAAAGATCATTATGGCTGAGCTCCAGAGATGCAGTCGGGAGATGGGAGAAATTTGTAGAAAGTTTTAGAAAGTCAACCATCACTGCAGCCCTCCACAAGTTGGGGCTTTATGGCAGAGTGGCCTGGCAGAAGCCTCTCCTCAGTGCATGACACATGAAAGCCTGCATAGAGTTTGCTAAAATACACCTGAAGGACTGCAAGATGGTGAGAAATATAAAGATAAAATGATAAAAGCTAAAAGCTATTTGGCCTTAATTCTAAGGGGTGTGGAGCAAACCAGGCACTGCTCATCACTTGTCCAATACAGTTTCAACTGTGGAGCATGGTGGAGGCAGCATCATGCTGTGGGGTGATTTTTCAGCTGCAGGGATAGGACAACTGGTTGCAATCGAGGGAAAGATGAATGCTGCCAAGTACAGGGATATCCTGGACGAAAACCTTCTCCAAAGTGTTTAGGACCTCAGAGTGGGCTGAAAGTTTAACTTCCAACAAGACAATGACCCTAAGCACACAGCTAAAATAATGAAGGAGTGGCTTCATAATGCCTTCGTGACTGTTACTGAATGGCCCAGCCATAGCCCTGACTTTAAACCAATTGAGCATCTCCGGAGAGACCTAAAAGGGCTGTCCACCAATGTTTACCCTCCAACCTGACAGAACTGAAGAGGATCTGCAAGAAGGAAGAAGCTGCAAGAAGCTGTGCCCCCTAGGTCTGAGAGCCCACTCCACAAGGAGTGTTGCTTCCAGCTATGCATTGGCTCACGGCGCCTCTCCAGCAGATATCTGTAAGGCTGCAGGCTGAGCGACATCCAACACCTTCGCTGGGTTTTACGACCTCCGCGAAGAGGCTGTGTCCTCCCGTGTCTCAAATCAGTCAAGCAGGTAGCGGGAGGCTGGCTGGTGTTGGCCACAGGGTTGTTCTGTGTTTTCCTAGGGTCTGTTCCCATATATAACATCGGAGTGACTCGACTGAAGGGGAACGTCTAAGGTTACGTAGGTAACCTGCGTTCCCTGAAGGAGGGAACAGAGACGTTACATACCCTTGCCACGACCCTGGGTCGCGCTGATGCTGACTCGGCTCCTCAGCAAAACCTGCAAGTGCATTACATCCATGCCCTCTTATACTCACGCTGTGATAAGGTGCACCTGGCTGTAAATAAATGCACGTCAATATTCATTGGCTTTTTCTCATTAACCTAAAGGCGACTGGTCTCTCATGCGAGTTCACATGAGTAACGCCTCCAATCCCTTCTTCAGGGAACGTGGGTTACCTTCGTAACCTTAGACGTTTTTCTTTTTTTAAGGGGTCTAAATACTTACCGTACCCACTGTAAATAGTTGTCGTTAAACAACTTTGAATCCAGACTAAAGATAATGAGTAAAGACAGACACAGCATTGTTTCAGCTTGCCATCAGTCTTCCTTAGATGGGAGCTTGAGTGAGAAGACATTGAGTGCGTTTACATGGACCCTCTTAATGCGATTATAATGAGATTTTTAAAGTATTGCGATTAAACTTTAACTCATTTAAACGCAATACTTTGATTTAAATAATGTGATTATGCTCATAATTGCAGCAAGCATAATCGTATTAACATAGGTGACCTATGCCGACCTTAATCGTAGTATTGCCGCTCTGACCAGTCTTGTACGGCTTTTACTACTATTTCAGCTATTGTGTAATGGCAAAATTATTATTTTTCATTTAATGTCAATTTAGAAAAACGTTTAGAGCATTTTTGTTTGTTAAATAGCCTATACGTTTTTGTTCTTTAAAAGCAACCAATCGGTCAGCGACAGAAAGTGATCTGATGTTTGATTGGAGAACTGGTGCCAGAGGAACAACCTCCTTCTAAACATCAGCAAAACAAAGGAGCTGATAGTGGACTTCAGCACTAAGCAGGAGAGGAACTACTAGACCCCTGTCATCAATGAGAGCCCAGTGGAGAGAGTGAACAGCTTTAAATATCTCGGTGTTCACATCATGCAGGACCAGTCAACACTGTGGTGAAAAAGGCCCGACAGCGTCTCTATCACCTCAGGCACTTGAGAGACTTTAGACTGCCCTCCAAGGTGCTCAGGAACTTTTATTCTTGCACATTGAGAGCATAAAGTCCTATCTCTGATTATTGGAAATAATCGCATTATTTGTGTGCATGTAAACATAGTCATTGTTACTCAATTGAATTGCCTCACGTTTGGTTACAATGCCAATGGTGTAATAATGAATGTCAGAGGTTTTAGCCATGTGCTATGGTCATTGAGTTTAGAGAGGAACCATTCTGCTAGAGGGTCTTACCAACCTAACTACTCTTGCCAAAAGAGGAAGAGAAAATAAAGTTATTAAAGTTCATGACCCCTAATATGATCTGATTGCTTGGCCTACAGACAGACTACTGTGCAGAATGGAGACAGTATGTTCAAGGCTTGCATAAATGTTGAATGCATTAAGGATGATTATATTGGTTTACAAAAGGAAATTATAAATATTTAAATATCTTTTAAATATTTTAAATTGTGGTTGGATGCCCCAAAGAAAACTCTCTGTCCTAGCAATCAATCTATGTGGGAGTAAAACCACATAATGAGAGAAAAGGGCATTGCTGAAATGGCTTCTCTCAAAAACGAAATGTTGTCACGTTGTGAAACAAGAATAACTTTAGTCCACTTAACCAGTAATGCGCTATAAGGATATAGGGGTGGGAATCTTTTGGTACTTCGCGATCTGCTCATATTCCCATTCTGGGATCCACAATCCAATTCCAAAACGATTCATCATATCCCTTTTTTTTGTCAAATATGACAAAGTGAAATGAAGACTTTTATTGCTTTTATTTTAACAAAATTATTTTCAGGATCGACAAGCTCTGAATTAAACATGGAAAAATCATGTAGTTCATAGTTCACTGCTAAGAACAATTGTAAAGAACAAACAGTTCTCAATCAACAAGTGGGCATGATAAGCACCTGTAACATTGTGCAAAATCCTTGGTTATCCACTACCGAGTAAGGGCGCAAATCCTTGGCAAAGAAACCCATCACTGACCGGGTAATTCGCTTGGCCTTTTCAGAATTCGATGGAAGCTTTGCTACTTGCTCAAGGGTTCTTAGAGTGAAACCGGCAAAAGAAGAGAGTTCGACAGCATTTGTAATAGTGTGTTTTGTGTTTTTGTTTCCAGCGCTTACTCGCGATATGATTGAACACATAATCGATTCTGAATCTTTGAGAATCGATTTAGAATCATTAGAAAAAGAAATGTGATGCATCAATTTTTTTTTCCACCCCTATATTAATCATAATCTTATTAGTCATAAAACATCTGAAAGCTGGTATATTTACTTCCTTGGAAACAATTAAACAATTCTCTGCATGCCAAGAAAACATCCAACATAATTAAAATAAAACACAAACATTCTGACAGGCCTGCTCCCTTCAGTCAGCTCCCTGAACATTTTTTTCTTCCTGAGAAATGCCTCCTCTCACTCTCTATTGCAAGTCTTTTATAAGACCAGCACTTTAAAGGAAAAAAGGAATCAATAATGTTAGCGTCAAAGATGTCTGATATTGCTGCCCATTCACACCAAAATAAAGACCCAAATAATTAAGTCTTTACTGGGTCTCGTTATTCTGCAGTAAGCACAAATCAACATTCCACTTGTCCTAATGACTTCTTGGCATCTTTCAAACAAAATAAAGAATGCTTTCCATAAAATGCCCATAACGTTATGAGAGGGGGTCAAAGGCAAACAATGCAAGGTTAAATTGCTTATCACTGGTGGGAAATTCTTCCGTGCTTGTGTTATTCATCCTTGTGTGCGAAGGAACAGTGGGTTATTTAGGAGCTGGGTAATAAAGGTTATAAAAAGGACCACCACTCCGCTCCAATGGACTAAAGGAGTGCTTCTATGTTGTGTGGTGGTGACTACATTTAGTTTGAAAGTGACACTTTAAATTCTTGCACATGGAGTAAAAAGGTTTTGTAAGCGTGTGTGTGGACAGTTGTCTCATTTAGTTTCACATGGAAGCTAAAACTGTAGTAGTTCCAATATTAAAAAAGCCATCTGGAAAAAGATTGTTTGGCATATCTGATTTACATATTGAAAGTGAACTGAAATGCAGTCAAAATCATGGAACAGCAGTGCAGAAAATGAATCGTCTTTGGAACGTTTCTCAACCAATCAAAAATTGTCAAAATGTCAAATTCTATGACAAAATAATAATTTTTATTTTGGTCTTTAAAGCACAAATGACATTTGATTTTGTAAACCATATTGTGCCAAATGTATTTTAAATGTATGCCTCTAATATTCTAAAAATACACCATCATTCAAAAGTTTTTAAATATTTACATTTTTTAAATGTTTTTAAAGAGGTTTCTTATGATCACTAATATTGCATTTATTGATCAAAAACACAGTTAAAAGTGATATTATGATATTTCTACAATTCTAAATAGCTGTTTTTATTTTTATTTATTTAAAAAAAAAAAATTTTATTTCACTTATGTATGTGTTTGTATAGAAGCCCTTTTCTGCTACTGAATAAAAGTATTTAAAAAAAAGGACTTTTGCAACTTTTTATCTCACAATTCTGACTTTTTTCAGAATTGTGTGATATGAACTCTCAAATGCAAGTTATTGTAAGGTTTTGGGATTCTGTTTCGAGTCCTGTTTTCATGTTGTTTATTTTTTTAAAGGTGCAGTGTGTAATTTTTATCTGCATTTAGCAGTTTTAAGCGAATTTTAAGTCCCCCCGCTCACCCCGCCCTTTCAAAAGGACAAAAATGATGTCATCTGTTACACCTGACAGTAGGCAAACAAGCAATGAGGATTCTGTCAAATTGTAAGTCAAAGAATTATATTTAGTTAATTATTCAGTAGACCAATATGTTATTGCGAATATTACTGTTACTCATTGATCATTGTCTCAGGTTTATTTGCTGACTTTAGTAGGGAAATTTTCTCAGAATTGTGACATATACCGTACACTTACAATTGCGAGTTATCAAGACCAACTTTAAAGGGTAAAAAAACCTGATATGTTCTCAGAATTGCACATTTATATAACACAATTCTAACTTCATATCATGCAATTCTTGCTTTATATCTTACAATTGTGACTTTATATCTCACAATTCTGAAAAAAAAAAGGTCAGAATTGTGAGATACCTTTTGGAAATGAGCTTCCATAGTTTGGTGACACAGAATCTGAACTGAGTAAAATTATAACACAGAAACCATAGTTCAGCTCAAGTACAATTGCTCTAATTCTAATGCCGAAGACTCCTAATTTAGAACCTTCCTGACCCGTAAGACTTCCTTTTGCAGTTTCTAAAGAGCCACTGATCTGAAAAACTATCCTAATTTGAAATCCAAGCTGAAAACTCATTTTAAATGCACAACATTAAGCATTATTCCTCTGAATCCCTTAAAATATGAGTTTCAAAACAAGGTATGGAATGAGAGCTGTTAATGAGGCTTCACTGAACAGCATGCTATCTGAACACACAGGCTTTTGACTTCCTTCCCAAACTCATAGAGTACTGTTTTCCTTCCCTTCTGAGTCTTAGTGTTCATGTATACACAACAGGAAGCAGAGGTCAATTGTAGAGGTCTATTCAAACAAAAGAAGTGTGAAAATCTGTATTTATATCAGCACACACAATGATTCAGTTTGCGCAACAACAGAAATGTCCAAACCCTCTATATATTCTCCAAAATAAATCAACTAAAAATAAGTCCAAGTGCCAAAATCAGAAGATGAGTGTTGTTTTTCAAGGCTTTCAGGGGGTTGAAATGTTGCCAACAAAGACACAGGACACTCAAGATGTCACAAAGGGAAGGACACACAAACAAGACTGAATTAAAGAGCAAAGTAATGCAGCAGTTTGGTCAAAATAGAACACAATAGACTTAGTTTACTTTCTCTGCACAATCCCCTTTTCTTCTTCACCCTGTCCACAAATGGTAGCACAGAACACCAATCAATATTGATAACCAATTTCATCCACCTTTAGTGCTTTGTCCTTAAGTTTGCTTGCTTGTCAAATTTCATCAGTGATGGGAGTAACATGTTACAAAAGTAATATATTACAGTAATATATTACTTTTTGCTGTTACGCAGTAGTGTTCCTAATCAAATTTCAGTAATATTTTACTTGTTACATTTTCAATAATGCTTGCGTTACAACACACTCTTAGCCAAAAATTTTAATTGTTCAAAAATCAGTAAAACACCACATTAAGTAATAAGTCAGCTCTATTTTCTGTTCATGGTCAATTATTATCCATGTGTGGTGTCCAAGTTTATAAATGAATACTAAAGGACAGCTTCTAATATATATGTGTAGAGCGATTTATTTAATTGATTGCTGGGGTAACCTTGTATGAGTGAAGCGGTTTTACAGAAGTGTCGCGAGGCTACTAGCCCAACAGTGGAAATGATTTCGGTCTCTGTGTCCCAGGTCCGAGGCTATTAGCTCCGCCCGGCTCGCACTGGACAGTGGTCCTTCTACCAAAACAGCTCATACTTTTTCAGCTATTAAAATATTTCAGATTTTTGTAAAATGGCAAAATAATAATATTTAGTTTAGTTTTTTTATTAAGGTAATTTAGAAAAACGCTTGGAGCATTTTTGTTCATTAAAAATTAAGTTTTCGTTTTTTTAAAAGTAATGTTCATTTTTTACCTTTTCAAATCATCACAACTTGCCTAAAATAAAATAAAACATTTCAAGCATATAACACCGTTCAAACATTAAACCTGCGCTGTAATAACACGTGCGATGGGATGATGGTATATTCACTTTGTGCGGAGAATAAAGCAGGCTCTTGCAGCAGGGGGAACCAGTGGAAACAAAAAGGCAGACGGCATCATTTTTTTCTGATAGGCTAAAGGTAAGAGTAATACTGTAAAGGGTCTACTTTTATTTGTGTGTCCACGCAAAAAAAAAACAACAACAAAAAAACCCCACAAAAACCAAAAAAAGACATGAATTAAAAAAGCTTTAAATTACCACTTAACAAAAAAAGAATAATCCTTGAAGATGATTTAAGGTGCGTCAGAGGAGATGGTGAGTCAGGAAATTTATCTTTGTGGCACGGACTCAGAAAACACAAAAAAAAAATTAAATATCTTCCTACTTTTTTCCTCTGACATATTCCTGGTAATGATACTATTGCTGAAGCTGTGACAAGCTTTAGTCTATTGCGTGTATTTGAATGCAGAACTCTTATAATACAGGAGTAATACAGGAGTCATGTAACACATTACAATTTTTAATCAGTAATATTGTAATGTAAGGCATTACTTTTAAATAGTAGTAACAAGTAACAAGTAATACATAATATATTACAGTAAGTAACATGCACAACACTGAATTTCATTGATTTAATACATTCTCCATCTTTGTGACCATTGGCTATAAAGTCAACAAGCAACATTAGCACAGGTGAGAAAGATTTCAGATTTACATTTGATATAGATAATTAAGCTACAGATAACAACAAAAAATGCTGGTAAAAAAAAAGAGAGAGTGTGTTTGTATATATATATATATATATATATATATATATATACACAGATATACACACACACACACACACACATATATATATAATTTTCCTATCGCAGTATATTTTACAAGAAAATATTTATGTTTTTCTACATTACAATTTTGCATTTCAAATGTTATACGCAATATCTGTGTAAAATAAAAAGCATAACCAAAGTATGTTTTACAAAACAAAAAAGCTATTTCAGTATTTAAAATTTTTAAACATTTACTTCACTGTTGTTGTGAGAGATCACTTGGAGCGTTTGGATCCATTTGCAGGCTTTAATGTAGAATAGTCAACAGGCAGAGTTCGGTACACCAGAATACGGGATAATCAGAGACAAGGCAGATAATCGTGGTCGTTAAACAGGCAGATAAAGTCAGGGCAGGCAGCAGAAATTGTAAATACAGTTCCAGGCAAAAGGGTCAGGGCAGGCAGCGAGAATCCAAAAGACGTACAACAATCAGAAACCAGAGAAACAAACAGAAAATAACGCTCAGAATTACTACCGGAGGTGAATAAGACTTTGCAAGTTTATATAAAGCAGATAATGCCGAACACCTGCAGAAGCAAACGAGCCAGGTGAGTTGGGAAAAAGAGTCTGGGTGAAGCTAAAACTCTGGCGAAGGTTCCCGCCGCTGTGGCCCTCTCGGCTGGTGACAGATGTCGCTCCTTTACCACTATCTGTCAGTCTATTACTCATACTACAATTCCCAGCTACCATTGCACCTTTTCGCCTACACACACCCACAGCTGCTGGTTTTACTAAGGTTTTACTACTGTCATGGCATTCATTCCCTAGCAGTTTCCTCGTCATTTCCTGGTGTCTTTCGTGTACCTGTCTTGAGCCAGGTTTGACTCCCGCTCTTTCTCTCTCTCTCTCTCTCTCTCTCTCTCTCTCTCTCTCTCTCGGCTGCTAGTTATCCATTCTTTCTAAGATTCTCAGAGTCACTGTCCCTGTTAGCCTTGCCGTTTCCGGCAATCATCAAGAGACCATTTCCTTTTTTGTTTTCCATTCCCCTTTAGCACCCATTGTGTTAGGGCACCCTTGGCTAATTCAACATAATCCTCAGATAAATTGGGCTGAAGGAACTATCCTTTCGTGGAGTGTGTTGTGTCATGTCAAATGTCTTATCTCTGCTATCCCTGTCGTGTCCTCTGTATCTGTGTTTCAGGAGGAGCCTGGTGAGCTTTCTGGCGTGCAGGAGGAGTACCTTGATCTGCAGGCGTTTTTCTGCCGGTCCCGGGCCGCCTCGCTTCCTCCTCACCGTCCGTACGATTGCAGTATAGACCTCCACGCCACCGCGGGGTAAACTTTACTCACTCTCCCGGCCCGAACGCGCTGCGCTGGAGAAATATCTTGCCGAATCTTTAGCTGCGGGCACTATTGTTCCTTTGTCCTCCCCCACGGGTGCTGGGGTTTTTTTTGTCACTAAGAAGGACGGCTCGCTGCGTCCCTGCATTGACTATCGAGGTTTGAACGACATAACTGTCAAGAATCGTTATCCTTTGCCACTCATGTCGTCAGCCTTCAAATTATTACAAGGAGCTAAGGTCTTTACCAAGCTTGATCTCCGTAATGCTTACCATCTAGTGCGTATTAAAGAGGGAGACGAATGGAAGACGGCCTTTAATACTCCTTTAGGTCACTTATAATATCTTAGGTCACGAATATCGGGTCCTTCCGTTCGGGTTATGCAACGCCCCAGCCGTTTTTCAGGCGCTCATTAACGATGTTCTTAGGGACATGCTAAACATTTTTGTCTTTGTCTATTTGGACGACATTCTGATTTTTTCTTTGTCCAGGTCCGAGCACATTCAGCATGTCCGCCGCGTACTTCAGCGCTTATTAGAGAATCGTCTTTTTGTCAAAGCAGAGAAATGCGATTTTCACGTTAATTCAGTAACCTTTTTAGGTTTTGTCGTTTCTGAATGGCCGGTGCCTGAGACCCGTACTGCTCTTCAGAGATTTTCAGGATTCGCCAATTTTTACCGGCAGTTTATTCGGCTTTTCGGCTCTGTGGCTGAGCCTCTTACCGCTCTAACCTCTACCCTGTCTAGTTTTGTCTGGTCCGAGGCTGCTCAACAAGCCTTTGACAAATTAAAGAATTTGTTCTCCAACGCTCCTATTCTAATCACCCCAGACACGACTAGACAGTTTATAGTCGAGGTCGATGCCTCTAGTGTTGGCGTCGGGGCTGTTTTTATCCCAACATTCGGCTGTTGACGGTCGGGTGCATCCGTGCGTTTTTTTTTTCCCATCGGTTATCGCCGGCCGAACAGAATTACGACGTCAGTAACCGTGAATTGCTGGCTGTTCGTTTATCTCTCGGTGAGTGGTGTCACTGGCTTGAGGGGGCTGCCCTTCCGTTTGTCGTCTGGACCGATCACCGTAACCTCGCCTACATTCAATCTGCGAAAAGGTTAAGTGCCCGTCAGGCTTGCTGGACCTTATTTTTCGATCGTTTTAACTTCACCATCTCCTATAGACCCGGTTCTAAGAATACTAAGCCTGACACACTTTCCCGTATTTTTGAACCTTCCGTGAACTTGCCTACCTCAGAGTCTATCCTACCTAAGGACCTGGTTATTGGGGCCCTTAGCTGGGGTATAGAAAGTCGAGTAAAGAAAGCTCAGTCTCGCGCCTCGATTCCCCCCGGCTGTCCTTTGGGCAGACTTTTTGTTCCTGCTTCCATGTGCCCCGCGGTACTCCGTTGGATTCATGCCTCTCGGTTAGCTGCCCATTCCGGAGCTAAAGGGACTTTGGCCTCGGTTCTCTGTCGTTTCTGGTGGCCTTCTGTCGCTCGCGACGTTCGCCGTAATGTCGCCGCCTGCGCGGTTTGCGCTCAAATTAAGTCCATTAATACCCCTCCGGCCGGTCTGTTGCGACCCCTGCCTATTCCGTACCCGCCCGTGGTCGCACATATCCCTAGACTTTGTGACCGGGTTGCCACCTTCAGCTGGCAATATGGTCATTCTCACGGTTGTCGATCGCTTTTCTAAGGCGGCTCATTTCATTCCTTTACCTAAACTCCCGTCGGCCGAAGAGACCGCCCTTACTATTTTTGACAGAGTCTTTAAGATTCACGGCCTGCCCTCAGACGTTGTTTCTGACAGGGGACAGCAATTCATTTCTCAATTTTGGAGAGAATTCTGCCGCCTCATCGGAGCTACCGTCAGCCTTTCGTCCGGGTTTCACCAGCAGAACAACGGGCAAGCTGAACGCATGAATCAAATTCTCGGGCGCTTACTCCGTACTTTGACTAATCATAATCCTGCCTCTTGGTGTCAAAATTTAGGCTGGGCTGAATATGCGTATAATTCTACGCCGTCGTCCGCTACGGGGCTTTACCCTTTTCATGCCTGTCTAGGTTATCAACCACCTGTTTTCCCCTCTCTTGAAGCTGAATCATCCGTTCCCTCAGTCCAGGCTCTGATTAATCGTTGTCGGCAGACTTGGAGAAGGGTGCGGGCCGCCCACTTAAGGACTAGAGAGCGCAGTCGCATTTCGGCCAATCGCCGTTGCTCTCGGGTTCCACGCTTACATTTGCGGACAGAGAGTTTGGTTATCTACTCGCAACCTCCCTCTTCAGACACCATCTCGTAAGCTTACGCCTAAATTTATTGGTCCCATCTCCATTGACGAGTTCACAGTCCTGTGACGGTACGTCTTAAGCTTCCCCCCTATTTACGTCGAGTCCACCCCGTTTTTCACGTCTCATGTCTCAAGCCCGTTATATGCCCCCCCTCCCATTCCTCTCCCCCCATCGTGGTCAATTCTACTCCGACCTTTAGGGTCAAGAAATTGCTGGCTGTCCGCCCCCGGGGTCGGGGCATTCAGTATTTGGTCGATTGGGAAGGTTACGGCCCGGAGGAGAGGAGCTGGGTGCCTTCCCGGGACATCCTGGACCGCTCGCTTATCGAGGATTTCCTTCGCTCACGTCATGCCCCTCCTTTGGGAGCGCCTGGAGTTATCCCCATCTGAGCTCGCGCTGATTGCGCAACACCTGTCTCTCCTTTTCGCTCTGATTACCTTCCCCTTATCTGTCTGGCTAACACTAACCTTGTTGTCAGTTTGTTACTTTGTATTGCTGTCCGTTGCTATGCTGTCTCTTGTGAAGGTTTGATCAGCTTAATTCTTTGGTTAGTTAATAGTCTAAGTCTAGTACTGTTTCTTCAAGTCTCTCCCTGTGTGTGTGCATCAGTTCCCGGACGCCTGCTGAGACTGCTCGCCTTTTTTGGGACATTCGTTTTGGGACAAACAGATGGATTTGATTTGGTCCACCCAACGTTCCCCGTCCTACATTCATTTAGTTCCCTGTTTGATGTACTGAACTTGAGAGCGTCTGGAAGCCGCTCCTAGGGGAGGGGCTCTGTAATGATGAGCTCCCACCCTGACCTCCAGATGACACTCCTTCACCACTGTCTTTCAGTCTATTACTCGGACTACAATTCCCAGCTACCATTGCACCTTTTCGCCTACACACACCCACAGCTGCAGCCCATTCACCATTCATCATTAGGACACACATAAATACTGGACTTTTACACATAGAAAGCGCAAGGTTTTACTACTGCCATGGCGTTCATTCCCTAGCGGTTTCCTTGTCATTTCCTGGTGTCTTTCGTGTACCCTTTTTGGGCCGTTTATCTGTGATTGACTGTGTGCTGCCTGGTTATAATCTTCTGCTTTGTTTATTGACTATGATTTTGAACTGTCCACATTGACCTGTCTCCTGGTGTGAGTTCATCCTGTCTAAAATAAAGTTATCTGCAAATAGGTCCGTACGCCTCCGGCTCACTGGTTACAACTGTGTTTTGCATATTGTTCATTTGTAATTATTAGTGAATATAGCAATTTCTGAAAGCTATAAATTTGTAGCATAAATAAACTAATAATGTTTAGCTGTCTTGATATCATGTTAAAAAAAAGCCTCATTAAAAGAAATAAAAAACTTCAGCATTAACAGCTAAAGAAAACGCAGCCGAGGCCTCATCAACATCGCAGCGCATGAACTGTGTTCCTGCCCGGTAGCCCTCGTTAAAAACCTCCACAGCAACTAACAATTACAAAGACAGCATGGAAGATCATTGCACATAAAATGCCCTCTTTGTTCCACTGCCCAAACAGAGGGTGCTCCCCGTGCAGTTTGAACAGATGGATTTGATTCTGTAAGGAAACTAGAGAATGTTCAGCGCCAACCAGATGAGAGATGCACCAGAATAAATCTATGGTCAGTGCATGTATTGCAGTGATCTGACGTTACTGCATAGGCATTGCAAGTGAAAGTGCTGACTGTGGCCATAGAGCCAAAGTAATGGGAAATTAAATGCATGATTTCAGTGACATGCTATGCATTCAATCAAGATAACTGGGTTAAAACAAACATTACCGAACTTGACACAGAGTCATTTACCATTAAAAATTTTTTTTTATGTTTTTGTATGATTCTGAATACTTTAATAATACACTTTTCTAAGAAAAACAAATGTAACTTTTCTTAAATAAAAGATCTGTACCACATATTAAACATATTTATTATTTATTTATTATTAATAATGTTTTTAAGCACATGCAAAATCCTTATTGCACATTTTAAAATATATTTTTAAAATAAAATATTTTTAAGGTAAAGGGGCATTCTACAACCTGAACAAGCATATATATATATATATATATATAGTGCTGTAAAGCAATTAATCATGATTTATCACATTCAAAATATAGGTTTTTGTTTCTATAATAAATGTATGTGTACTTTGTTTATATATTAAATATATTTTATATCATATAAAATATAGTAAAATAAACATATAAATGCATAAATATATATATATACCTTTATTATATAAACAATAACATTGATTTTGAATGTGATTAATTGCGATCATTTGACAGCACTAATATATATATATATATATATATATATATATATATACATATATACAAATTTTAAGTTGTACGACATACGATTTGAGAAAGTTTGCCTTGTCAACTAGATCAAATAAAATACATTTAATTTATAATTTCTCTAATTTTATGCCATAAAACTTAACTTAAATTTAAAATTAAAAAAGAAAATATATAATACAAATGTTTTAAAAAATATGAATATTAAAAAGATATTAAAATAACACTAAATATTATTCTTACTGTGTGACTCATTTATTAACCTTGATATCAGGTTATCAGGACAATATCACCCTGACATTTGTTCTTATTACTTTATATTCCCAGACAATATTGAACTGAATCTAATTCAGAAAAAAAATTCACAGTATGTATGAATTTCATTTTTACAGAGCCTCTAAATATCACATCTTCCAGGGATGGAAGACATTGACAGTAAAATACTCCTCTGCGGTCATGGCTTGCACTGCCCTCCACTCACAATAAAGTTGAATAGTAATTTCCTGATGGACCTCCTTCAAAATAATATTTTAATATTACTGTCATATTTCAGCCTGCAGTTATGTAGGCTAAGTGAGATTAAAAAGCATAAATTAGAAGCACACATACAAGCTGGATGATGCAGCAAACATAATAAAGAAGAGTTGGTCCATCTAAATTGGCCTGTTAATGTAAGCATGCATTCAGGGTCACTATTGGCATACACTGGCTTCTTTTATGCTCCATACAAAGCAGTCAAAACCGAGTATCTTTTCAAGAGGGAAGCCAACAAAAAATAAATACCCTAAATAACAGTCATGCTGATCCATTCAGCATGCAGCAAGGAAATAACATGGGCTAACCTATATTTTTGTGACGCATTACCTGTATGATGGAAGAGCTGAGCCTGCATTGCTTTCACCTTGGTCTAATTTGTCCGGTCAGGGTGACTTGCTGACTGTATTTCTCTAACATAGAAACAGCAGCGAGGCTATATCAAAGACACTCTGTCCTTACGTGACCCTGGATTAGCCTGAATGTCAATTGCCGATAGGGACTGCAGCTAATCACCGGTCAACTAAATGTGTACTTAAAATGACCCTACGTAATCAATTTGCACACTGCTAAAAAACAAGCTGCTGAATTTACAAAGCCTCAAATCTCATACTCTCTTCAAATTACTTGCACGTTTGATGCATGCATGAAAAACTTATTATCAGCCCAGACCAAAATGCTATATTGCAATTATATGCAATTAAACAAAACCTCTTAGATATTACTTTTAAACAGATTTAAATTCAGTGACAAAGCCTGCACTATACTCTGGTGGTAATCATTAATTCTACATTATGTTTCATTAACTACTACTTATGTTTCTTATTACTTAAGTGAGCATTTCTCCTGTCTGACCTGCAAAAAGCCAACATTAGGAACTAGTCTATCAAAGCGAACTAGCATGACCCATGACCTAACCCTGCTATTTAGCAAATGCTTTATTTATGCTTAGAATTGCTTGCTGCGTTCATTTTTCCACCCTTCCCATTGGGCTACAAACTATATAATTATAGTCATTCTGTTTTTCTAAAAGGGAGGCGGAGAGTTTCTCCTATTTTAACCTAATATTTAAGGAAACAAAAATGGAAGGTGCCACTGGCAAAGCGCCCAATAATAGGTCAATACTTCCAGACTCTGCGGCTTCAGTCCTTTTTCTCTTGGGCACTAAAGTAGGCCCCTTAACCCTCTTGCTCAAACACACCCATTCTTTCACTTGTTCTACATCATACTTTTACACAAACACTTTTTAGAACTATTCCAAGCTAAGTGTTTCTTAAACAAGACAGTGGAATCTGAATCTTCACTGAACATAGAATTTGCATCCCAAAAGAAATAAAATATACTATGCACTAGCAAATAAGGTAACAAATGCTATAAAAAAAAAACATTGTGGGAACAGTTTAAATATATATTTCTAAAATGCAGAATGGTCAATTTTCTTGAGATGATTAGAACATCATTTAAATGTGACTACAAAAACAAAAAACAAAAAAAACTTACATCACATACATATAATCATAAGGTTGTTCCAAGATCATTTGGTTATTTAATATGTGGCTTTTCTTTTTGGAAATTTTGAGTGACACACAAGATGGTACAAAATATTTACAACAGACACAAGTTTTTTGTTAATGTTTAGATCTCAGTTATAAGCTAATGATTTAAACTTTATAATGACACCTATTGGAATGGATGCATTAGGTTGGTAACTGCTGCCACATCACTAAGCTGTTTATTTAGTTTGGACATTTAATTTAGATATTAATATGACATAGACACTTATTAATAAAACATAAGCCATAAAAATAGGCAAAAATGACTGAATGCATCTTTAAAGTAATAAAAAGCTTCTATTAATTAAATGTCTAATAATGTGATATTGTAATCATAAAAAAGTAAATAGCTAAATAAAAATATTTATTTTAAAAGTTAGATACATTAAATAAAAAAAAAATAATAATAATAATTTAATGCAAGATTTTTTGCATTAATTGTCATTAAAAGAAATACCAATTAAAGTGTATTAACTGTGTGAAAACAAGAGAAATAGCTTTCTGTTGCTTAACAGTTAATATAACTTAATATAATGGAGCACTTACTCATGCTACCGCAGACATCCCATCCAAGCTCGCTAGGTAAACTTCACCGCAAACTTGCATATTAACTTTAAGGTAAGTCCAATACAAGATGTCACTTTATCATTCTGTAAAAGATGAATTACCCACCAGTGCAGACGCTCAACAGAAGCCCCATGAGAGGTAGAGGTCCGTGAAAAAACGTGCTATTCCCAAAGATGTGTCTTACTTTCTCTCCCATGGTTTCAGACTGCAGTAGTGAGTTTCTCGTCGTTGAACCAACTGATCCACAGCAGCCGAACCGCGCGTGGGCGGTACCTTCAGTCCAGCAGCGGTTTCCGACTAAAAATAAACCCGTCAACAATGCGGAGCATGGCAATGCTGTTAGCGTTTACTGTTTTTTTAGACACAAACCATTCATGAAATTATGATAACAACAGCTAAATAAATGGAGAAAATATGGCTGCACTGAGTCAAAAAACGAAAAGGTGTCCGGGATGTTAGGAAGCTCCTTTAATCGATATATGTGTTCAGTCGGCTAATATAGGCTGTTCATCTGTGTTGTTGTCAGCATTACTATTACAGATTATTTAACACCATTTGCTCATGCTGGAATACGCTTGCTAAAATGTTCCTTGTAAAATTAAACAAAAGTAGGTTATATTGGAACGGCTTGGCTCAATGGGGTGCTGGGAGATGTCGCCCGGTTCACTCAGATTAAAGAGTGAGCCATGCTGGGCACGCTTTCCATCCTTGTGTTAAATTTTCCAAGAGTGATAAATCCCCAGCTGAGTGGTGCCACCAATCAATCATTTTTACTGGCTCTCTTCTGAATGTAACTCTTCTCTCACTAAAATGCAAAGACTTCTAAAACTTGATGCACAGACAAACAAATATTTGGGTGGAGTTTCAAAGAGGAAGCTTATTCAAATTCTATTTGGTAATTAGCATTTTCTTTTTTTAACTTTGTAACTAAAAATCTCCTATAACTAAAGATCTGCTGATACAGTGTAGCATGATCTTAACGGTAACTATAATAAAGAGAAAATTTAGCAAGAATTTTACAGAGGGCCCCTGAGCTAACTGAGAATCTAAAATCCCTTAGAAAAATCTCAGTATAAATGCTGGCCAGATCAATCCTTAATAAACTGAATTTCTATGTCTGTAGGAAAGCAGGCTAATATGCAACACTGCTGGACACGAAAAAAAAATTAGAGGCTACTAAACTTTTGAAACCTGTATTAAATATAATTTGTGACACTGAGAGTCGAAAACAAACAAAAAAAATCTGTATAACATAAACGTAGATATTGTTCAGAATGAAGAATGTATGGTCATCTAGAAAACGCTGCAATAATAAGTCAGCGGTTTTGAACAAGAAGTTGAGAAAATTATTACAGAAATCTATTTTGCGTATCCATTTACTATTAGGCTATTTGTTTAGAGTTAATAACAGACTTCTGTATTGTAATTATATTAAACTATTATTTTACATTACATTCAAGCAGCCAAACCCTTTCCCTTTTTCCATAAAAAGCATGACATTGCCCTCTGTTGGTCAAAACTGTTAACTTCTACATAAAACTGACAAAAGCATCCTAACTTAAGTTACAGTAATTATAACGTTGCTAATGTAATTTAATTAGTTTGCGCGTTAACTTTTTTTTATAATGCATTGGACAATGCAATAACACAGCCCCACAAAATATTTGAAATACATTTCAATTCGTTGTCAAACTTGCAGTGACCATAATTCAGTAAAATAATAATAATTGATTGGAATTCACACATTTGGCAAAAGTGGTTATTTTTTTTTCCTTTTATTAGTATAATAAATAACAGTTGATCGCTAAAAATATAAAACACATTGATAATAACTTTGAATACACTGGAATATCACAACATGTGACATGATTTGATTGTTGCATTAACACACATGTAACTGCACAAAAAAATAAACAATATTAAAATATATACATATATATACACACAAATACTAAATTGATGTTACTTACAAAGCAATTTCTTTGCAGGCTTCACCTCTACATACATTTTATATGCATCTTACAAGCTGCATTAATCACTTAATAAAGTTTTTCTTTTACTTTTACCTGCTCTATCGTTTTGATAATCAACCATATCAAATCAATAAGGCCTTCAAAAGCAGTGCTTCTTTGTAATTCCAGAACAAAAACTGGAAAATTCTTATTATTCTTATTAAATTTCAAATTCTTATCAAGGTGCATTCTTGATTCAGTCATATTCAGTGATTCACTGCTGGCTACAGAAAACCAATGTCACAAACATGTAGTTTGTCTAGTCTTCACGAAGGTAGGCCTCTGGAATATCTTCCAGATCATTAATATCAATGCTGGAGGCATATTCAGCCATTCTCTGTATTTCTTCTGCTTTCGTTTCGGCCAGTTTTTTCTCAGCTTCCTTAGAGATCTTTTTAAGCTCTTCCACCTTGCATTGTGCCACCTGCAGAGTAGTCTTTGTTGCTGTGCATGCATGCTCTGCTCCTGTGAAATATTAAAGATAAATCAGTTGTCATAATTGTTTTTTTTTTCAGTCTTAATAATAGATAAAGTCTAATAATTAAGGAAAACGTATAAACATACCTGAATTGTAGGCTGCTTCTGCTGACAACTCACAGATGTTGATGGCATTCATCCAATTTGACTCAAAGCGTTTGCATTCTTCCAATCTATCACTAACCTTAAAAAGAAGCAAAAAACACACTTAACACTCTGAAATCAAGTGTTCTCTTAAATTAAATATAATTAGGCTACCTTGATATCCACAAGATAATTAAGATCTACGCTATTGCAAAATGTAAACAACACTTTTAAAGGAATAGCATTTACCTCCACTCTCTGGCCAATGATCACCTGCCAAATGCTGTCCTCTTCAGCAGGGGTCAGTTTTCCTATTGAGGTTATGTATCGCTTCTGAAGGGCAATGAGTGTATGTAGTGCCTGAGAAAGATAAATATGG
>JAUYWG010000050.1:6031853-6047824 GCA_034779775.1 Enteromius afrohamiltoni | reverse complement strand
ATCTCATTTTATTCATTTAAGGGTCATTGTAGCTGATGATTATAATAATAATGATGATAGTTTAATACCGTATACCGTGAAACCGTTATATTTTCTGAGACGATTATCATACCGTGAAAATACCGTTACAACCTTATGTGTGACATCTTGCTCCATTACCATGAGTGGAGTGGTGCAGGAGCAAGAAGGTGGGGGTGGGAGGAGGAGCCGGACTGGAATAGATGAGTGCTGCTGTTGTTCCATGTCAAAGCAGGAAAGAAGCTATTTATCTCCTCTGCCAGCGGCGCACTCAAGTGTCCTGTTGTCACATCACATTCTCTGTAGTTAGTGATGTCACAAATGCCCTGCAACACTTTTATTGTTTATGTTTTGGCTGTTTTGATACCTTTTTTCAGGTCGGATCGGGCGGCTCTGTAGAGGGCTCTGTCACCTGATCTGAAGGCAGCATTGCGAGCTTTGAGGAGTCTACAGACCTGGCTGTTCAACCAGGGTTTCTGGTTTGGAAAAACCTGGATGTTTTTGTCTACAGTCACATTCCCAATGCAGAACTTGATGTAGTCTAGCACTGTTCCTGTGAATGTTTCCAGATCCTGATGTTCAAACATGTCCCAGTGTGTTAGTTCGAAGCAGTCCTGTAGTCTGGAGAGTGCATTTTCAGGCAAGATTTTTACAGATTTTGTAGTGGGCCTGGCGCTGCAAATGAGGGGTGTGTTGGCTGGAGAGAGCAGGAGGGAAAGATGGACTGACTGGCCGAGGTGGGGGTGGGGTATGGCTCTGTAAGCGTGCTTGATGTTGGAATAAACATGATCCAGGGTGTTCTCTCCTCTAGTCGAACACTTCACATGCTGCTGAAATTTTGGTAGTACATTTGGTTGGTTCATTCTGTCACGATAGTAGGCATTCGGGTTCAAATGAAAAAAGTGTTTATTAAGTCTCAAGGTCAGGTAGACAAGGTCGAGCACAGGCAAACAGAATAAATCAGTAAAGGCATAGACAGTACAGTAAATGAGAGTCAAATACCAGCAGTCAGAATCCAAAGGTTAAGGCAAAGCAAAGATCCGGGAACAGTCAGAGGTCGGAAACGTATAAATCCAAATTACAAAATAGACAGAAAACAAAAACACGAATGAGATACGAGAACCAGGTAGACAGTGTAATGAACCGTAACATGACAAACACAAACACATCTGGAGAGAGAAACATCTGCTCTCCATTCCCGCATCCATTCTCAGGCCCCCCTCTGTCCCTCTGAGCATACAGCACCTGGCATACCCAGGTCAATGAAGGGTGATGTAGGATTGTTGAGAGGAATGTGCATAAAGCAAAATATATATATATATATATATATCTTCAGAATTCAGAATCATAACATATTCATATTTAATCTCATTTTCATGGTCTCATTGTGGTTGGAAATGTGGTCTCACTCTTACATCAGTGGAATAGACAATAATAAAGATTTCAAATCTTAGGAGAATTCTGTACCACTGATGAGGATCTGCCCCCAATAAAGTCTCTGTCAGATGTTAACTCTTTTCCTCCCAGGGACAGGTGGCTTCGTGACATCCCAGCAAAAGGTTTGGGGAGCCCTCCTTTTACTAAATTTTATGACTGTTTTGTTAGGATCTGAGTACTAGAACAGGCGAAAAACTCAAGGAAGTCTTCTGTAATCAGATCTTCCAGCACGGACACCGTGTTTCTCTGTTGCCAGGTATGATGACTCTCTTATTTGATTTTACATCTTATGCTGATCAGTTATGTAAACATCTGTTTATTTATTCTTTTGAATTGATATGTTGACTGAACAATTTTAATGGATATTTTACTATGCCTGGCACAATAAACTTCTTTTCTTGATTCAAATTAGAGTGTTGAAATCCATTGTGATCAGTAGATTGTGTGATATAATCATTATGGCCAGGATAAGAACTAGATAAAAAAAAAAAAAAATTGTATTAAGAAAGCAGTAGGCATCTGACAAAAAGATATTAGACCAAAACCATCTAACCTCTGAGTAATTATCAGGCAGGCGATGTTATGTAAGAGATGGCGCTCCGGCCGACGCCAGACTCGGAAAACTTTAGGTTACACAACGAACAAACAATTGAGAGTATAGCATATCTAAAAGAATCAGGTTTCTAAATTAAGATAACTAAATTTAAGATCAGCACCTAAATTTAGTATTAAAATCTTCATGTCAGAGAGAACAGAGTCAGATTCAAACAAGGCAGAAGTCAAAGGTAAAATAAAATTCAAAGTTTTAATGAATTAAGTGTTTTTACAGAAGCGCAAGAAAAGACATACACGCAGCATCCAGCGTGTTGAATTGTGGTTCAACACAGTTGTCTGAATGTAGACACACACAAGTACTGAGTGTACTTGGGTAAAAGGACCACAGTTTGACTCATGTACTTTATCAACACCCCCTATTATGAATTTAATCTGGTTGCAATATGTCCAAAAGCATTTTGTACCATTTGTAAATCTTTTTCAAATTAAATATGTAAACTAAAAGGAGTGTTACACTGAATCAGACTTTTTGTTTTCACAAGGGTTATGCAGTAGTATTATTACATAAAAGTCCATAAATTGCAAGCACATACATTTTTTATTGGGTGTCTTGAGTGCTGCACCTTTTGTGGGTCATTGTTTTTAAGCCTACGTATTTAGATAATTCTAACAGACCAGTTCTGTGTATAACTCAAGAGATTAATCAGAGTAAAAGGTAAATAAGCATTTGTTTTGGAACTTGGTTTGCTGCAAAGGGATCAGGCAGCTTCTCCTCATCTTGCCAGGTGGATTGCATCATTGCCAAACAATTAGCTAACACAAATTACACTGATATGCCAACATGTGGTTTACACCTGATGGCCTTCTTAACAACCTCTAAAGCACATAATTAGTCACATGGGACTTGACTCTGGGAAGATTTAGTCAACTGTTTTCTGTGAGGTAAGTATGATCCTTACAAATTTTACCAGTGTTAAAATGAAAGGCCTATACATATCCATATACTGTATTTATACTGTACATATGTGGGTTGCATTACTGGCATACAACAAGGCTACTACACTGATATGTAAAATTGTGGTTTACCACTAATGGCCTTCTTATGAACTACTAAAACGCATTAGTCACATAGGATTTAAAAACATGATAAAAAAAAAAAAACTAAACTAACTAAAAAAACCTATATTGTAAAAACAAACAAACAAATAAATAAATAAAATACACTCAATAACAAAATAAATAAATGTAGCTCTTATGTTCCTGTCTGTTTTGGGGCCTGTACCAAGAAGCTGGTTTTGCTGGTTAGCCAGCTAAGTTTCAGTTTAGTTTGCACCAATTCTAGGTTTTAGGTACCATGAAATTGGTTTGGCTTTTGGCAGTGTTCAGTGTCTGATGCAATAAAACCACTCCCCCAGCTTCTCTTACGCCAAATTAAAGGACGCTACATAGTAAAATATTTTTTGAAGATAAAAGCATCTGATTTTTTGAGATTATTATTTTTATAATTACTTTATTATTTATATAATATATAATTATTATCTTCTTAATACAAGCCAGTTTAGTTTAATATTAATTAGGCGTTTATTTTAAATTAATATAAACATAGATAATATGCAGTATAAATAAGTAAACATGACTACATATAAGTTTACATTTTTAAGTGTTTTACCTATAGTGTTTATGTTATTTTAGTGTTATACTATTATACTACTAGAAATATTATCAACTTTATCAAGTAACTTTACAGCTTATTTACACGTTTTTCATTGATAGATCATTTCATCTTGCTGCGTGAATGTTTAAATTCTTCATATTGTTCAATCTTTTAATCTTTGTTATGAATGGCACTGAGGCCCTTGGTCTTGTGTTTCAATGTCTTCCTGTTTTGATTTAGATTCCCACATGCTTTTCCTTATTTGGTATTTCCTGTTTTATGTCATTATTAGTTAATGTGGTCCCAGCTCTCCTTCCCAGGTGTTTTGAGTTCTTCCCTCATTGTGTCTTGTACGTTAAGTCTGTGTGTTCTTTGTCTCAGTGTCAGACATTGTTAGAAGCCACTGTTAGAAGTATGTGTAACTCTCTGTGTTTAATTTCCGTTTATTTTGGATTATTAAAAGGGCTTTTGTTTATGATACTCCACAATCTCCTGCGCTCTCCTTCACCCTGCACTACACCATAACAGTAGCTCTATACGGATGTTTAAAAGCATTACAGTTGATTTACATTAAAACATATATGCTAAAATTAAAATGAGGAAAGATATAATATCCAAGCAAGTTGAACATTTACATTAAATAGCTGGAGAGCAGCAGCAACTGTTTTCGTTTATCTACATCATGTCCTCCAAATGCTCCAGAATATCCTGTTTATAATAAAGATTGTTGTTTGATCTTTACTACTGGATGTTTCCCTCAATACTTAAGGTCAGTGCACTTCAGAAAACAAGCTGTGAGCTACGTGCCCTTATGAGTGACGCATATTACACTGCAGATCAGAGCTGCCAATGCACTTTTCATCTGTGAATACAACTTTTTCAGCTGCACTGCAGGACAAACAAAATGGTAAAAAAAAAAAGGGCAGAGCACGACAGTTCAGTCAATAATTGATAGCTCTGTTGATGACTAGCCAAAAGAAACAGACAAACATTCTGAATATACTTATACAACAGTGAATAACAGATTATAGTAATAAAAAAGGAAATGAAACTACTTTACTACAACATTACTTTATTAGATGTAGTAGTGCATATAATTAAAATATAATTTATTTAATAAATGTGACCCTGGACCACATCCAGTCATAAGGGTACATTTTTTGAAATTGAGATTTATACATTATCTGAAAGCTAAATAAATAAGCTTTCCATTGATGTATGGTTTATATAAAATATTCGACTAATATACATCTAAAATCAGCTTTAAAGCTGTCCAAATGAAGTTCTTAGCAATGCATATTACTACTCAAAAATTACATTTTGGAATGTTTAGGATAAGAAATTAACAAAATATCTTCACTTGATATCCTAACAATTTTTGGAATTAAGGAAAAAACGTCTCAAGGTTATGAATATAACCACTGTTCCTTGAAGGAATGAGACACTGCGTCAAGACACTTTGGGAACGCCTCCAGCGTGACCACGCTCTGAAACTGCTGTGTAAACGGTCCAGCGGAGTTGCGTAATGTCACCCAAGGGAAGCAGTGCACACCAGCCCTCAGGCATAAAGCAAGCGCCCAGGAGGGGGTGTGGCAAGAGACGCAGTGTCTCGTTCCTTCAAAGAACAGGGGTTATATTCATAACTCTGAGACGTTCCTTTTCAGGAACTCACACTGCGTCAAGACGCATTGGGAACGAGATACCCACCCCCCCAGACTCCCAAGCCCCTGCCAGTGTTGATGCAGCACACTAAGGTACGAGGACCGCCGAGCCCAGGGTAACCGGAAGTTCTAACCCATAGAACTTCGCATAGGTCGAAAGGGCAAGACCAACCTGTCGCCTTACAGATGTCACAGAAGACATGGAGACAGGAGACATGGAGTTTCCACTATCCATCTGCTCAGGGTCTGCTTTGAGGCAGGTAGACCCCCACGAGGAGGACCAAAGCACACCAACAACTGGTCCGACTTCCTCCAATGAGCTGACCTGCAAATGTATGCTTGCACTGGACTCAAACAATGCAGCTCTTCTTGGTCTATCTCCCCGCAGGGAGGTGGGCAGAATGCCTTAAGTACTATTGGCTGTGGTGGTACTGAAGGAACTTTAGGGACATAACCCGCTCGCGGAAGGAAGACTTTAGCCAAACCGGGTGCAAAGTCCACACATGAGGAGGCCACAGACAAGGCCTGAAGGTCCCCTACTCTTTTTAACAAAGCCAGTGCCAATAAGGCCGCAGTCTTAAAGATAAGGAGACAGTCAGAGACTTGCTCTAACAGTTCAAAGGGGGCTTGAGAGAGGGCCCTGAGTACCAAAGCCAGGTCCCAAGTAGGGACTCGGGAGCGTACCGGAGGCCTCAGCCTCAATACTCCATGAAGAAAACATACCACTAACGGATCTCTACCCACTGAACGACCATCACTAAGGGAGTGGAAAGCCGATATTACAGCCACATACACCTTAAGTGTGGAGTGAGCTAATCCTGTGGACAGTCTAGTCTGCAGGGACTCCAGAACCACGATAATCGGGCAGTTAACTGGGTCCTGATGATGACTTGCACACCACAAGGTAGTTTCCACCTCAAGGTGTACAACCTCCTTGTTAAAGGAGCTCTGGATTGCAGAATAGTTTGAACAATCTCAGCTGATTACCCAGACGCTATGAGGTGTGCCCCCTCAGAGGCCACACCCATAGTTTTAAACTTCAAGCACACAATCGTGCCCCTTGCCTGAAAGAGAAGGTCCCACCTAATTGGAATCTCCCAAGGAGAGCCGTCAAGGAGCCCAACTTGGCCCAGACAGAACGGGGCTATTAAAAGTAGACCGATCGCGTCCTGGCGGACTCTTTCTAGGATCCCCAGGATCAGTTCCACTGGGGGAAAAGCGTAAAGATGCAGCCTCAGCCACATCTGTGCCATAGCATCCAGGCCCAATGGAGCTGGATGAACTAGAGAGAACCAGAGGGGACATTGAGCACTCTCCTGAATCGCAAACAAGTCCACCTCAGCCCTGTAGAAGACTGAACGACATCTGGATGCAGTCTTCACTTCCCGGGCTTCAACCCCTGAATGCCCCTATGTTGAGGTGTCCCGGGACCGCCTTCAGAGAGAGGAGCTTGTCCTGAGACCAGATCCAGATCTGGCGTGCCAGTTTATTTAGGGAGCGCGACCACAGACCCCCTTGATAGTTGATGTAGGAATCCGTTGCCATGCTGTCTGATCTGACCAACACATGCTGACCTCTCAGGTCCAAGAGAAAGTGACTTAGCACCCGAAACACTGCTAACAATTCTAGCCGATTTATATGCCAGAGGAGACGCTGGCTGTGGGCTGGGCAGCCTTCTAGAATTGCCCCCCATTCTGATAGAGATGCGTCTGTTGTTAGGACGACGCAACGACACTGTGCTCCCATTTCTAGGAAGCGAACACTCCTCCAGACTGCCAAAGCTCACACACACCGTGTGGAGACTTAGATCATACATAAGGGGTTTCCCCTCGAGGAATATCCCTTGGCTTTCAGCCACCACTGCAGTGGCCTCATGTGGAAAAGACAAAGTGGAATCACACTTGATGCCGCTGCCAGCAACCCCACCAATTTCTGGAAGAATTTTACTGTCAGTGAGAGGCCTGCTCAGACCCTCCTGACTGACTGGAGAACTGCCTCGACTCGAGCGGGGGACATACATGCCCGCATCGAGACTGCATCCAATATTACACCAAGATAGGCGATTCTCTGAACTGGAAAAAGCACACTTTTCTTGGTATTCAGTCTCAGCACCAACCTACTCATATGAGCTAGGACCACATCTCGATGTATGTCCACCTCACTCTGAGACTGTGCTAGAATCAGCCAATCGTCGATATAAGTGAGGACGCGGATGCCCTGAAGCCGCAATGGAGCTAAGAGTGCCAAACCAAAGGGAAGAAACTGATATTGGAAAGCAAACCTTAGAAACTGTATGAAGGCTGTATGGACATGTGAAACTATGCGTCTTTGAAATCTATTGTAACAAAACAGTCCCTCGGTCTGATTTGATACACTACTTGTTTCAGCTTAACAAGACAGCTGAACTGTCTGAGCTGAACGATTCAGCTGCCTGAGATCTAATATGGGCCTCAGCCCCCCATCCTTCTTTGATTCATTGATTAAGGCGGGACCATCTCGATGGCCCTTTGCCTAAAAGGGTCGCAACCTCTACTGCTAACACCAGAGTCTGTTAGGAGCCCACCAACGTGGGTAAAATCCCGTTGAACCGTGGAGGTGTATGTTTGAACTGGATACAGTACCCTCTTTTTATTATGTTTAGAACCCAAAGAGAAATATTTGGAATATTTATCCATATTGTTAAATATTCTATTAAGGGAACCAGTCCCTCGGGACTGGGTTCTGGTGTAAAGAGCTGCAGTCGCCCTACTTCTACTGGCTTGCAAGCAGAGGGCAGGGTAGACTGCTGAGACATCCCCCTCTGGGGAAGTGCGCACCCCAGACCCGCCGAGGAGCGCGAGGGCAGGGAGGATTGGCGGGGGCCATGATTTGTTTTGGAAAACCCGGGACATATAAACATGATGAAAATGGTTTGTTTCGTGACCAGGTTATTTCTGAGTGCAAGTCAGGAAAAAATGGAAGATTGGGAGGTGGGCGAGGTCTGGTTAGGGCATTTGATGGTGGCTCCGGGCAGTCTAAATTCAACACTCACGGAAGTCCCCTCCTCAAAAAACGTCCTTCGTGACTTGAGAGTGGCCATAGAGAGAGAGTTGCAATGCGCACAGTCTCCTCCTCGGAGGGTGGCTGCCACATGCTCCTCTCCCAGACAGACAACACACAACTGATGTGTATCTTTCGGCCACAAGGAGGAACAATTTTGGAAAAATTTTGACATTCTAGCTATTTTGTTTTTTAACTGAATGCAGTTCAGGTGACGCAGGTGACGTCTCACAACTCCGTTGGACAGTTTACACAGCAGTTTCAGAGTATGGTCACGCTGGAGGTGTTCCCAAAGCATCTTGACGCAGTGTGAGTTCCTGAAAAGGAACTATAATTCACAAATGGAAAATAAATAGTTTCAAATAACTAATTATATCCTTTCAAGGCATTTGAAAGAAATTAAATCTACATAAAAATCTTCCTAAAAATGTATATGGGAAGTTGACAAAAAAAAATTGGACTGTGTCATACAGTATATGCTGTGACATAGCAAAAATGAAGAAAGAAAACGTAACATACAAATAACAAATCTTAATTCTTAGAGTTACAAATAGCATGAGACAGGATTATCTTCAATGTTAGAAGTTGATTTTTTTTATTTTTTGCTGTCACACATCAGAAAATACTTATTTCTTATTAGAAAAAAATACTTATTAAAAATAAAATAGCAGTTTTGAACAAACAATCCAGTCTTATTAACCAGATGAATAAAGCCTTGATACAAACCAAAAAAATTATTTTTAAATAGACTGTATAAATATATAAACATAAATAAAGCATATGATTATTGTCAACAATTTTTCAAAAGCATATTGCCTATTGATTCACAAACACTCATTCAAGTTACATCAACTTTGTTGATTTGTTTTGTTTGGATTGTTTGGTTGTTAATTGCTGTAATGAACCTTTGCGTTCATAGCGTGAAATTAATCCATCCTTTGGGAAAACAAATCCCATTCCTTTGTCATGAAGCAAATCTTCAGCAGTATAAAACTGGGCTGCCCATCCAGAATTATCTATTATATTTTCGTCCAACAGAGGCAGCGTGGTGAGTGAACAAGCATAAATCAGATCATATGCAGAAGTTCATATTAATAATTCAGTGAACATTACACTGGTTGTTGATTTACCACAATCCAAACTAAATAACGTTTCTTTTGCAAACCTCCTTTTAGCGTTTGTAACATCAGCAGCTCTGAAGGTTGCTGGAAAACATGCAGAATCTGACAGACTTCCCAGGCAACATGACGTCCAGTGTTAACCTCTCAGTGATTGTGAAGGTGTGTGTGGTGATTCCGTTCTTCATTGCTTTCCTGTTCTTCATCCTCCTGATGCTGTACACCTTTGCATCTCACAGGCAGTTCTTTGACAGCTCCCGTTACATCCTCTTCACCTACATGATGATCAACGATACCTTGCAGCTACTCTCTTCTGTATCACTTTTTTTGCTAGTGATGGGTGGCATGCAATTTGTGATCCTCTTCTGTGCTCCACTGCTGTTTGTGTCCACCGCTACCTTCCTAAACACCCCACTCATCCTTTCCACCATGTCATTGGAGCGCTATGTGGCTATTTTCTACCCACTTCATCGTCCTGCCATCTGGAGACCTGAATGGATTTGGATCATCATTCTAAGCCTCTGGATCATCAGCTGTATTCTGCCCACCGTTGACTTTGTTTTGATGCGGCTCAAGCCGGGTGTAGATGTCCATTCGACCCCAGTGCTCTGCAAAACTGCTGTGATCAATGCTTCTCCCATTCAGGCTCTGTTTAAAGTCAGCCTTAACGGGATCTTCTTTGCAGTGGTGGCTGTGGTAATCCTTTTCACATACATTCGGATCCTGTTGGAGACTCGGCGGATGCGGCAGGACCGGGTGTCCGTGAGGAAGGCTCTGCACACAGTGCTGCTTCATGGCTTCCAGCTGCTCCTCAGCATGATGGCCTTCTCCCAGCCTGTTGCAGAACTCTTTCTTGTCCAGCATGTAAACTTGTCTCCAGCAGATGTTTCTTTTATTTATTATTTCTGCTTCATCCTGCTTCCCCGATTTCTGAGCCCACTCATTTATGGCCTTAGAGATGAAAGCCTCCGAAGCTATATGAAGAAAAAGTAATGCCTTGTAATGGTATGCATATTGACCCACATAAAAAAGTTAAAATAACTAAATAAAAGCAACAAAAACAACATCTGTCTATCTATCCATCCATCCATCATCTGTCTATCTATTTGGATTGCTATATATGTAATATTTTTAAAAATGTTAGTTAAAAAGTTGAATAAAATTAATAATAATAAACGTATATCCGTGTTAAATAATTTTAGGCATAAAAAATAATTACAGTAAGATCATGATGTAATTTAGTAATTTAGAAAACTGAGAATGACAATATATTTAGTTCTGTGAAAATATAATTCAGAATTTCTTGAAGCGTAGTTTTTTTTTTAAAGAAGTGTATATATTATATATATTTGTTATATATATTTGTATTATAATATATTCATATATTTGTTTTAACATATTTTAAATGTAATTTATTCCTCTGAATTTTCAGAAGCAATTTCTTCTGTTTTCAATGTTGCATGATCCATTAGAAATCAATTCAATATGCTGACTTCAATAAGTAACATTTCTTAATATTACAATTTTTTACAGACCCTAGGACACATTTCTCAATAATTAGGTCACTTTTGCAAAACTCTTTACACAGTGAGCACAACAGAAGTCTATGTGGGCTAAAATGAGGATCAATTATCATTGTTTTGGCACAAAATGCATTGAATGACTACATCTCTCAAATTGTGAATCTCATGAATTCTTTATACATACAGGACATTTTGCACATACTTACATACTGTTTTCAAAACTGTTAAACTTATGTTCAAAACAATAACATAATGCAAAACTGAATAAGCAAAATTCAACAGCAATATTTTATTGAAACATATTTTAAATCTAAAAATGCAGTTTATCCAGCCACAGCTGATTCTCATTGTAGATGAAAATCTACACTGTTACTCTTTCAATTTCATTACAAAAGGATACAACTGCTGAATAGGTTTGTATTGTTATGGACATGGACCCAGACAGAAATAGAGAAGTGGCTGAAAGATGAAGAAGAGTGGCTAGAAGGGGGCGAGGAATACATATAGAATTAAAGGAAGATCAGGAGCTGTAGTCTCAGATGAGATCAGAGCTACTGTATGAGGTATTCCTTGTATTTTGGAATTACTTGCAAAAAAATGTAAATAAATAAACAACGTAAAATACTGACAAATTCTGCATCATGTCATTTCAGTCAGTCATCATGTCATTCCAGATTCATTCCAGTAACATATGTTGCAATATAATATGTATATATGTATAAACAATATATATAACTTTTAAACAATTATAAACAGAGATGTGTCCTTGTTTTACACAAGAAAACACTGTGTAATGCTACATGCTGTTAGTGTTTTTGTTAGTGTTAGTGACAAAGTGTTTGTCGGCTGTCAACCTTTGCTAGTGCTCTGGAAGAATTAGTTTATTTGAGACCTGAACAAAGTGTTTTGGTAGTAAGTATATTTTGTGAAAATGTGAATAATGTAGATATGGAGGCTGTTATCTGCCCCTTTTTGAAATCATACAAAATATTTAGAAATTTTAAATAGATACCTTGCATTTTGGAAAATGGTTTGTGGTAAATAAGCATCTTGTTCATACAAAATTATCCAAATAAAACAAAACAAATATATAATACTACATATTGTTGCTGTAAGATGGAAACTTCATATTTCTACATTTAATATTTTTTAATCAATTCTATCGGTCATCTTTAAATCTGTTTGTGGGTTTAATAAATATTTAATCCGAATAAAAGAGGATGTGACTAAACCATGTAATATCACTCGATCCTCAGACTCTTTGGCAAAACCTTACACAAAAGTATATCATGATGTTACTTCCTTGCAATTCAAAAGCACTGTCAAATTACCACACCTATGAGCCAATCTGTTAAACACAGCCATCAGGTGCACAAACACATGAATGCTAAATTGTAAACACATCAATCAGGTGATGTGAGCACTATACAATGCAATATTGTCAGGGTTTTTTTTAATAATTTTTTATGTTTGTTGTTTTTCTTACAGTTTTTCTAGATTGCTAAAACACTATAACCAATCTTTTGAACTAAAATGTCAAAACAGTAGTGCTATTTTTCTTAACTATAAACACTATTCCCTGCTTTACAGTTTTTGGCCGTTGCTTGAACACTATAGACCCTTGCTTAGACTAAAGTAACACAACTTGAAGCTTTTGTTACCATTCCTCAAACACATGTACCCATACCTTAAACAAAAGCGCTGCTTTGCACTCTAGTTGTATTATGCAACACTTACTCCTTTATGCTACACACTTGGCCCTGAATACTACATTCTATTTCACACATAAGACACTCAGTTCAAAAATGAAACCTCAGGGTGCCATTTGGAAAACACATGTATCCAAAATACAAAACCTGAGTGTGGTTCCTGGATGGGAATCAGCTTTGATCTATATATTTGAATAACTGCAATAATCTGTTTGTCATTGGTAATGGAATAAAATACAGAGAATATATTTGTGTTTCAATTCACAATATGAAGAGCTGTTCACTTTGACTTTAGCCTATATAAGTTTGTTTAGAAAATGATGTTATCTGTTTTGACATACAGAGTGAAAGCATTTGTAAATTTGACTGTATAATTACATTGTTTTGATCTTGGTTGAGCTTGTGTGTAAAATAAGTTTAAATTGGTGTTAACTGTATGCATTTTGTATAAAAGCAACAAGAAATGTGTTAATTGTATAGCGTACAAAGACGGATGTTGTGCTAACCGTGTTAAGAGTTTAGGAAACTTGTTAAATGTATTGAAAAAATAGCAATTGTAAAAAACTGATGCTCCTTTTGCAGCCAAAGGGGTAGTTTTTGTGAAACATACCATGATTACTTATATTGAGATGTTTCAGTACAGTGGATGATACAGTATAAACAGTAAAGTACTGTAAGAAAAATAAGCAAACTGATGACAATATGTGGTTGTATTTCTCTAGATTGACTCAAAGACCTTCTGGTGTAAATATCACATTGTGTGCCGCCATAAGCCTACGAGGGCTTCTGCATCATCATGCAAAACTAGGTCCATACAATAGCCAGCATATACTCACATTTCTAGATGCTCTCCATAATATAGTTGTACAGAACAGACCAGATCAGCCCAGGTTTGTGGTGGTATGGGATAATGTCAGTTTCCATCGGGCTGCTCTGGTCCAGAGGAATATAGAGGAATTTGTTTTCGGCTTGGAAATGGCATGTATATGACCGCCAACCACATGCATGTCATACCTCTTCTGCAGGCAATAAGAACATGCCTTTGGCAACATTCAGGTGACAGCAATCCATGGACGGCGGGATCCATGGACCCACATATGCACAATTGTCATTATTTTTTGTGTTTACAGTATAGTGTTTTTTCTATTACTCTTTTATGTTTTGTTTTTTTACTTTATCTAAATGCATGTTACTGCAGTGTACAATATTGAGTAGGCCTGTTTGCTTTTTGGTTGTTTAAAAATGTCTCCTGAAAATATGCCTTCTGACTAAAGCGTGAAAATCAAAGACTTTGAAAGCAGTGTTTTATATAAAGTAGACTAGTGTGTTCCCCCTGATCTGAAAGTGTAAGCAAATAATGCAAGTGTGAATCATTTTGTCAACAGAGTTACATTTTGACAAAGGAATGTTAGGTTTTGATAGCAGAGTTTAGGTTTTTGATAGTAGAGTTTAAATTTGACACATATGTGAACAGTATATTTCTCAGTGTTGTGTCATGTTTACTTGTGTAAACATTCCAGTAACATGTTTATCCCTGTCCCTGCCAATTGGACCAAGACATAATGTGCAGGTAGGCTAGGGTGTGCAAGAGATCACATGATTCTATATATAAATACACGTTTTCTTACAGTTTTTTCCAGACGCTAGGACCCATTTCTCAATACTTAGTTCACTTTTGCAAAACTCTTCACACAATTCTCCTAACCAAGTTTCAGCTCGGCAAAGCAGTTCATTTCACATTCAAAATGCACTACAACTACCAAAACACTTTATTCAGGTCTCAAATGAATTTCTTCTAGAACACTAACAAAGGTCGGCAGCCGACAAACACACTTTGTCTCCCACAAAACAATGAGCTAAAAAACACTAACAACATGCAGCATTACACAGTGTTTTCTTGTGTAAAACAAGGACACATCTCTGCAAAAAATATTGTTTATAACTGCAATATCTGTTACTGGAATGAATCTGACATGATGCAGAATTCCTCAATATTTTATGTTTTTTTTTTTTTTTTGCACTAAGTAATTCCAAAATACAATAATTTGTATACACATCATCCACTGATACAGATACTATAGTAATGCTAATCTATAAAAATCCAACAGCAATAAAATAGTGCTGTCTTATTCAGTTTCGCATTATGTTATTGTTTTGAACATAAGTTTAACAGCTTTGAAAACAATATGTAAGCATGTGCAAAATGTGCTGTACGTACAAAGATGTTTGGCAGTTGTTGTGTCTGAGTGAGAAAAGAATTCATGAAATTTGAGAGATGTTGTCATTGAATGCATTTTATGTCAAAACAATAATAACTGATTCTCAGTTTAGCCCACTGTCACAAGCCGCACCTCCGGCCTTCAGCAGCAGGAACCTTTGCCCCGGCTGTCACTACTGAGCGTTTTCCTGGTTTGATTTATTCGTGTTTGTTTGGACTGTTATATTGACTTTGATTCTCGCCTCCTGCCCTGCCCTTAACTTCCTGCCTGTGTTTTGACTACAATTACTGCCTTGTCCCTGCCTTTTCTGTCTGCTTTTATTCCGACCTCTGCCTGTCTGACCCTGTTAATAAACAACGCTGCAAAATAGATCCCCATGAGTCTGCCGCTCTGTCACACCCCCATAGACTTCTGTTGTGCTCACTGTGTAAAGAGTTCTGCAAAAGTGAACTAAGTATTTAAAAATGGGTCCTAGCGTCTGAAAAAAATTTAAATTTATACATGCTTGTGTGTGTTTTTGAATATAATTACAGTTTTTTACAATTGCTATGACAGTTTTTTCAATACATTTAACAAGTTCCCTAAACTCCCTTAACATGGTTAGCACAACACCTGTCTTTGTAGGCAATACAATTAACACATTTCTTGTTGCTTTGATACAAAATGCATACAGTTAACACAAATTTAAAATGCTTAAACATCTTTTTTAATTTTACAGTCAAATTTACAAATGCTTTCACACTGTATGTCAGAACATCATGTTCTAAACATAATTTATATAGGCTAAAGTCAGAGTGAACAGCTGTTCATATAGTGAATTGAAACACAAACATATTCCCTGTATTTTATTCCATTGCCAATGAGAAACAGATTATTGCAGTTATGCAAATATATAAATCACATCTGATTCCCATCCAGAAAGCACACTTAAGGTGTTGAGGTTTTTCCAATCACATGATCGTATGTTCTACAAGAGGACTCTTTGGGCTGATCTTGTGTGGAAAAGGAACAATATAGAGCAACACAAAGAAAGAAAGA
>JAUYWG010000050.1:6020890-6031753 GCA_034779775.1 Enteromius afrohamiltoni | reverse complement strand
TCTAAAATATATGAAAGTCTAATGTTTATCAGTACATTACAGAAAATAATGAACTTTATCACAATATGCTAATTTTGCATGTATCTTTTTTTAGATGAAGTAGGTTGTGTGGATTCAATCGTCTGCACTGAAGTTTGTGGCACAGCAGTTGGCTGCTCCAACATTGCCTATCCCAAACTAGTGGTTTCTGTTATGCCAACTGGTAATCAAGAGAATTTATTTTTCGAATGTTTTAAATTGATATTATAGTTTTAACTGAATTGAAAGCTGTTCTGTTAATGTTTTTCTCTAATCAATTCCTAAACAGGTCTCAGAGGTTTAATGCTGGCAGTAATGTTGGCAGCTCTAATGAGCTCTCTAGCCTCAATCTTCAACAGCAGTAGCACTTTGTTTACCATGGACATTTGGACTCGTATTCGGCCTCAAGCTAGAGATAAAGAGCTCATGATTGTAGGAAGGTTTGTAAACATTCAATTGATATTATTAGTAATATGGCATATTTAAAGTTAAGTCTGCCTGTGTAAGTGTTGAGGTGCTGTTTAACTTATAGTACAAATGGCATTAAACTGAATTTACCAATTTTTGTTGTAATTCCTCTAACATTACAATTAGTGAATCTTCTGAGGAACTGTATTAAAAAAACAAAAAAAAAACCTTGTTCAGAAAATTATTAGAATTTGTTTACATTACATCAAGCAACTTTCTTATTTCTGTTGTCTCCTACTTTAATGGCAGTTCGTAAACTGTTACCATTTTGATTCCATTGGTAGCAAATTAAATTGATATGCAAATATGCTTACAATTCATTGATGGTTGGATTTAGGGTTTTTTTGTTCAAAAGTAATCGGATCTGATTTCTGCTATCACGTTGACTCAAATATTAAAAATGGGTTGTTCAAAAGAAATAAAAATCTGAAATCTGATTATATCTTAGTTTTGATCTTAAAAAACTCACCTGTCTGTGTTTTAAAAATAAATTTGGGTTGGAAAACCAGCAGAAAAGTAAGGATTACCTGATACTGAATACAAAAAAGTGGGATTTCCAAATGCAGATAATTATTTTTAAACAACTGGCTCCTCAAACATATTGCACTAATGTTTAATGTCCAAATACACATAATAGATGCATAATGTAGAAATACATTATTTCTTTCAATTTTTCTTGTTTGAACAGGGTGTGGATACTCTGCATTGTCGCCATTAGCATTTGTTGGATCCCAGTTGTCCAGGCAGCCCAGAGCGGTCAGCTGTTTGATTATATTCAATCTGTGACTAGCTACTTAGCTCCACCTATTGCAGCGGTCTTTTTCCTTGCCATTTTTGTGAAGAGGGTGAATGAGTCCGTAAGTAACTGCTTCAAACAAAATTAGTGTTTGTAAAATGCCACATCAGAACACAAAATTACTAAAAGCTTGCATCATCACTTTTTCGCACCATAGGGGGCCTTCTGGGGCCTGATGGGAGGACTGGTTATGGGACTGTGTCGTATGGTCCCCGAGTTTGCATATGGTTCAGGAAGCTGCCTTTATCCCTCCAGCTGCCCCAAACTTATATGCGGGGTTCACTACCTTTACTTTGCAGTGCTGCTCTTTTTCTGCACTGCTATCCTGGTGCTTTTTGTGAGCTACAACACTCCACCCATAGAGGATAAACATGTAAGATGTTTTATTCACTGCAGAAGCTACTTAATACTTCTCAGTATTTCTAACATTTACCTATTCTCTTTGCCAAGCTCCATCGACTTGTGTTTACCTTACGCCATTCTAAAGAAGAAAGGGCTGATCTGGACTGGGAAGAGGTGGAACGAGGAAGACAAGCTCGAAGAGAGGCAGATGAAAAGAAAAAGGTCATAACTGAGGAGGATCAAGGTAAGATGGTTTATTTTAGAATTGTTTGTAGATAAAATGTATGCTTAGGTCAAGGCTTTCCAATCATGCTCCTGAAGGGGCCACCATCATGCAGTTTAGATCCAATCCTAATTAAACACCTGAATCAAATAATCAAGGTCTTAAAGGAACACTCCACTTTTTGGAAATAGGTTAACTTCCATCATATTCATATCCAACGTGACCAAGTGCTTGTACAGGGAGCTATTTTAAGGCACTGCGTGATATCATTGCGTCTGCTGCGACCATGTTACAGCAGCAAAATTCTTTGATTATTACGCCGGAATGAGAGTATAGTTGCTTGCCATGTTGGCCTAGAAAATCACAACTTTTAATTTTCCGTTGGCCTAAGTACATAATGTATCTTTAGAAGAGGCAAGTTTTAAATAGGAAAAATATTGAAATGCTTCTGGTCTAAACAGATTCAATAATCTATGCTAATGATATTGCTAAAAGTGCTATCACCAGACCCAGGCTACGTTTACACTAATTCGGATAAATTTGAAAATGGCATTTTCGTCTAAAAAAGTCATTTTCAATCATTTCCGAAGACTTCATCCACACTGAAACAACTGAAAACGCTTACGTTCCTGTACTGCGCATGCATGAAACGTAAGACGATTTGATCTGCGTCATTTCCATCTGATGTTTATTTCCTTACATTACGTCTTCTTTGAAGAAAAGCTTTCTGGAGCATTAACAAACTTATATTAATCCTTAATAGGGCTGTCACAATTGAAAGCAAACAAAACAACTGCTGTACAATGTCATCTGCCATCAGTTGAACTGGTCACATGACTGCATCATATGACTGAAATGCATCATCATTTTCAAAAGCCTCCATTGTCACAGTCCACACTGCAACGCAAAAATGGCGTCATCAGAAATCTCCACTTTGGCCTGAGTTTTTAGAAATAATCATTTTCTGTGATAAAAAAACTTGGTTTTCGTGTTCCGTGTTTGCGTTTTCCCTTCGTGTAAACGGGGCCCCAAGGATCGGCTCAATAGATTCCAAAACAGTAAAACTCAACTTATCAACTTGGAGAATGAATCTATTTCCAAAAAAAGTGGTGTTCCTTTAAGGATTACTACAAACCTTGTAAAATCTTTGGCACTCCTGAAGCAGGATTGGACACTCATAGTGTAGGTCAAACTAAATTCTTTGCATTATAATATATATTTAAATTCTTCGCTCTTTGACATAGTTGAACGTGGTGACCGATCCATGATGATGAAGATTATTGGCTGGTTTTGTGGCATAAGTGATACTCAGGCTCCTGAGCCCACGGAAGAGGAAGTGACTGAAGCATCAAAACAGTTACCAGACATCAGTGAAGACCCACTGTGGAAGAATTTGGTCAATGCTAATGCTCTAATAATGATGTCTGTGGCGGTTTATTTTTGGGGTTATTATGCGTGAGAGCAAAACAGTGATCAAAGTGTATATATATCAGTGTTTCCCAACCCTGGTCTTGGGATCAAGATTCACTTTAATCAAGCACATCTGTTTCATCTCATCAGTCTGGAACCCTCTGAAATAGTGAGTGAGATAAGAGACATCTAAAGTGTGTACTGTTGGGAGCACTACAGGGTTGGGAAACACAGATTTACATTCTTTACGCAATAGAATCTGTTAATCAATGACTACCTGATACCATGTGTGGAAAATCATTTAAGTCATTTAAATGAAATAAAATGACAAATAAATCATTTTAGGTGTTTCAGAATAATAAATATAATAATAATAAAGAATAATTTAGATTCTGTTGTCACTGTCCAACAAACAAGATACCTCGTGTTAATGTAATAGTTTGCCCAAAAATTAATATTTGGTATAAAAAAAAAAGTAAATAATTACTCCTTATTTAGGCCTTCTAATTAATTGAAATAGATTTGGGGAATTTCCACATTACATCAGTTGCCATCAACTGATTCTCTTGCTGTGAAAAGGTGCTGTAAGAATAAAAGCTGATAAAAACAAAACATCACAATGTTACACAAATGATCCACACAAATCTAGTCAATAAAAAGCTGCTGCGTGATTGTAAGAACAAAACTAGATGGATTTTTACAAACATGCAGCCTTCACATCTGGAGTCTTGTAGATTGTGATGTTTTTATCAGATGCTTGGACTCCGACTTCCGACAGCATCTATTAGAGAGCCAAGTGATCTAATATTTGATATATTTATTTATCAAATATTATATATTTCTTTTTTTTTTTTTTACAAAGAAACAAACTCATGTATGAGTAAATGTTAATTTTATGGGTGAAATAATTTTAAGTGTCACTGAAATGAAAGCTTACGTTAAAGCTAATTTTGTTTTTCAAATGAATAACACTGTCATTTTAAATGAATTAATTTATAGCCTATAATAATAGGTGCACCATGGGAAAAAATTAAGTAAAAATGAACAATTCCAATAAATAGTTATTAACTTGCAATTTAAAATTTTAACCACAGATGGTGACAGAGTTCCACAGTGCACCTTTTACTTTACCTTATACACACACCAGTGAATGTGATAAACGTTAAAAAAAACAACAAACAAACAAGAAAAACTAAATGTAACAAGATAAATAATAATGTATTTCAGTTTAGTTATTTTTTTATTTATACTAATACACAAACAGGAATTGCAGTCTGACTCCAGTTTTAAATAACTTTTATTCACTTTAGAGGCAAAGATTCCCAAAAGCAGATTGACGGTGAAACCTATAACGGTCTCCCAAACCAGAGGGATCAGCATCAATGTTTCTGTTTGTAAGATTTCACAGACTGGTGGAATGAGCAGAAACGAACAGGGTTAAGGCTAGAATCAGGTTTTGAGTTGTCCTGTTCTTTGTTGTTTTTCTTTCAGCCACATGAAGCTAATTACTGCTTTGGCAAAGGCTGCCCTTGCCAACAAGCACACAGACAGCCTGGCAGGCAGAGAGATAGGTAAAAGAAAAGGTCTGGTCAAGAAATAAAGACTGATTTCATAAATCAATTTGAAGAGAAAATGAAGTCCAATAGCAACAACAAAAAATATTCACTCACATTCACACCAAAAAACGGAAAAATCCAACAAGCAGTCAAACCGTTGATTACAAAGTGACATCAGGGATTTGTAAAGTGACATCATTTTGCGTGCTTTTGACCAAAAGGGACAGCAAATTAAACTCGACAACAACCCCATGAAGTTATAATCAAAAGTCCTGTGTCTATTCTGCAGGTTTTTTTTGCAAGGTTGGGGTTAGAATCAGAGCTGGTCTTCCAAGATTGCCATAAGAATTTCTAACCAATTTGGAAGTACATGTAAAGACTAGTCCCATGCAGCAGACTACCTTATTTAACCAGCGTTGGCTCTCAAATTTAAGAACATTGGTCTGTGCAAGAAGGGACCGAGAATTACTACAGTTGCACTGATAAGAAATGATACTGACAATAATAGCAAGGTTAATAAGCTATGATAGAAGAGGCAAGCTCAACCATAAATAGTACAGTGGCATGAGGTTTCAGTAGAGCGAAAACAGGGAGAGAAATGACAATCCCCTTACAATCTCCTTTACCTCCCATCGTCTCTTTTGGTGCGGACCTGAACCAGCTCACATGGCTGTACCCAGTTGTTATCATGTAGCCCAACTCGACAGCCAGGTGTGTCCTTATCGGTGCGCCGACAACACATCCAGTAGGAGCGTCCATAAGGCAAGTCGTGGTGGTAAGGTTTAGGGTGCCAGCGGCACAGCGACACATCTCCCCGCTCATACTGCCGCTTGCACTGCTTGCAGGGATCGTCACGATACAACGGATCCTGGTTCCAGCGAGAGTCTGTAGCACGCACGCCGTAGGTCTCGATCAGGGTCTTGAAGTCATGGCAGGTGCATTTGAGGGCCGCTAACGATCGGGTGGGCAGGTAGCTGAAAATATTGACCATGATGTGGTCTGGAAGCGAGAGCATGTATTGCCTTGGTTCCAGAAGCCGCTGGATCTGAAAGCGAATCTCAAGGAAGTCATGGGAGACATGGCGATAGAGGCGGCACAACGGAGGATCAGAACAATCATCCACAGTTGCCAGTGGGGAATCTGGCCTCTCTACAGTAGCCCCCACTGGCCCGTTGTTGTTTGCACAGTCTAAAGACCGCATCCCACTGTTAACCGCTGAGCAACTCTCATCTTCTGTAGCTGGTGACTGCAGAAAGAACAGCTGGCCAGGAGGCGGGTCCTCTGAGGCATCAGTTGAATTAGCCCCATTGGGCATAGCAAAACAAACAGTCTCTTCTTGAACATTCTCTGTGCTGTCCTTCCCATAGAAGACACATTGGTCTACTGCACCTGTGACCACAACCTCAACGTGGAAGCCAGTCACCCGCTCTCGAGCAATGGCTGCCTTCTCCCCTGAGGCAGGATCTTGGTTAGGATCTGACGTTGTGGAGGAAGGCCTGTCAGTGATGCCTTCTCCGTGAGGATCAGCCTTAGGCGAGCCAGCCAGGAGGGCACCTGGATCTCGAGACGAAGGACTGACCAACTGGTAGAGGTCGCAAGTGATCTTTTCATTGCTTCGGGTTCCTGCTTGCCCCCCTCCTACTCCACAACTCATAAACATGCATTTGGGCCGGCCTACAGGCTCAGACTGGGTGCGAGGGTCCAGACTTGATACCCGGAAAGCAATCCGTACTTCCCCTCGTCCGTGACTTGGGGTGCCACCCACAGAATCACCTGTGTGAATGCAATCTCTTCCATTCAGCTCAGGCCGCAAAGTTGTACTGTCGAGATTTTGCTGCCGAGATTCAAACTGTGCGACAGCCTGGGCAACTCGTCGGGATTCCTGCTGTTGCTGCAAAAGATCAAAGTCACTTTGAGAAGCTGGTGCAGATGAAGGGGGTTCAGAAAGAATTACAACAGGTTTCTGATGGACTGTATAAGGACTAGTTTGTCCTTGCGCTACCATCCCTTGAAGCGCCAAGGCTGTACGCTGTTCAACAAGAGCCACCATTTCGGCTACAGAAAGCAAATCTGTCTCACTCACTCCAACGCTATCCTCTGTGGAGCTGGATTCTGTGGGTACATCAACGACAACATTTTGAGCTCTAGTGGGAGGGTCATAAGATGAACAGCGCCGCCGCCGCTTGGCCTTGGTACAATCAGTAGCCCAGTTTCCCTTGACTTTCATAGCACTAGGCCTGGGAATTCCAGCACCATTACACTGGTGAGCTACAAAGAAGGCAATTTTCTCCTTGGTGTTGCCTGGTTTGATGACATACCAGGTATCAAGCAGTACCCTCCCATCCTCCATCTGTGAATTTGGAGAGGGTGAAGCAGGTAGTGGTGGAGCCAGAAGGGTAGATGAAGCATCCGGTGGAGTGTTTTCAGTGCCAACATCCTCATCCTGCTCCTCAGTGACTCCATTGGTCTCTATGGTTGTAAGCCCCGAATCATCAGCCTTGCAGTGGGTAGTAGTTGTTCCATTGCAGATTGTACCATTGCTGTATGGCTTATTCTGGGAGTAGGTGCCAAAGGGGCGTGGGCACCACAGCCGGATGTGGGAAAAGGTGTCACGGTTCATTGTGAGCCCATGGGGAGCATACCTGCCTCTATGCTGGGCAGCTACTCTTCAATTCACCACTCATTCTCACTTCTCAGGTCTGCAGACTCCAGCCAGACAGATTACTCCATCTGAGGACTGAAAAGAAAAAAAAGGGAAAATTTAGCTTCACTGCACTTATGTAACCATGTTCAAATGATCAGAATCACAGCAATAAATGAGCATTATTAGTAAGTCATAAGGGTGATGAATCATCTGAAATGAATGTGAACACACCCATTGTTTTCCAAAAACGACATACTGTATTGAGCAGCTTTGAGATATTTGATCTAAATGATTATGTTGAAAATCGAAGGTCCTGGGATGTGCAGGTTTTTGTGTCAGCTTTTTACAACAAGTCTATTAAGATTTTATTCAGTGAATTCAAAAGCTTTAAATCTCTAAATCTCTCTCACTTTAGAGCACAAGCTAAACAATATATAGCTATATATAGGACAGGGAGAATCTACTTTGTATTTTGAGTGTTATTGCAACTATTTTAATTCAATTGCTTCTCAAACCAAAAATAAATGTTTGTTTGTTTTTTTCTGTCACCGTTCATTCAACATTTCCAATAATTCTATGCACTCTCTGAAATACTGGCATGGATTTCATGTTATATCTGAAAATATATGGCTATTTTTCATGAATTTGAAAAATCATTTTGCAAAGCATTACTGCCATCTATTGTACTTTGGTACAAGACCAGGAAGACAAGTGATAAGGCTGGGCTGACAAACTACAATCAATTCTATTCACTTAATGACTGATACAAATGTCAGTGAATTTTAGTAGTCAATTAAACTGATTAATCATCCAAATTAACATGAACAGACATGAGTACGCTACTAAAGTTGCTCGTGTAATCTCTACAAGAAGCCATCCCTTGACAATTAAAATTCCAATCATTAAAAGGGCCAATTCAGCATTTAATAGTTAGTCTAAAATAAGTGTGGTACTGATAAAAACACACCAAAACCATTCATTAAATGAGATGTCGCATATTCCATTGCACACCAAGACATGAGGTAAACAATTATACAGTAAGTTTAAGTCGGGCTTTTCACTCCGAGTGGCCACGATGCTCTGAAACAAACACTACTTCTGTGGCAAATAATCAGCATAACAGTTTATACATTTTCATGCACCATCTAAACCTTTGCCAACAGAGACAATGCTATTATAGAGAGAGGAGGACCAGACCCCTTATATCAAACACATTATATTGAGACACAAAGTCTTAAATAAACAAACATGATGATTGTGACCCAGCAAACTAACTGGAGTATAAAAAGCCTTGTTTACAATATCGTATGTACAATCATGTATTTTTGAAAGACCTTGCAAAACCAATCAATTAGCTTGCATTGCGTTTTAAAAATAATTTATATAGTACTTGAAAGATGACACATGAAAATCTCATATTGATGGTCCAATAATATATCAAATAGTAAATATTACTACACTATTCTGGCATGTGTGTGCTATATAAGCATCAGGAAAATAATACTATTGAGAACAGAAAAAAACCAACAACAACTACTCAACAATTATTGTGACGAAGAACAGAATGATTTTATGACTCCAATAAGCTTAAAGACACAATCAGCACAAACAAAATGTTAAAGGACTTGTTAAACAAGTCCGTCCACGAGATGATTCACTCAGGACAGACTGTGCACCCCATTTTCTGAATGCCAATTACACATTATACAACAGTGTGAAATCATTTTTATCCGTTTAAATGTTAATCTGACCACACAGAGCTCTTTATAAAGTCCTAGAAGACCACTCAATAATCAGTATTAAAATCACTGAACCGAGAATCAAGCGATAACCGAGAACCAAAAACACTGAATCAAACGATAACGAAGAGCAAATATCAAAATAAGAACAACAGATATTCCCGTTGCTAAGCTATGAGGCCAAACAGGAAGATAATACGATTGATTTAATAAGTTATTCTACGATCGTGGTAAATAAGTGGATTATGTTGTAATTTATTGCATCTGTACGTGTTTTTCCAGCTCTCCTTCTGTTCACCAGGCCTGCTCATCAAGTTAATCCATGGCTTGTCTTAACGTTAATCGCTTGCCACCTATAGTGCTTTACTTTACTTTCAATTAAGACTTTAACTCAAAACAGTAAAGAGACAGAATAAAGACAAAGCGTTTGTGATCATTTGACCTGAGGCAGTTAAAAGATGATCAGCTAACTAGCTACTGTAAATTGTTAGCAGGTTTAAAAACGAGTGAACTTCTCTGCTTTAGTTTTAATAAGCAATAATGTCAACCCAAATACTCGGTAGCATTATATCTAACACTACTACATCCTCCACTAAAGATAAAGCATTTCATTGCTATTGTTATATATCTGCGCCAGTGTGTAATTAGCATATGTTTAGCTAGGTTAGCTAAGCTGTGTTCATGAAGTGGAAACTATTTATTATATTTTCGTGACTCGGCATGTTTTTTGTATTACACGGTATAAGTTCAGTAACTCTTTAGTAGAAGTACTTTACATTATAGATGGTGTTAAACGTTTTCTAACATCTCCACTTGGTGTCATCATCAACAGTAAATAATATACCAAGCTAAAACAGTAGCAGCTCTGCTACAATCTCTGCTTACCTTCTTGTCAGACCAAATCTCCGCTGGCCTCGTTCCGACAGCTTTATTTCTGTGACCAAAAAGTGGCTGTATTGCTGAATTTAAGCCAACAATCCGTTCAGATTTCTCTGTGGGGTTATGAAGCAATCAGAGATGAAAGCTGGGTCGATAAGGGTTTGCAGGTAGACTGTTAGCATTTGTGAGCTAACTCGAGAATGAAGCAAAAATCCCAATATTGATCTGGCTCTGTCAACGATATATGCCTATTGTGAACACAGTAATATGTTGGTAAATACTGCGTTTTAAGAGAAAAAGATCGTCTCTGTTGTTCAACCGGAGTTTCAATACTATTTCACCAAAACAGAAATAGTTAGTAGGTCCTCGAAAAGCAATTGAGGAAGGCCATTTTGTTGACAAGCAGCTGCAAACCGCTAGTAGCCAATGGGGAGAGAAAGTTGATGGCATGCCCATATATGGATGTTCAGGCTCCCCCTCTATCTCTACTCCCACAAAGAGAGGAAAATTCTATAATGACCAGCAACGTCTTTCACTTTTACTACATTTCACATAGAAGTCAAGTCTGAGCAGACAAGATAATTGTAGACTCGTAGGTTCTTTTTGTACTTTACAGAACATTAGGGACACGCTGATTTCAGATGTGATCTAATATTTACAGTAGAATTATTTTAGATTAGATCCGATTAGATGAAACTTTATTGTCATTGTGCAGAGTACAAATACATAGCCAATGAAATGCAGTTAGCATCTAACCAGAAAGTGCAAAAACATATATATATATATAT
>JAUYWG010000050.1:5993232-6011506 GCA_034779775.1 Enteromius afrohamiltoni | reverse complement strand
AGAGTTCTGATGAAAAAGTACTTTCACTCCAAATGTACTTAATCCCAGCCTAAATCTATTCAGAAGTACCAGTACCTCTACAAAGTGGCCAGAAAGAAATGCCAATTTTAAAGGAAAATGTCAAACGTACTTAGAGTTTTTGCATCATATATATACACACACACACACACATAAATATATAATATTTTATTTTCTATACATTGTTATCAAGTATAGATGTTAGCATATATATATATATATATATATATATATATATATATTGTTTTGATTAAAAAGTTACCTAAACATTGTATAAACAACCTATGGTATTATTTCATCTGGTTTGGAAATATTTTTTATTACATTTTATTACATTTATTACATTACATATATTACATTTTATTGTGAAAATGAATTTAAGAAACAGTTCTCACTTGCCTTGTTCTGTAGATCTGTTTCAACATCCTGCAGTTGTGTTTGAGAGAGTTATTTGAGTTCCGCTTCATGCAGACAGACCCTAACTGGTCCAACTTCTTCTATAATAGTGAACAGAACAAGGTGAGCAACCACTTAGACAATCATAACGTACATGTCTATTACCCATTTATTTTAGAAATCTATTTAATTGATCATCTATAGTTTCCTATTAACACATTCAATTCCAAATTCTGTTTGTTTATTTTTTTACTTTCTATTCAGCAAATAATCCTGAGAAGAATGTATCACGGTTTCTTAAGCAGCAAAACTATTTTAACATTAATAATAATGTTTCTTGAGCAGCAAGTCAGCATTTTAGAATAATATCTAAAGGATCACATGACACTGAAGAATGGAGTAATTTCTGTTAAAAATAAAACAGTTATTTTAAATTATAGTAATGTATTACAGTATTGTTATGCTTATTTTATTTTTATTTTTTTCTGTTTATAAAAAATGTTCATAATGTCTCAGTAGCATGTTTTTGTTGTCTGGGTGCTGTTAGGGTGCTCCACTTTTCCCCACTAAAACAAGGAGTACAACTTAACGTACAATTTGTTCTTCATTTATTACAGATATTTCTGTTGGACTTTGGAGCGTGCCGGGATTACCCAGAGTCATTCACAGATGATTACATAGAGGTACATATTTGTACTTAAAACGTTTGATGGTATGATTGAAGCGATTACAGGAGTTTTTGATAAGAAGTGAGTTGTTATTAATGGGTATCTTTATTATTAATGTCATAGATAAATACAGTATGGAGATAATTTTGGGTATACGTTTTGTGAATTGATTAAAGAATTAAAGTAGAACTGGCAATAATGCATAACTTATCAGTTAAAATAATGGAAAAATATTTCCCTCCTGTTCTTCCGTTTTATGTACGTAGGATTGCACATATTTTAAAACAATCCAAATTGTCATTTAAGGTGGTTCATTCAGCATCAGTTGGAGACAGGGATACTGTTCTGCAGAAATCTAAAGATCTGAAGTTTCTTACCGGTTTTGAAGCCAAGGTTTGATTTTAAGTATTGATGTCTTGCTTAATTTCTATCCGTTTCTGTTATTTCCCTACAGGATCAAAGTTATTATTATTTTTTTCTCTCTGCTGCTTCTAAACTGTTCTCTTTAACAAAACCGTCTTGCTCTCTTCAGGCCTTTGAGGATGCACACGTAGAGGCAGTCATGATCCTCGGCGAGGCATTTGCCTCTACTGAAGCCTTTGATTTTGGCACTCAGAGCACCACACAGCGCATCCAGAGCCTGATCCCGGTCATGCTTCGACACCGTCTCACTCCTCCTCCAGAGGAGTCTTACTCTCTGCACCGCAAAATGGCAGGCTCATTCCTCATCTGCTCCAAGCTGAAGGCCCGCTTCCCCTGTCGAAATATGTTCCGTGATATTTACAATGCCTACCAAAGTAAGAGACAGAAAAGATGCGACCAGGTTTAGACTTTTTGGAAAGTTTGGACAACGAAGTACCATGGGAAAGTGCACTACAACCAAGAGCGATATTTTCTTGTATGTATCATAACAGTGTTCTATTGTGTGTTTTACATGTAATAATCATTCAAGAACTTAATGCTGGATGTTGAACTTCTGAGAGACAGTTGTTTATTTATAAATCTGCAGTGTTTTCCATCATACAATTATAATTGTTTCAATCATTTGTTGGTTTATCAAACAACAAATTCTGACTCAAAAATCAATATTATTATCATTGCCAAGCTTTTAAAATTAATATTAAATGATTAACAATTTCCTGCAGTGGAGTGAATTTTAGATGGGACAATTTGATTTAACGTTGTAGCTATTAATTTCATGTTAGGAAAGTCATTGTTTGTCACTTTTAATGATGAAAAGTATTTTAACAGTTAATATTATACTGACTATAGTACATAAAAACAGCAATCATAATTCAAATATTAAATAGGAGGTCTCACTCAGATTTACTGCCCATTAATTTGTTAATTTTTTATTTTATTTTTATTATAATTGCTCACAGTATACACTCCAATGGTTGCATTTATTTTTATGAATTTATTATTTTAATTTATGAATAAAAAACAAATATATTTTAAATAAATTATTATTTAATTATGGGAAAAAAAATATATATATATTTTTTATCATTTTCAGAGCTCAGTGAAAATGTTTAGTTTTGTTTATTTAATTGTTGTCGTGAGACAGAACTCAACCTGCGCTCGCTCAGTTTAATAATATTTTTTTAATTGTTTTTTATTTATTTTTTTATTTTTTTAATACATAAAGAAACGTAAACGTTCAGAGAAGTGTGTTTTGGCCTCTAGATGACGGTATTTTATGCCTGGCGTCTGGATACATAGTATCCCATTCAGACTCTTGAACATCAGCGGGAATAGGAAATTTGCATAAACGGCCGTGTGCGCCAATGGGCTCGTCCAGTGGGCGGGGCTAGCGGGTGGAGCCGCGGGAGGAGCGCAGTCTATGCGCCAGTGACTGCTGCTCAGTGAATAACAAACGCAGAGATTATCCAAAATCCGTCCATTTCTCACGGCCGTTTCTAAAATTTACGACCATCAGAAGCGCTTCCGTCCACGTGCATCTAATCGAGCGTCAGTTTGGCGAGAAATTCTGATGTAGTATAATCTGAAGTTATTTTTTCCCCCGTATTTTCTGTGGATTACACAAAAGGCGGCACGGACACTCATTGTAGTATCCTTCTATTCGGTAAGTCCCAATGACAATCGGTGCTCTCATTTAACATGCATTATTTATAGTTTTAGGATATCATATCATATATATAAAACTGAAGTGGTTGAAGATTGCACGTCTATAGATACCTGGTTTCTTCAGCTCCATAAAACATGCAGGAATTTTCTCAACAATAATAATGCCTTAGAGTTATGGGAATATGATAGGGCGAAAAAATAATTAACCACTGATGCTCATCAAGACTTGCTTTGTGCCTGTGCGATTGAGTCCAGATGTTTCTAAACACACAGCATCAAAAAACACCACCTATAAGAAAGATGCTTATGTAAAAAATGACAATCTAGTGTAAAATTGTGTAAAACTATGAGAGTGATATTGTGTCTTTATTAGAGAACGTTTTACAAATAGCCTCTCTCATCAATAATTGGATGACTCTTATTGATCCATTATGGTTAGGCCTTACACTCTAAGGAGTTTGTCAGAGCCCTCACTGAAATATGGTATGAGTACAGTACTGCAGTGTACAGATGCTTTATATATATCAATATCACCAACATTATAATGAGCACAGAATCATGGTATGTAGAATATGTAAGATATGTTTAGATGCTCCTCTTTAGCTGCAGTCGTATTTAAATGGATTGTTAAAATTATAATGGTACAGTGGAATTATGAACATAATTTGTATATTATGGAATTAGCTTTAAGCCAACAATTTTGAGACACAGTCTATAAGATCAAAGCCAAAAGGGGTTCAAAAGGCACTGCACCTCACTTTTATTTAATGAAAAAAAACCCCAGACCTTTCACAAAAGATCTCCACAGAAAAAGAAAGAAATGGCAAAATTGTGATTTTTGCATAAATGACTCTTTGAGATATAGTGTGTTTTAATCCAATTAATTTACTAAGCATGAAACATTGGTATTTTCATCACAACGTTTTTTAATATTTAAATTTAGTAAGGTTTTGTCAGTTCTATTCAGTCTGCATCAGTAATTAAAATCAAAGTGTCTGCGAGGTTCAAGGCTGGTTTGATTTTACTTAAAAGTTAAGGTAGCAGTTAAATGTAAACATATTTTCAGTTCTTGGAACTTTTTATATGATCTGATTTGACCATTCAAATTACTACCTATTATCCTTTGGTTATGTATTTGTACTGATAAACCCAAATTCAGGCCTATGCAATATATATATATATATATATATATATATATTGAATTGCTAGAGTCAAATAAATGTAGTTCAAGATTATGAAACTCTTTTTCGTTTCATCCCCAAAGGGGTCCAGTTTTTGGGGCTGATTTGAATATAATTCACATAAAAAAGCTGTAAGCAACTTTTCTGAGCTGCACTATTTAATCACCTGACTGTCGGTATTGGACATCCATAACAGCTGAATGGAGTTTTTTAGCTGTCCTGAGTGGGTACCGTCTGTTCAGCTTGTCTGTGGTGTAAGTGTGCGCCCCATTGTTATCCAGATGGATGAACAAGAGGACACAGCAGCTGAAACCACAATAGCGTAGGGGCAAAGGGCAATCAGACGGCTGCCAGCTAAGCTGTGGCACTGGAGAAGGATGTAATTTCCTTTGTAATAATAAGGGTGTGACTTCTAAACAATGGACTACAATTCTACGCCATATAGAGAGCGGTTGCTTGAAAAAGCCATTTCCGTTTTTTTGCTGAGCCATTCTTTGTTTGCAATGGGCGAATTGTGTAGAGGGATTTGTGTCTTTGTGATTTGGTTTATTTACTGTCATGTCTCATATTTGATATTGCTTGTGGCTTATCTCATTACCTCGCTTTCATGGTCCACATTGTACCTAAGCATACTTTACGATATACAGTTAAATAAAAATACATACAATTGTATGGATTGTTTTTTTTTTTTTTACAAAACAAATAGTTTTTAATTTGCATTATAAGCAAGCTATGTAGCTATATGAATATGAACTATCATTCTGTATTATGTCGTATATTAAAATGCCATGGTATTAATTTGCTAGGAGAAAAAAAAAATGTCTGAAGAGGCATAACTTTGGAAAAAATGACTCTTCCAGTTTCCTCCACTTTTGAGTGGAAAATCCTGGAGTGATTCAAAGTAATCACATCAAAGTGTGCATGGCATTCAGCTAGGAAAATCAGAGTAGTTTAGCTCAATTTCGAAGGTTGGCTTTTACACGCCATGCATATGTTTGTACGCTTGCTTGTAGACCTTTATCCTCTGCATTAAAAATATGATAACACATCCTCTAGTACATGACTTTACATTATACATGACCACACTTTGCAGTCCGCACATTACAGTGAGATCTCAAGTGACAGAGGGAGGCAGCTCTTTCTCTTCCTAGTGCTCATAATGGGTAATTTAGTGATGCTTGGCAAAGTGTCAGGATTCTGCAAAGGAATCTGTCTAGGATCAAAAAGTTTCTATTGCATTACAGAGTGTGAAATGTACTGTAGACCTAGACTTGTCGACTCCATTTCATCTTTTAAGTTCACTTGTTGAAGGTAAGGAAAGCTGATTGCATTATACACATAAAATAGGTTTGTTGGCCCTAAACACTATGGCATCTTCATCACCATTTTTTGTGGATAACTGAGTAACAGTCCTTCCTTAAAACTGTTTACTACATGATGAGTAAATGACGATGGCAAACTCAGTCAGATAGAATTAAACTGCACGACGGAAGGAGGTGGAGCTGAACACGGTAAGAACAGAGCAGCTTGTTCCTGTCATAAACAGAACTGCTGCAGATACTTTACAAGAGCTTATGCTCAGTTTACTCTTGCACACAGCTCTTGTAAAGCATCTGCAGCAGCCTCGTGTTTACGTAAGAGAAAAAGTGAGAGTGAGAGGCCGAGAGCAACAGGGATAGAAAAAGATGGATAAACATAGTAGCGTCTCTGGTTGTGCCTCAGAGAGCTCCCCTGTGTGGCACAACTTCAAAGTCAGGGACACCGTAATTACGAAATGAAATGAAATTCCCTAATGATGATGATGCGGTGGTGAGGCGCTCTTCATATATGAGGCAGAATCTTTGTTCATTTTAGCAAGCGCATCTCAAACAGCAAGACACTGCTTGGTTTTTTTTATTTGCTGCCTGTAAACCTATAATTCTGTGCAGAGCACCATATATACGTATACATTTATCCATATATATGTTTCACACTCTACAGGTGCCGTTAACTGTGCTGTCTCAGATAATCAAATTTAGGTCTAATTTAAAAGAGATGATTTTTTTGATGATGTTTCATTCACTTAAAGTAGGAGTGTGTAATTTATGCATCATTAATGATGCCAACTGGAACTGAAAAACACAGTTTCCGTGAAGTACCTCAAACACCAGGGGCAAAGAAACCATTATAAACTCTTTTTAGAAACGTGTCGGTTTGTCACTCTTTTTTGGAAGATTATCAGTATACAATTCAAGAGTTTTAGTTTGCTTTGCTGTTAAAAATTGCATATAGTGGATACACAATGCTATCATTACTGGCAATGTCAGTTGTGGAGTGAATGTAGGTGTTTGTAATGTCTGATCAAATGTCGTTATTAGTGACTTATTGAATCAGTGAGCCACCTAATTGGTTAAAAAGTACAGATGCATTGAGTAACAAAACACCACTGAATGTTGCTCAGAGACACATAACAGTTCTGTTTTGCCTTTGTTTGGACCCTTTGCTTTTGGCAAAAAAAATATTCAACTGAATTACGCTGTTCTTATTTATTGAAAACATTTGTAATCGTGCTAATGTTGGGAAAAACCGCATCCTCGCTAATGATGCTCCAATTGATCAGCCGATATTGGCTAAAAATAGCTTGATCAGTGAACCCCAAAAGCGCCGATCACTTGACGTAAATTACTTGACGTAAATCCCTCGAGGTGGAAGCAAGCAACGGCATTTTAACACCACTAACATGGTTAGGCATCTTAGAACACGCCATTCAACTGAATACGCAGAGTATGAGAAACTAAACCAGCCGAAGACAACAACATTCCCCATCCCTCAACCAGCCGTCTGTGAGTGATGCATTTAAACGACGTGAACCGTACAGCAGGGATAGTACAAGGCGGAAAGACATCAAGTTCAGTATTACGAACCGTATGTGTAACACATTTTAAATTTATAAAATGTAATCAATGTATTAAGAGGCTACATCCCATTATGCTGATCTGATGTGTGTTGGTCTGCCTGACCCCTCTTTGTTTGGAAACATTTTAAGTTACTCTGCCTTATTTGGGAAAGATGGCCTACAGTAGCCTTAAGTTCTCATTTTCTTCAAGATCTTGACTGTAGCCTATTTCTACTGTTTTCCCCCCCAATATAGTTAATTTAGAGTTAGTTTCATTTCTACAAATGGTGCAAACTGTGCTAGATTATAGATAAAAGGTTCACATTCCCCTGCCATTCTTTGATCGGCATCTGGCAGGTCATGATCTGTAATCGGTGATCGGCCCCAAAAATGCTGATTGGAGCATTTCTAACTCTAACTCATGACATTGCTTGACGATATAAATATGACGAGACAAAAACTACACTCTAAATAAATGCTGGGTTAAATATGGACAAACTCAGCAATTTGGTGGTTGTGACCTAGCAGTTGGGTTACTACCCTGAAGGTTGGGTTAAACATTTAACCCAACTACTGGGTCAAAACAAACCAGTTGCCAGCATTTTATCAGTTATCTAAACTTTGCTAATAATGTACTCCAAAATGTAGAGGTAGCTAAATTTAGTTTTAAATTTAGCATTACATAACTTTGATGAGAGTTCCAGCAGTGGATAAAAACATCACAATAATCCACAAATATCCATGATCTATCATCTTGTATATATTTGTAAAAAACATAACATTTTTTGGCGTCAGCTATTGCTTTAAGCTAGAAGGTTAATAAGGTAATCGCTATGTTAAACTAGTAATTTAGCTTGTTAAAGATTTTCTTAAATTATAACACATTCTCTGTCCTCATTGCTTGGACAAACTCCCCAAACTCACACAACTGGTCAAGTCAGTGTTGCCTTTGTCATAGCAATGTTGAAAGTGCTGCATTTACAGTGTTCACAATAAATTAGTCATTAGATTTTTATACTGTATATGTCACTGTGCATTCAGCTGGAATAAAAACACATTTTAATACCATTTTAAGCAACCGAGATCACAGAAAAGTCAGCATGCACCTCGATTTGCCAAGACATTTTGATTTCTCTTTGGACTTTCCACAAATACTCATTTGAAAGGTTAAAAGTATCACATGTCTGTGACTCGGGTAAAGGTAGCCACGGTTTGTGCAGCTCCAGCCCTTCAGTGTAATTGCTGTGACTCATGCCTAATGCTAACATAGACAAATGATGGAGGGCGTGGAAGCTTTTCCTTCTTTGCCTATCCTGACATTCCCTCGTTTCCAATCCTCCCCTTTCCAAACATCTGTGAGGAAGCCCTCAGCTGTTGAACAGATGTTGTAGATCTTCTCATTTATAACTGAGGATCCCGCTGGAATGTGATGCAGGAGGAAGAGTTGGAGGAAATGTAAGGCACTTTAATGGTGTATTTCAGACCAAAAAAGAAAACAAAAGTGAGAATGGTGCACCATGGCGCATAGATGCTTCTAGTAATGCAGAGTTGTTGTGAACTTTATCAATGCGTAGCAGCACACTGGCATCAAAATGAGAGAAGCGTCAATTGATCCCAATTGATTCAAGTGGTCATCGTTGTAAATGGAGATCTGTCTCGTCTGACCACTTGAGATCATATCACGCATGATAGATGGTGAAGCTGTATTTTTTGTGGCTGTTCTCTTTTTGGCCAGTATTAATATTCTTTCATCATGTATCACCGCAAACCACTGACTAAAGTATCAGGAAGAGGTTTACGGAAAGTTTTTATATAAACATAGTTCTTATAAACATCTTAGGGAAGAATTTTGTTGCCAAAGCCAGGCAATGAAGTGTGACTGCAAAGTTGCAAAGATGCAACTGTCCAAAAATTTAATAGAACATCAACATTCAAAATAAAATACAGAAAATACTGTGCAATGCAGTAGCCAAGATGGACACCAGTGTTGTGAAACACTTGCACTTCCCTGAGACTTAGATTCTGCAGGAAGACGATGGATTTCTTTCTTTTCTTCCACCGTATGCTAAATTACATCTTACTATCCCGTTTTCTGTTTAGCCTCCTGCCCTTGATCAATACTGCTTGAACGGAGCCCATATCATCTATTATTGCAGCACTTGCTCGCTATCTTGGTGTAGTGGTCTCAATCACTTTCACTTTTTCATCGGCTTGAGTGAGGCTAGAAAATAAACGTATTCAATTCCACAAAGAATTGTCGGAACAAGAAAACCTACCTATGGATGCAGTGCACTCATTAGTCAGCCCAGAAGTATATGAAATATATGTGATCTTGTGTTCAAATTTGTGTTCAGTAAAAAAAAAGCTGAATTGTTGGGTTAAATGTCTAGACCATTTTTCATTTAGTTATTAATGCTACTAATAGTACCACTGCTATTACTAGCCTGTTATCTAGAAAGTAAGTAAAAAGTACAATTCAGTAACAAGGCCCTTTTGCATTATAAATAAGTATTCAGTAAGTTTTCTTAGGCTGGGTATTTAAAATGTACGCAATTTACTTTGCGTGCTGTACATCGAAACAGACCTCACCTGTGTGTTTGGAAAAGACAGCTGATAGACAGAAAGCTAGCCAAGATGAGTGGGAATGATTTTAAATTTGATCTACTTTTAAGTTGGAAGGAAGGAAGTTGGAAGGACGCTGCAGCGTCTTACAGTAAATCTGTATCTGTGTGTTCGTGCAAGTTACATATGTTCAGACACTCATCAGAATGTTTCAGTATAAAAAAAATGCTATGTTCTATATTGTTTTTAGCATTTATTAGCCTGTATGCTAGCAGTCTACCTTTATGTGTAGGCTCCAGGGTAAGGTCAAATGACACATTTGATTGTTATTATGTAGTCTTAACTTTATTTATTTACATTTTTGTGAAGCACTATGTATGTTTGATATATGTTAAAAGGAACAGTTTACTCAAAAAAATATAAAATTCTGTCAGAATTTACTTACTCTCAAGTAGTTCCAAACGTGTATAAATTTCCTTGTTTTGCCAAACACAAAGGAAGATATTTAAAAAAAAAAAAAAACACACACAGTGGTCACCACTGACTTCCATCGTAGGAAAAAAGAAAATACAATGGAAGTCAATGGTGACGCAAAACAGCCTGGCTTTAAAATTTGTATTTTCTTTTGTGTTCGGCGGAACAAAGATATTAATACAGATTTGGAACTACTTGAGTGTGAGTAAATGATGACAGAATTGAAATTTTTGGGTGAACTATTCCTTCAAGACTTTTTATTTTTTGATGTTTTCAGTGTACTACAAAATCACATGAATGCCCGTCCATGTCTTGGCTAATATGTTTTCGATAGATCTTCAAGGGAATTCTTTCAGTTTAAAGGTATTTACCATTGAGATCATCACAGTTTTTTGCTTAAACTTTATTTTTAGTACCAGCCTGCAAATAAAGAGTTTATCACATTTTTAAAGACACAAAGACAGACCTTAAGATCAAACTCTAAAATATAAATATTCTTAATAGGGTCTTCTTGATTTTATATTGTGAGTGTACCTCAAGTACTCATTAGCAATCCACAGTGCCGACTGCACTTGCAAATATATCCATTGTGAAATGATGCCTGCAGGCTGTCATTGCAGAAGTCTGGAAACATGATGTAGTGTAATAAGAGCTCCACTGGAACTGTTTTTGAATAATATAGTGAATATGGTTCGCTGCAGTTTTACAGGACCTCTACAATGTCTTCCTGCTCTGTGGATGGCCACTTTAGCTTCCATTATGGTGTTCTTATAGACCATAAGAAGACCTCTGCAGACTCAAGATGGTTAAGTGAGATGTATCTATCAATAGAGCCAAGCCTTTCCTAATAATGCACAGCCTTTTGCAAGCAGTGAGCATAGCCATGAGTTTACTAGCAGACTGCTGCATAGATACTGGGATCAATAGTTTCGCTTTGTAAATGTTTTAAAAAGCTTTTAATGCCAAAGTAAAAAAAATATTTCTATGTAATAGAGTAACATGCATTATGGATTTAAAACAGATGGTCTTAGAGGGGGGCAATGCATAGCATAAGAGTCTTTTACATGTCATAGACCACCGTAACCGTAAATTTTGATTAAATGTGTTAATTTCTCACCCTCGTGCCATTCCAAATTCATAAGACATTTGTTCATTTTCATTAAAACAGATTAAGATTATTTTGATGAAATGCCAAGAGCTTTCTAACCTCCATAGATGGCAACGCAACCATGTCGTGGTGCCTAAAAGAGAAGAAATCATTGAATAAAGTAATTTTTTCAGGGTTTTTTTTTCTTTTTGCACACAAAATGATTCTTATATCTTCATAAAATAAAGGTGATGTCCCATCAGACTGATGTGCAATGGACTATTGTAACAATGTCCTTACATAAGGTCCAACATTTCTGGGCCTTAAACGTGGTAGTTCAGTTGCTATTTATAGAAAACTCTCAGATTTTATCAAACATATTTTAATTTGTGTTCTGAAGATGATGAACAAAGCGTTGTGGAACAACATGAGAGTGTGTAATTAATGATGGAATTTTACATTTTAGAAACTATCCCTTTAAGGTAACAGCCACATTTGTTATTTAGCTAATCGACCTTATGTATTGGCTTTGTCACTGTCTATCGCTATCATTAGAGTCTAAATGCATTAGGGTCCAGACCGCTTTAGTGTGAAGCACTGGATGTGAGTCATGTAGAGTCCTAAGATTTGGACACTGTGTGGACACCCTCCCCCAAACTTGCTGAAACCCCCCAACTCCTCCCCTATACAGCTGGCTGTGTTTGGTCAGGGAGTAGAGTGGGCCGGGGGGAGGGGGGTCAGTGGAAGCACAGCTGGTCTGACCTCCCTGCAACCAGCTGCCGTAACAAAGGACCCCTGTCAGGCTTCTAGAAAGGTGGCCCGTCTACCCATCTTTTTTTTCCCCTGTCCCATTTCTCTTTTACCACTCCCCCTCCCCCACTCCGACTCCATTGTATCCCTGTAGATCTGTCCCAGCTGTTAGGATCTTTTTATGTTCCTTTCTTCTGGCGTGACCTCCCTTCCACTGAATTAACCCCCTCTTCCATATGCATTCACCACTCTTATGCACAGACGCTTTGGCAAAACTGTTTGTAACACAATTTTTAGGGCTGGCAGAGCGGGATCTGGCAGAATGCTGATGCTGAAGCTTTTTGGCCAGATACCTTGAGGGTGGGCCTTGTGTCTGCTTGATGCCACCCAGTACCCGTCCCGTTCCCTATTGTTCCACTTCGCGCGTGCCTTGCAATTCACAACGGTTGTGGTGGTGGCGGGGAGGCTGGCCCGTGTCCTTTTGTCGTTCAGCCATTGTTCCTGACACACGCCATGTTTGACAGACGCACGTGCTGACAAAGGCTGCACAGCATACCTCTGCTAATTATTTGCTGGGGCCCACTGAAAGATGAGACGCGGTGGCCATCTGTGATCCGTGCTTTTAATCCCTGCATGTCCACCCGTCCAGCCTCTTCAGACCCTTGTCTTTGTTGGGCCACACCTTTTATATCACAGTTTTCCTAGTCTGTCTCCTCTGGGTGAAGTTTTTAAAAACCTAGACCAAGAAGAATCCAACCTGTATGTGCTGAATCTCATATATGAAAGCTTATGTCTCATATAAAATCAGTAAGACTTTAAGGTGTAGTTGCAGTTCTTCCTGTAGTAATAATAACAGTAAATATCAAGCAACTAACCTTAAACTGAAATTTTAACTCTAAACATATAGTACAAGCACATGCGGTTAATTATTTTATTATTCCTTGGTAACAACACTACCTTAAAATAAAGTATAACACTTCTGGTATTTAAATTGTAACTCATCAGCTGATGATAGTGGTCATATTATGTCCATTAACAGTTAAATCTGGGATTATTTAAATCTAATAAAAAAAAAGAAAAAGAAAAAAATACCAAAGAAAATGAAAAGAGTCATTTTAAATTAAATTTAATGAAAAGGTAACTTATAAGTAGCTAAGATTAAAAATTTAAAATCAGTAATTTCAAATGCTTCACTTGTATTGTAATGTAATATTTTACTTTATTTGTTACTATTTACTAACAGTGTATTATGAATAGCAAGCAACTCTCTACTTAACCTTAAATAAATAATTTTGCCAAAAATTAAAATGAGTCATTTACTTGACCTTATGTTGTTCCAAACCTGTATGAATTTCTTTCTTTTGCTGAACACAAAAGAGATTTTGAAGAACGCGGGTAACCAAACTTTTGACATTAGCCATTGACTTCCATAGTATTTTTTATGCAAGTCAATGGCTACCAACTCCATTCATGCTTTTTATCAAGTGGGGAAAGTTTACAGGAAGCATCTTGAATAAGTCTTTGTTAAGTCAGAGGCCCCCTTTTATCTCACAATGTTTTGTTTTCTAACAACCAGACAAAACACTCACAGTAAGGTGTGCTTCCGTAATTTAAATGACTTGGTGGAGTCTTAACATGGAATGTTAACTTCATTCTGTCTGCTGCGCTATTCTTGCCTTTTAGTTTAGTTTGAATCAATGCATTGTAACTGCCTAGTGAAGGTCATCCAGTACTTTGGGGGACGTGTGCACACTTTAGCTAAGCCACTAAAGCATAGGGCTGGGTGATAAAACGATAACGCGATAGGCACGTGATTGATATCAATAAAAAATGTTATTCTTCGTCGTAAAAAAACAGAGGTTGGAAAGCTAGTTTGGTTGCATTAACAAAGGCACTCACTCTCTGGTAACCTAACAACGTAGGGAGTGATACGCTAACAGCCAATCATGTAACGGTGTCAGGTTTGGTTGCCATATCGTTGTCTCGTGCTGTTCTGCTGGATTGCTCTTCTTAAACAGAAAATGAGTGCCACAGCGAGCGAGGAAATTGTAAATAAAAGAGGAAGTCAGCTTGCCAGTATGGCAGTTTTTTGGATATTTATAAGTCTGATCGTAGTCAGATCAATGTCATCTGCAAATTATGCAAGACCTTAGTCCGCGCCAAGACTGTATATTACTGCAAACTTGATGTCCCACCTGAGCTGCGCTCACCCTTTGGAGCACAGCCATATTTAACCAACAACATCTGTAGCTGCAACACCGCACAGGCAGCAGAAATCTTAACGCATAATGCCACTGCCTCCGTTATATCTTTGTAGCTTACTTTTTAATCATTTCAGTTTTCCATGGTTGTTGACATTTCTGTCTTAATAACTGAGGGGATTATGATCAGAGGAAGGTTAAATTTTTAAATAAAAGTGTTTAAATGTAATATTTTTTTCTCCTGGTCTTTATTTTAAATGGGTCATAAAAATATGAATAATTATCGATATCAACCCATATGAAACACTGATATTGCGATAGAGTTTTCAGCTATATCGCCCAGCCCTACTAAAGCACAATCAATCTAGTTCACAAATAACAGCCGTCTGTTACCTCTTATTCTGAAGTATTGAAAGCCACAGAAGGTTTTCAGTGGTATTTCTGGAATATGTTCGATTTAGGTGGGTTATTTTGAGATGGCCTGACAGTACAATGTTGTTTTTTTCTCCTCAGTGCAGACAACAGCGGTGCACGCTGAATTCAGAGTGACTGGCTTGCATTTTTGATGTTCCTTATCACAATAGGGTCAAATAAGTGCACATATGCCATTGCTATCACTCAAAAAGCAACTGCAGCATGTAGATGTCATTCATGAGGCATTAAAAGGAAACTAAAGGAAAAAGCAACATGGCTGTCATCAAATGTTGGTAGGGAAGCAAAATTCTAGCCAATATTGATATGTGGATACTTTTTTAAAATTCATGTTTCAGATAATGGCCAATAAGCAATAAATTTAATATTCTTTTTTATCTAGATAAAAGACCAAGTACATTATGGCAATCTGGAAAATTAATCAAATTAATAGGCTTTTTAAAGATTAAGTTTGATAAAAATGTAAAATTGGCTTAAAATTAAACAAGCAATGGCCAAAGATCCTACACTGCTATAATCGTTATTAAAATAACTAAGTGGTAAAATTTTATTTAAAATTTTAATTTATTTGTTTCAAATAGATTTGAAGAAGATTGCATTTAACAGTGCCATTGTGTTTTAATGATTCATTTTGATTAAAAATTAAATGAAATGATTACTGATGAGTGGTCAAGATAAAAATAATTTATCTAAATTGATTAAAAACAATATAAAACATAAGTAATTCATTTGCTAAAAGTAAACTGAGGTATCACAACATTATAAATAATGGAAATACATTTTGAGATTTGACAAACATTACTAAACAGCATTATTAAATGATTTGTGTTTATAAAGATATAAATATATGACTTTAAAGAGGTTAGTGCTTTGCGATCTATATATAAAATGATAATATAATAAATATTCAGTATTAGCTAATGCCAATAAATGTAAAATGTCTGTATTATCGACTGATAACCAAAATAGTTCCTGTACATAATGCTTTCCTAAATTATATGATCTTCTCTACAAGCATTGTTGTTTGAGGCTCTTATAGGAACCAGGGTGTTCTGTGATGACAGGTTCATCAGGTTTTTTTTTTTTTCAGTTCCGCTCGTGCAGTGACGTTCTAAGTTTGCCCCATGACCCCAGGCAGCTGTCCCACACCATTAGCATAACAAAGTTGTCCACTTCTGCTCCCTGTGTTGGATGCCACTAGCTGTCAAGGAGGAGCCATGTGGCATGTCCCAGCCCTGCTGTGGGCCATCTGTGGGCCTGTCCTCCTTTCCTCTCTATTCCTGACTCACTCTTACCAGTATGGCGGAAACCTCCACATAACATGCTTGAGTCAGCCCATCGTTCGTCTGCAGTCTGATAATTGTGCCTATTAATTTATAAAAACACTTTCGATGTTTATTAAATAAATGGACCCCGGATATGGTTGGAGGTCCTGTCATGCTGGCACTTGTCACTCACTGGCCATTTTCTTGCTTTCCCACTGTGGACTATTTATTTTCATTCTTGAGCGTACTGTGAACTGTGGACCCAGCGGCATTTAATTAAAATTGTCAAGGAAATGTAACCTTTGTGGGGGAGAATTGAACAAAACCAGAGTGTTAGTATTTTGAACACTGTTGACATTTAAATTTCAACTATTCATAGAGTGATACATTAGACAGAGTGATTGGTTAGAAGTGATTTAGCTATTTTGAGATTACTGGCTGATAAGTATGAACATTTAACTAGGTGCTAGAATCTCCCATTACTGTCAGTTCCAACATGTATGCAGCTTTTTAAAACATATCTTGTACTTACTAACTATCTAACTAGATAGATAGATCCTGCTTAGTATTTTTGTCTTGTTATATTATATTTTATAATGTTTCATTTAAAAACATTAGTAAATCAAGATATTTGAGAAGCAAAGCTTTACCCCTGCTAAAAAACAACATATGCTGGTTAAGTAAGTTTGATGCTGGTTTATACTGGTCCTTGTCTGGTTTAAGCCGGTTGTTTAGCTGGTTTATGCTGGTTTATGGACCATCATAAACCAGCTTCCCAGCATTAAAACATACCAAACCAGCATATGCTGTTTTTTTTTTCAGCAGGGACCTGAGAGGAAAAAGGACTTATGTCTTGTTTTCTAAAAATGGTTTTAAATTAAGTGACTACATCTTTAAAACATATAACATGTATTAAGGAAAGGGTTAAAGAAATAAACATAATTCAAAAGGTTTTAGACAGAAAGTGCTTTTTAACGTAAATCATATGAGTGTTTAGATATTTGTACTGAAAGTCAAGACAAAAATTAATTAAGAAAGAAAGTCTTTCTTTGTAGTGTAAACTTTGATTAAGAATTGAAATGTATAGAAGCAAGTATTTGCTTTTTCTGAAATTATTTTTTTTTGTGCAAAGAAAACAAAAAGAACAAAACAAAACTTTTCTACAGTTTAGTTTTCTAATAATTTCCACTATTTTTCTCTCTTTTATGCTTTTATATCAGATATTAGACATCCTGCTTTAAAAGAAATCCAGATTTTAACACTTCCAGCCTTATACAAAGAGATTGTTCGTATAAATATTAGCATTAGGTACGTTAAACTTTCTCCTCACACTTATGAGTAGTTAAACTCTGAATTTTCCTCACCATGTGCCAGGAAGTAGTGTCAAGACAACAATTATTCAAAAGCTCTTCATTTCCATGCTTCTTTTCTCTCATAGCTTCTTCCTTCCATCAGACACTGGAACTCACCCCATACACCCCTTGTAGGAGTGGTTGCCATGGGAGCAGGTTGCCAGGCAGCCGAAGGAGTTGGTGATTGGGGGGGTGTTGATGTCGATTGGAGTGAGGTATGACGAACAGTGAGGATTCTTAGCGTGATGGACCTCTGGGTGTGATTACACTCTGGGTTTCTCGTCTAAACCAACAGGGACCGCAATCACGCCCGGTGCAAAAATAAGAACGAGGGAGGAAGCAGGAAGCGAGAAAGAGGGAGAAACTGCATTAGGGGTAATTAGTTGTTTGAAACCAAGATTTAGTAAAACGAATGCAGGGAAGTGTGAGAGAGCAAACAAGCAAGTGACATTGCTACTGGTCTCAGCGCCACTTCGGGCCTTGCTAGAGGCTCTCGCCTGCTTGATATCAGTACTTCTGCGTCAGATGGGCTGCTTTTTATGCCTTCAGGCTTTGGGAACAAGCAGACAGGGCCAGTGTGTTCGCGTGAGCCTGGGGCACCCCTCGATGGTGATGAGACCATCAAGGCAGCTGAGGGAAGTCGTGGCCCGGCCCTCTGCTGGGATTTTTAGAAGCGTCATTTACTCAACCTGATGTCGTTTCAAGACCTTAAAGGGAAACACTTCAGCATAGGGACAAATTCTCAATTTTGCTTATTATTAGCATGCATATTATAACATATTGGCTGCATATTAGTATGTATAAAGCACATAATATGCATGAACATACTCTACATCCCTAATCCTACAAAATACCTCAACTCAATTTGGAAAAGCCATAGTTTATGGTGAAAAGGTTAAACTTTTACTAATCTTTCAAACACAAT
>JAUYWG010000050.1:5982626-5993104 GCA_034779775.1 Enteromius afrohamiltoni | reverse complement strand
AAATGTTTATATAATATAATATTTTTATTAATATATATATATATATATATATATATATATATATATATATATATATATAAAACCATTTGAATTTACACTGATCAGCTCACTTATGTTGTGCACATCAAAAAGCTGATACATATTTGAAAGAACCAGTGTCACATTTGGCCTTTTTTGACAACCAATGAAACTGTTTTAATGCTCATCAAACAAATGCCGTTAAGATTACAGTTTCAATATTTAATATGCTAATGTAAAATTTTTATATGTACATTTTTTTTCATTGCTCCTACATAAAAAGTGATCTTCAGAAGGCTTGAATCAACAACTTTGTTTTAAAATGTTGTATGAACTTTTTGAAGTGACAAATTTTTGAAAAAGGGTTTTCAGAGATTATGTCTTATGGTTTTGTAACTATGTGCGGGTGAGCAAATGATGACAGAATTTTCATTTTTGGGTGAACAAACCCAAGTTATTATGTTTTGCAGAACGTCTATGAAGGCAGACTTCTTTGGAATAGCATGCATTTGTTGGTTTTAAAGAATAAATATTATTAGAAAAAAATGCACATTTAATTGATTTGTTTACCCTAACTGAATGCTTGGCTAACGGGGATCTATAGTGCAGTGGTACATAAGAAGCTGTACTGACAGATCATTTCGTGTCACATATCCTCTGATAGCTCAGTAAAGAAACTCAGGCCTTTGTCATATTGCCGCTCGGTGCAGGTAGAGGGCAATGTGCCACTGAATCATTGTGACTCTGTCACTCTCTAGTATGTGGCTCATATAGTTGAACTACATAAATCTGACCCCACTTTCACTGAACCCTCTAGAGAGGACACATAAACTGACTCTTATTTAACAGACTGCGTTTGCCTGTATATAGCATATAATTTCATATTCGAGAGGATTGGACGTATGTTTCAGTTTATTTAAATTGTAGAGTTTCCCAAAATATTCCATTGGGGATAGATATGAAGTGCTGAATTGTAGAATGATTTGTAATTAAGAATTGTTTAGGTCTTACATATTTTTGCAAGAGTTTGTATGCGTTTTTCTTTGGAGCTCAAGACCCCTCTGTTTATTGCCTCTGGGTAAAACTATACGAAATGCTGGACATGATTAGTCTGGGTAAATGTCCATGTGAATGCATTGATCCAGCCCTGCTGGTGGACTCTCATTTGGGTCATGAGAATTTAGGACAAGTTCAATCAACAGAGCGTGATCAATTCTGCACCAGTGGGAAGCTCCACTAGTCTGCCTGGTCAAGAGACTATTCCAGTCAAGAAAAGTGGCATGATTTAAAAGATAAGTCAAGATATTAGACAGCACAAGACAGCTGAAGTTAAAGGAACAGGGGTTTTGCTGCATTTAGGCCCTCCTAGAAAATTCCTATTGATATCAATTTGTGCGTTGTCACTAATGTGATAGTCTAGGCACAATGTCTAAACCAAACTTTTATTTTGCCACTGATTTTACTTAAATGAAACTGTAAAATGCTTGTGAAGTAGTAGAACTCTTAGAGCAGTTCTGGAGATGTTGGTTATGTATTTATGTCTTGATTGAGACATAGGCCTACGGGATTCAAATTCGACTTTTGCGGCTTAATATTTACAGATCCATATCGCGATTTGATTTGTGTAACCTACCTTTGATTAATTCATCCAAAAGATAAAGTTCATGACGTTCCCTGTTGAACTTTAAACTCCCTGTTAAACTGGATGCCTTGGTACTGGACTTGGTACTGAAGTACTGGGTCTTTTTACAACTCTACTAGGTGATACTACTTTAAGTTATTTCAGTTAAAACAGCTCAGACTTACACTTTAATCTGAGACTAGGCTTAAAGTGATATTTTGGGTCAGAAGCTGTTGACAAAGAAGGGAATTCCTGTTAATATGGAGTAAATACGCTAATCAATAAATAGATGATTTCAAAATCCATTCTAGATGCTAAAGATAAGTATTTTGCATCCTTAGAAAAATAAAACAAAAAAACTGCAGTAAAAACTGCATCAGAAAGGCAGTATGTATTTAAATTTCGGAAGGCTTTTTGTTACGCAAGTAGAATCTTGAGCAGTCTCCAGCACACTGAGGTCATTCTTCATAGCTATAGCAATAATAGGCTTATAGGAAGTCTGCTGTGACTACGTGCACAAGCTGTGCTCTGTTCGCAGAGTCTAATATGTCAGAAGAACAAAACCATACCTCATTTACATTAGCTATTTCATAAGCATATATGATGAACTGTGCAGGAAGAACATAGCAAGTACAAACACAACAACACAGACAACTGGCACTGCAGATGGGCGACTGAAAGTGTGTCATCACCATCTCCAGTCTAATCACCTCCGCCCGCGCTCCTCCTCCGTTCCTCTCTCCCCTCCCCTCCCTGTCTCTCTATCTTTTGCTCTCCATCCTCCCCTCGCTGTCTATGTTGTGGAAAGACAAAAAGTTGATTTATTCCTCAGAGGCTGCAGCTCAGCACATCCAGCCAAATTCGCATGTCTCCGTGCGTCAGCGCATGTTTCTGTGGGCGAGGACACATATGGTGATGAGACCGAGCACATGTGTTATTGTCGCCTCCTCCAAGTTAATCTCTGAAGAGGAGGTGTGGTTGCCTCCTCCTTCTTTTGGATCCCAAAACTGAATATTCAACAGCGTTTTGCCTCGAGCTTTTCATCGAACGTCAGTTTTGACTGTGAAACATCCTCGGGAGGTTCGATTTTTTGATAGTTTACCTGGCTTTGCTCTTCTGACATCTCTCTAAAATGAGTTTCAGCAGTGATATGGATGAGACTGAAGATGGGAGGTGAGTTGTTTTCTATTTTTCATTCTCAGCAGAATGGTTTGTTTTTATTTATTTATATTTTTAAATACATGGGCCCTAAAAGCAGTGCATCTCTCAGATCAGTAACCAAGCTTATTCTGAAGGCTTCTGTTTGGCTAATAATCTTACAAGAAGTAGCTGCATGAGCCTCCATATGGCTCAGATTAATAGATAAATTGATATACCAACTGAACAGATTAGCTGATGCTTATCTGTCTTTTTATTATTAGATTTATTTGCTGTCGGTCTGTGGCTATCAAATGGAGGCTTGTTATGATGAACAGAAAACAAATTAATGTCTGATTGTGTCTGATGTTCCTCTCCTGGAAGGGCATCTTTACAGAGAACGCAGTGGACTGAGAGGACTCTTGTGTCTCTACCTATCAGTTTTTTCTTACTGGTGGCCTTAAAGGGCCATGGTTACACACACGAAATGCAGAAGAAGAATTAGGTCACTTACATTGTGTATGAAGAATCATTTTTACTAAAAACACAACTTTTTACCCCCTATAAGCCTATAAAACTAAATAAATTAACCAACACTGTAGTACAATAAGACTTGCTTTCAGAAAATACATCTTAAGTTTCTTAGATGTAGGTCTCTGTACAGAACAACGTAAAAATTATCTCATTTTCCAAAAACTTTCCAGTTAAAATATCGGAGCTTTCTTAAAACAGGATGTAATTACTCTATAAGCAAAAATAAATACAGAAGTAAAAGTAAATTAGATTTGTTAATAGTAAATATACCTTGAATTGTTTATTTCTGTTTATTACAAATACATTTTAAGAACATTCCAAAAACATTTTGGGCAATTTGAGATATATTCTCTTTAAAACTAATTTGAAAAATACAAAAACACTAGTAGTGTATTTCTGTTTGACTTGTTTTTCCAGGACTAACAGAAGAGGAATAGGAACATGTCCTGCTTGATGCAGCATGTTCATGATTTTGTCAAGTACAGCATGTTCCTGGATAATCATCTTTTGTTTATCCTGGGACAATGTTCGTGTCAACAAACGTAGATTCCTAACCTTAACTTAATTGACCCTTAAATTGTAAGGAAGTAATAGGTTGACAAGCATGTTGCCCAACTCCAAACCCCGCTCTAATCCTTGCCCTACAATCTGATTGGTTGATGGACATGTTGTTTCAGGTACAACAATTATGTTGGCCCAGGAAACAAAACATACCACTTGCCAAATCGTGGTAAACAACTCCTGTGTTTTTTGTCAGAGAAAAAACCTTACAAATTGATGAGTCAACCATCCATTGTGATTTATCACAAGTCCACGTTAGCTGAACTAAGCTATTTAGAGCTCAACTGATGCTATATGCCATCAAAATATATTTCATGAACATGGTTAATATTGTTTTATTAATATGGAAAATCAAGATGTTAAATTTGATCTGTATGTCAATCTATTAGATGTTTGTTGGGTAATCTATGAGAAACTGTGTACTTAGTTGCCATTTTATTGAAAAAAGAGCCTCAGAGCTATGTTCAATGTCCTACCCTTCACCCAAAATAAACAAAATCAATAATTCAAGACTCGTGAGCTAGAAGACCTTGACCATTCTTTCCTTGCGGCACTGTCATGCCTGAACACTCAATAAAACCTTGTGCATGCCATTTATTTGAATTTATTTATTTATTTTCTTATTATAATGCGACAGCTAAGTACATCATCCACTGGTTGGTTTCCAGTAACATGCAAACACAGTGGCTCTGTTTGAGTGTTCTGGCTTCTAAATATGGGCTATACCTTTTTGGCTGACAGAACTCTGAATCCTTAGGAAATGTTTTTTGTGTGTGTGTGTGTGTGTTTTGCAGTTTATGCAAATCACACAATGGCATTACATAATAATAATAATACAAAATCACACTATTTTCAAAATGTATGCCATTGAATTTATTGTGAGTTACTGCATTACTTATTTTTTGGTGAAACTATAAAGTTCTCTCTGGTGACATATGCCAGACAGAGTATGCATATAGATGGAACTTAGTACAATAAAGGACATTTACACAGACACTCCATTCATGCACAGTCTTTGTTCAGTGTCTGTGCTATTTCTCTCTAGAAGTTATAAACTTTTTGTGTAACACTGTTTTTTACCTACCTTACTGCATGTTTCGCTGCGGTTTCAATGAGAAATGTCCACTGAGTGGCATAAAACACTGGTTAAATATGTGAACCCTGGCATATATTTATTGGATTGATATAGGTATGTATTGCAGCGGTTCAGAAAATTGATATAAAAACACATGTTATGATGCAACCGTGCCATTGCAGCTTCCTTTTACACAGATTTAAACTGTTTTCTTGAACCGTAGTTACACAGGATTCAAACCGGAGCTCCTCTCCTTCAAGTACATCTCTGTACTCCGTGAGCTACAGAACAAACCTACGATCTCTGAAAACCCATAGATATGAAGCTGGATATGTGAGATGCTAACGTTCAAAAGCATTCCTTTTCAAACCTCCCAGCATATTAATATTGTTTTGAAGTCATAATATGATATTCGTTAAGTAATAGTGCGGATAGTGCGCATCATCAAAAAAAAATATGCGGTAGAAACAAATGTCTTTGTACTCTTTTAAAGTTGCAGAGAACTCTTAACCACAAGCACTTGTCAAAAGTGCCAGTTTACTGTAGTTGTATCCTGAGTAGTTTGACAAAGGATGGTTTTTGTTGCATCTCATCAGTTTTTTTGAGAACCCAAGCCACCCATTTCGATGATAATTATGACACACCCGTCATTTTATACACACTGTAAGCAAAGCATTTTATACACACAAATCTAGCTAGCATTCATCTTCAATGACAACATATTAAAATCCAGTCAAAAAAACAGTGGTCCACACCCAACACATTTTTACAATGATCATTACACTCAGATGTACAAATGTCATAATGCGGCAGAAATTATCTCAATTTCTGACTCTAAGCAAGGCAGCTTAGCCAAGGAGAGGTTGATGTCTTTTTTTAGCCGACATGTATTGCTAATAAACAAGCTATCCCTAAAATATACATCACAGCAAGGGAAATATCCTTTAGAAGTATCCTTGCCAAATGATAAGTTGAGCTTGTGGCAGATTGAGAGAAAATTTGGTTTGGAAAAAGCTGCAGAAACCCTTGTTGGTTAGGCAACGTGTCAATCGAGCACAGAACACTCATCCTGCTGATAGCAGTCTCTGATTCAGCTGTCTCACTGTATTAAAGCCCTCGGCTGTCTAACTCTTTAAAGCAACATGCACACAGACATACATTTTATAGGAGGATTGTTTTAGTAGGACAGTGGTTTAGTTTGCCTGCTAAAAAAAAATTCTACGGCTTATGTCAGTGAATTCTGATCGAAAACTCCCACGCGATTGAATCGACAGCATGTACTGCAAACCAGAATGACCCACATATTCACATTGGCTGTGAGTGTGAAATGGTCACTGTGTCACTGTCTTGTATTGGTATTGATGATATTAGCAAAGGCCGGTTTCTCTTAGGATAAACATTTGGTCTGACCCCTTTTACCCTGTCATCTGCAAACATGCTTACTGGCGTCTGTATTTGACGTATGTGGGTGTGTGTGCGGGTGTCGTGTTGTTGTGACTGAGTGTAACCTCAAGCTGAACAGGTGTGATATGGTGCAGCTTCTTTAGACACGCTGCGGCAGATGGCCAGAGAAACAAGTCGCCTTTGCTCCCCGGGTCAGATGATGTTTGCAAACGGGGTCTATAAGGTACTTAAACTGGGTCATGGATCTGTATCTGTCCTCAGCAAATGTGTGTACACCCGAACTGGGCTCTTATTCGATTCATTGTTTGGTGAAATAGGACACAATTATTTTTGAAGGCAGCATTTATTTGGCTAAACAGCGTAAACGTAGTGATATTGTGAAATATTATGGCAGTTTAAAAAACTTTTTTCTAAATTTAATTTCTGTAAACCTTTAGAAGCTATTTCTCCAGTTTCATATGATTCTTCAGAAATTATTAGTATAAGTTATTTGGTGCTTAAGAAATATGCATTATTATCAATGTTTTAAAAAATGTTGGGCTGCTTAGAATTTTTGTGGAAATGGTTTGTTTTTTATGTTTTTTAAATGAGTGAATACACACACACACATATATATATATGTATATTTCTTGTGTGTGACGCTCTTTGATGAAAAATCATTTTAAAAAAGTCTTAACTTCATATTTTATCAATTTAATGTATACTCGCATAGTATAAACGTTAATAATAAAAAAGCATATATGTACATATGTATACATACAGTGTGTGTGTGTTTGGTATAATTAAGTATTTAATTAATATTAATAGATACAGTGGGGCAAAAAACGTATTTAGTGAGCCACCAGTGCAAAAGTTCTCCCACTTAAAAAGATGAGAGAGGCACCTGTAATTTTCATCATAGACAAAATAAGAAAACAAATCCAGGAAATCACACTGTAGGATTTTTAATGAATTAATTGGTAAATTCCTAAAATAAGTATTTGGTCACCTACATACAAGCAAGATTTCTGGCTCTCACAGACCTGTAACTTCACACTCCAACACTTTGGCTCAGACCAAAGAGCTGTCAAAGGACACCAGAAACAAAACTGTAGACCTGCACCAGGCTGGGAGGACTGAATCTGTGATAGGTAAGCAGCTTGGTATGAAGAAATCAACTGTGGGAACAACTATTAGAAAATGGAAGACTTACAAGACCACTGATAATCTCCCTCAATCTGGGGCTCCATGCAAGATCTCCCCCCGTGGGGTCAAAATGCTGAAGCCAGTACATGTCCAGTCCCAACTGAAGCTTGTAGAGAGCATTTGGATGATCCAGAAGAGGACTGGCAGAATGTCATATGGTCAGATGAAACCAAAATAGGACTTTTTGGTAAAAACTCAACTTGTCGTGTTTGGAAGAGAAAGAATGCTGAGTTGAATCCAAAGAATATCATACCTACTGTGTAGCACAGGGGTGGAAACATCATGCTGAATAATTCGGGCCATGTAGCATGAGATTTTGAGTGAAAACCTCCTTCCATCAGCAAGGGCATTGAAGATGAAACATGGCTGGGTCTTTTAGCATGACACGAAGGAGTGGCTTCGTAAGAAGCATTTTAAGGTCCTGGAGTGGCCTAGCCAGTCTCCAGATCTCAACCTCATAGAAATCTTTGGAGGGGGTTGAAAGTCCATGTTGCCCAGAGACAGCCCCAAAACATTACTGCTCTAGAGGAGATCTGCATGGAGCAATGGGCCAACATACCAACAACAGTGTGTGAAAACTTACAGAAAACATTTGACAAATTGCCAACAAAGGGTAGATACAAAGTATTATTTTCCACCATAATTAGCAAATAAATTCTTAAAAATCCTACAATGTGATTTTTCTGGGGGGTTTTCCCCCTAATTTTGTCTCTCATAGTTGAGGTATACCTATGATGAAGATTACAGGCCTCTCTCATCTTTTTAAGTGGGAGAACTTGCACAATTTGTGGCTGACTAAATACTTGTTTTGCCCCACTGTATTTAATTTTGTATTTACATTACCTTGCTGTCTTGTAACTTTGAAAACACTAGTAGGTTAATTGTAGCATTAAAATAAATCTGCATATTATTGCTACTTCATTTAGGCAAATGATAGAGTTTAGTATTGGTTATTTGTCAGTTATCGGCATAATAGTGAAAATAATGAGGGGAGCCTTATTTGCTTGTCTTATGATAATATTACTTTAGGATTTTATCATAGGTCACAAAAAAGGCAAATATTTCTGTCATTATATACACTCCTTCATACATTTTGTTTTCTGCTGAATACAAAATACAATATTTAGAGGAATATCTCAACTCCTGTTTTCCATACTATAAATGCATATTGCGATAAGTGTTTTTTAAGCTGCAAAAAATAAATAAAATAAAAATTGTCCCATATTAATGTCCTTTATAAAGCCTGACGGACTTTGATCACATTCATTTTCTCAATAATGCTTTTATGTTCCACAAAAAAAAACAAAATCACAGCCAGGATTGAAACGACAAGAAGGTGAGGGTGAAATAAACAATGACAGAATTTTTCGATTTAGCTGAACTATCTTGTTAATCCCTGCTGAAACAAACCATGAGCGTTTGTTTTCCTGCCTGTCCTCTCAGTGCCAGTACCGCGCCTGAGCACAGCTTACCGTAAGAGACTGGAGTGTCACGCTACAATTACTCTCTTTTTTGAAAGCATCCAAAAAGCCTCCATTACACAGTCCACCCACAGTGTCTCTGAAATGAGCGCAGGCAGCTGCCGTGGTTCGATTCATTGCACTGAGAGCATTGATTTTTAGCAATAATGAGACAAAGGCTATATCTGGTCCTCCGCCTCTGTACCGTAGTTGGAGTCTTGCTGCAGGCTTCACCTCATCAGTTTCACTTCAGTCAGGCTGAGATGGCGCAGGGGAGCTTAAGGTCTTTTGTAGATTTTGTGCCTTTTGCTCTGGGGGCCATTTTTGATTTGTTATTTACTTGTGACGCTGTAGGCCTCGTGCTCAGTGAAGCGTTCCAGAGAGTCAGTTTCTGTCTCTTTCCTTTCTTTCCTTTTCTCTCTTTAAACCCATTTCCTTAAAGGAATAGTTCACCCAGAAGTGAGAATTCATTTATTATTCACATTCACTTTCAAAATTTTCAAAATCTTTATAAAAATAGCATAAAAGTAGTCCATTCAACTCATGCAGATCTTTTGAGACCATAACTTAAAAACTGTATTATTAATTTTAAATAGTGCTGACAAACGATTAATCGCATCCTAAATAACACTAGCACTAGCACTAATTTTAGTATAGTAATAGTATTCACAATATTAATATATAGTTTTTATGACTCGTTTACAAAGATGTTTGTCTGAATCTGATATATCAGGTATATGTTTGGGCCATCACATAAACACATAAAGAGACGTGATCTGCCAGATGTTTTGTGGTTGAAGTCTTGAATGTTCTGTTTTGATTATAGTCTTTGTTTGCTCTATCCATGTCTCTGCAGCTGGTTTTCATTTGGTGATGAAATCATTTCCATGGAATGGCTTGGGTGGCTGTTATGGCTGTTGTGTGACTTTCACATGCATGTTTTGGAAATTTCCTTGGCAAGTCTCATAAGAACCTCTCAAGAACAAATTGTTTTCTTTCTCTATTACTGGCAATGCCAAAATCTAATAAAACTTCATTTTTTTCCTTGATGTGCTGCTATAGATTTATTTAGATATAAGCATTATTTAATTAAATTGCATTTAATTATATGATTTGCATTTCCAATTAAGCAAATATTGCTTGTAGTTATTATTCAAGTAAACAGTCTATCATACCTATTCAGTTTCAGGATATCGGTATCATTTTGGTTTTTGGATGTGATAACAGTTTTGTTGCATATTTAATTATTTATTTATTAAATATTGTATTTTTACACTTAGATAAACTTCAGCATCGTCTAATGGATCTAAGGCTTACTTAAAGTTCATCTTTAAAAATGTATTGTTTTATTAAGACAAAATGTGTAGAATTTTATTATTGGTTAGTTATAGATTGTGATGTTATTATTAGGGGTGTAAATCGGAGCCTTCAAGACGATTCGATACGATACCGATTTCTTAAGCCAACGATTCGATTATTTTCG
>JAUYWG010000050.1:5926774-5950628 GCA_034779775.1 Enteromius afrohamiltoni | reverse complement strand
TTTTTTGTGTGGAAAGCCCGCTTTTATTAAGCAACTGTAGGAAGGCGTTCGGAAATGTCAACAGATGTGAGCATCAGCGCAAACGGGGCAAAAAGCGCCGTTATAACACAGACGCACATTTGCACTGATGTGACCGAACCCAAGCATCCTTTCTAAATATCTGTCCGAACTGTATCCATCCTCTTATAGGTAACATGAAATGTTCCCACATTTCATGTTTTTTTTCATGAACCGTGCCACTCATACTATCTATCTTTCTATCTATCTATCTATCTATCTATCTATCCATCCATCCATCATCCATGTGTCATCTATCTAATTTACATCTTTTTCTATGTAAATTAACTAATAATTTATAATGAATTCTTTTTACATTTGGCACTATCCTAGGTTTACCCATTTGTCAGCAAGATTTTTTATTTCTTTAAAACACAATAAAATGGTATATGCTCCCTTATTCTTTTATAAGTTTTAATATGTACAAATCAGAACTAGCATGTGTTTAAATGTTTGCATAAATATTGTGATAAACTAAATAAAAACGTTACATAATTTTTGACATTTTATTCTCCAAAAATATATCTGAAACCTTAAAAGTAGACACTTTACTTACACTTAATGTGCTTTCTATGGACATAAATGACTGTACATTTCTGTCTGATGTGGACATCTTAATGTTTTTGTCCCATGTATCTGTCTGTCTGTCTGTCTGTCTTTCTTTTTGCCTACCATCCATCCATCATATGTTTACCAATTAAATTAAGTTAATTTCACTTCCATATTGCAAAAGCAATACTGTATGTGCAAATGGAACAATAACATGATTTAGACACACATAACCATTTAGACCAATATAAAAAAAATAACAATGTTTAACAAAAAACCTCTGACCCCTTGCATAGGCCCTACATCCCTACACATGCACACATAACAATGACTTAATGCTTTCAAACGAAGCAGTTCTGTGAGTTTCTATCTTAGATGCATGCAGAATTTTAATTCTAATTCGGTCTGTGCTATTGGATGTTTTCTGCTGTAATTTCACAATGAGTTTGCAGAATTCTGTGTTAATGCTTCCTCTTGGATGCCTGCCCCACCTATCTGTCTGCCTGTCTATCACCGTTTGTAAGAATCTTAAAGAAACAGTTCACCTAAAATGACAATTATGTCATCACCAATGATGCATGAGTCATCCTCCCTTTTGTGTTCCACTGAAGAAAAAAAAAAGTCATATGGGTTTGAAACAACACAAGAGTAAGTGTCTCTCAAAGTGACACAGTGACTGTTGACTGTCTAGCTCAAAGATCACAGCAAATAGCTGCTACTACATTCGTATACCATGGTGTTACTAAAGTACATCTGAATATCATGTTACAGCCATAACATGACAGCATTATAAAGCACTGAGATCATTCAACGCTGTGTTGACAGATGTAGCATTATCTACTGTAGCATTTGGCACAAACTAAACAAACCCTTGATATAAGTTAATCAATATTGATCAATGGCTAAATATGTAACGCTAATGATGTAATCGCACTGACAGGTTAGGACTGGTTTATCTGTTTGTTATTACACATACAATAGTTATCCATCAGCGTGCTCGTGAATTGACCTTTCAAAGTGTTTAAAAACAACCAAGACCCTACATGTGCTGTTGACCTAATAGCTTGACGGCTAACACAGAAGCTAACAAAAACAAACCTGCAAGCTTTCGTTTTCGTCCACCAGGAGAAAACTCCGTCCGTCTTCCTTCTGCTCGTCCATTTTAACAGGCCCGAGAAAAATGTCATCCATATCTTTCAGCAGCATTTCAGACATCGTAGAAGATTTAAAACCATCACAACTCCCTGGGAAGCTAGTTAGGCAACAACTGTCCCAGGACTACTAGCCGCCACTACTGTTACGCTAGCTGTTGTTTTTCTAGCTGGACTCAAGAGGGCGCTGTTGCCACTCTATCGGCCGCATTCATTGCGTGTTAGTGAGCCTTTTGACGCCCTCTAGTGGCTGTTACGAGCAACTGTCTAATCAGTCTTTGTGTGCAGAATATAAAAATGTACACTATCCAGGCCACTAAAAAACAAACTACAAAAAAAAAAGTTTCCTTGAAAAAGCTCTCACGTAAGCTCATTATTGTATGATTAGTAAATCAATGTTTTTTTTAATTTTTTTATTTAGTAAAAGTGTTGTTGGTAGGCGCAAATAGAACAGCACTGACATTTAAATGTAGTTTTTGAACTTATTCCGGTGCAATATCTTAAATTAAAAGATTATCTCAAATCTAAAATCCCCCCAAAAATGCACCAATTCTGCAGTAATCCCTTATGAATCAACAGGACATTTTTGTTCAGTCATTCCATTGAGCTTGCTAAGGTTCATTAAATATTTGTTAGCAGGGATCTATAAATATCACATGTCACAGAATGCCTTCAAAGTGGCGCCATTGCAGTTAACTGGACTGAAGAGCCCTTTACAGTCATTCCATGTCTATTAGAGGTCAGTCTGGCTGATGATATTCACAATTTTTAGATGTGCGTGTTTTTCATTGCATAAGCAGAATGAAAGCACACAGCAGAATAATGTTTTTTAATAGAATTAAGAATTAGGATAATAATTCTAGAACATAGAATTATGTTTAAAAAAATGAAAGTGTAAAAAAAAAAAAGTTTGTTTGAGGGTTATATTTAGAGCATGCAAACTATTACTAGCTGACAACAGAAGTCAGTGGAGTTGTGTTAGTGATATATAGCGCACACACATAGCAGGATAAAACTATGTAATAATGATATTGATCAGTGCCTATCTCTAAGATATGTAATATGCTTAAAGAAAATAATTATTGACCACAGCTACCCATCGCTCTCTTAAAATACTTGCAATTGTATACGAATAATAAGAAGCTACCAGGATGAGAGCAAAAATACTGACAGACAGTCCAGCAATCCAACCTTGAATTTACAGTAGATGTTTTGGCTTGCCCATCTAAAATCAAGGCGGGACTAGTATACAGTTAACCGCAGTGCATTGTGCTAATTGTAGTACGCGCGCCACTGTCTCCTGACGCCATCGGGGAATAAAAACTACATTTCCCAGCAGCGACCGTCAGCCAGCCGCGCTCCTATTGGCTGGCCGATCCAGCCGCAGCCCCAGAGAATGAATGAAATTGAAATTGCTGCTATATTACATGTACAATACCGGGGATCTGCAGTCTTACATTGTATCATTCTATATCAAAATGGCCACAGCGGTCCAAAATCCTCTGAAATCGTAAGTAAAAAATATGTCTATTTTTATGCGTTATGGAATACATGTCATGCAACGAACTGCTTTCATTCTAATTCACAAATATGCAAACATCTTTAAAAGTATAAAATGCCGGCGAGGTTTAAACTACGAACGCATGTTGAAATGCAATAAATCATAATGCATGCGACGACATTTTGTCATCTGGGCAAATATGGCATGTTATAAAGTGCAGAGTCTCGGGTGTCATTTCTGCATATGCACAGTGATATGGAGGAATGTTGAGAATGTTGACCCGGCGTCCCTGGCCAGTATTGATCACTGGGAACTTACAGTTGTTGGTATTGGAATCGGAGAGTTCACTGGTCACCGAGTCTCAAGATCAACGATGATACTTGAACCTTTTTGCTTTTGTGTGATATGATGTCAAACAAAATGAACTGGTGTGCTGTCTTGTCAGAGGATAGCATTTATGTGCAAACCGGAAAATATTACTGTTCATCACATCAAGCGTTGCACTGCACGCGCTAATCACACATCAGATTGTACAAATTACATGCATCGTGAATATGATTTTTGAAGTGTCAATTCTGAAGCAAATGCATGCTTAAACGTGACATTTTAGTGGCGTTCAACATCTGATATGTCTTATGCGCCGTTGCATCAGTGCACATTCTGTGAAGTTTCCATTAGATTCCTTTGTGCACACTGACACATTTTTTCGGCGTGCGGCACGCAGACGCCACACGGGCTCAGTGCCAAAAATTGCTTTACATTCGTCTGCTAGAGACGGGGACCTTTCGAATGGGGAGACGTGTTTGTATTTGTGAACATGTGAGTGTAGCTTATCTGATAATGAGGAAATTGCACTTGTGCCGGGTTTTTACCCGGGAGGTCGCATCTCTCTCTCCAGTAACTGCCACGATGGCTTACCTGGACCCAGCGAGCTTAAAACGTCTACACAACGTTGTATTTTGGTTGCAGTTTGGTAAAATCACAGTGTAGCGGGTTTAAATGTTACCCAAACCTGACCTAATAGGCTATGCACAACTATACGTTTACAAAAACTATTAAAATGTAAAATGTGTATCACGTTTGAAAAAATAAAGAAATAATAATAATAAAACCCCAGCCAGGCCAAATTTTACTGCTTGTGCAATGTTATTGATCTATTAGCCTACCTTAAAAATAATAATTAATACAAATAAAGAAATTAAGACAAATTTTAAGTGCAATATGAAGCACTGGTGCCAAATATTTGACTACGTAAATTATTAATGGTTTTCATACTATTTCAGCTTTGTGAATGAAAAACGACTCCATGCACGAGAAATCGCGCGCAAAACCTTCACTAGAGCGGCGCGCGCACAGAGTTCAGACGAAGGGATGCACGGTTTTATGAGGGAAGATATTCTTACCTTATGAGAAATTATAGCATTTCAGTAACTTACCATGTATGAAAAAATAACAAACGAGAGTAATACACGTCAAATATCATTGGGGTTATCGTGCTACAACCCACGTTACGCAAATTCAAACGAATAGCTTCTACATAATTTAAATTCAGACGAGTGTTTTTAAAAAATATGCATTCAGACTTAACCAATTAAGCATGCATATTGACGTGGCCTCATCCTACCTACAGTCCCTGCCTCACGTGTCTTTTCTCAATGGAAGCCATTGAGATGACAAATACCTTGATCTAGCATATAGGCCCAATACATTTTTTTAACCAAAAGGTTCTGTGTGTTAGTATTATTAGCCTTTTTAATGAACATAAGATAACACAAACTCAGAATGAACAATTTATTTATGTTCACATAATACCATAACAAATGAGTTATTAACTGTTATTCAAAGCATTAACTGTTGTAGGCTATTCTTTTTTATTCATTCACAGCATATTGATTAACTTCAGTAGCTCTATCTACTACTTTTCTGTAGAAGAATTAAATAGCAAAATCCACAGTTTTGATTCAGTGACTCATGTAAGTAACTTATGGGTTCTTTATGGTTTTATCAGTAACTTTGCTGTTGACTGTGGACGGATGTTTTTCATCATGTACAAGGTCAGGTGTGCGTCTTGGTGCATTTAAGATATTTGCAAGAGAAACATGAATGAACAAAAAGAGGAGCAATCAGTGTCTGAATTACTGTGATGTTATACTCTTCAATAACCCTCTTCAAAGAACCCAGTTAAAGTGCAGTACTTCTGAAGCCATGAGGAGATATGAGTTGAGGAGCCAGTCTAATTTACATTACTGGCTTTTATAAATCACTCATTTTTAAGAGATGGTGATTAAATTATGCTTGCCTTGATTGCTGATTATTTGCTAACTGGCATGCCTTCACCAAAATGATGGCATTTCATTGGGAATCTTTGGAATAGTTTCCCAATGTTCTTGTTGCGTATTTCTCTTTGTTCAGCACCTCTTCCTCCACTGGTTCTCACATCTCTCTAGTAATTACTCAGGTTCACTTACTCTCTCTATTTTATCTCTCTCAGTCTCCTAAAGTGATGGTGTCCTGTCTCTTCCAGTCATCTCGTAGGATGCGGAATGCGGACTTCTTGGATAGTTATTCCGCTTTGCCTCACTGCTCTGAGAAAAATGAGATCTTTATAATTCTTAAGCCGAAGACTGTCACCCGGTTCTAGATCCTTCCTCCCCATCTCTATACTCAGGCCCTTCTTAATGTTTGTTTGCATAAGCGGCTGCAATTCTATAAGGGCATTTTTCTTCTTCTGAGACTGGTGGGCTGTTCTCTTCATTTCACTCACTCACTTTTTTTTCCAGAGAGACTCTCTTTGTCTTCAAGAGGAGAGAGAGAGAGAGACACAGATAGGTATTTTTAGCTCTATGACCTATTTCTCCAAAGCTACCTAACTCACTGTCAGTCACCACACTGTTGCTCAGGGATCGTATAGTGCACTGTTAGCATCTATAGTCTATATGTAGTGTACTGTGGTGTTGCACTTCAACTTAGGAGCTGTTTAGAAGGTTAGAAAAGCATGGTGTGCTCACTTTCACTCTTTTTCGGGTGAGACACCTTGTGGGAAGATCATCAGATGTGGACTGACTGAGGAAGACAGAGGGAGGGTGTCACTTCCTGATGACTCAGTCTTGTCAGTGTGAACCTCTGAGTAAAGTATTTTGGAGAATAGGAGCTACTGCTACAATGCAAAGATGTCTTGACATTAGAATTCCTTTTAAACTTACATGGTAAGTCATGATAGTATATTGATATACTATGAATCATTGTTTTGTGTTTTTGTAATAGATTTTTCAAAAGGCTGAGAGATGTCTGCATCTAAATTTAGTAAATGGAGAATACTTTGGTTTGTAAGCTCAAAAACTGAAATAATTGTTGGAGCTGATAGCATTGTGGGCTGTGCTCCAGCATGTTGTATATTGGGCGACCTGAGATTGAGTCCTGGCTTCAACGAAACAATCCCTTTCCAATCACATCCTCTTACTTCCTGATTGTCTATATGGTCCTATATTTTAAAAAATAGTAAAAACAAATATTTAAAAAGTGTTAAAAAAATGAGCATAGAATAATTTTGTTTCAGAATACTTTTATTACATTACAAATATTCTTTTTTTTTGTTTTAGAAAAATAAGATCAAATCTGTGAGTATACAAGAACTCTTGGTTATTCGATCTATTTATTTATGCATAAATTGTGGATAACCATAAAATTAACCATAAAATTTAATAATATTGTTGAATTCCGAGTAAAGACCAAAATGGAATTTGTGACTCTTTACGTATGGTCTCATTATGTTTCTGCACAATCTGCTTATGTCAAACTGACAGTTACATTTATTTGTAATTTACTGTTTGTTGTGGGAGGTTCATGTTTTTATTGTGATTTTTTTTTCCATACAAATATTTTTTGTAAATTCTGAGTGTATGTATGTACGCCATACATAGAGATTATTTGCAAAAACCGTATTTTTTTTTAACTTTCAAAAATCATGTTTTTATGATGTTTTGTTGAACAAACCCAACTGAAAATCAAAATCAAAACCCAACTGCCGTTTGACAGGGATTAGCTGGAATGCAATGAAAACTGTTAAAAATTGAATCATCTGTTTCTTTTGGCAAATTGCAGTTAAATTCAGATTATGTCTTTTTGACAAACAACTCGTGCCCAACTGACAATTACATTTTGGACAATTTGGATGGGACTTTCATATGACGCACGCAAATTATTGCATTTATACAAACACAATCTAAATGAAATAAGAAAATAAGCTACATTTTCTCATGAGATTGGGCTGATGAAAGAAAAAGAAATGTTCTTGGATGTTTTTGTTGGTTTCTTACAAGTCCATGCTCTGAAATGCACTCTTTCAAACCTCTATAATATTCTGGACTTTTGGTGTTGTTTGTGTCCTTCCATCAGTGTAAGTGTATGGCTTTTTTCCCCCACCCAATTTATCATCTGCCAGGTGAAAATTGTAAGTCTTATGACTTCGAAAAGTAATATCACACCACTCTTCAACAAAGCCACTCTATTTGAGATATATCTTCCCCTTACAAAACCATTGTTTGATTGAGAACGACTTTGTTTTTTCACTGATATGTTGAGCTGGTGGTCTGCAGTGGTTTTACTGCATAACGCAATCAGAGGCTGGCCTAAAGGGCAGTGTTTTAAACAAATAATGACTGCCAAACAAAAATATATATTCCCATGGCTTACACACAGAAAGGTGGACTTCTGCATCCATCAAGGTGTTAACATCAAATGTCCACTGCATGTTCATGAGCATCTTCGGCCTCGTGAGACTGTTTGTAGTTTGTGCTGAGCGCTAGTTTGTGTGTCAGTATGAATCAGAACATGCATTTGGAGCAGAAGAGCAGTGCATGGCACAGTCCATTGCTAAATGCGTGTCCATCAGAGGAGAGTTATAGCTTCTCTTCTTTCGCCTTTATTAGGTGGATAGATCCTCTCTCTAGATTTCAGATATTATTAAAGTGTAGAGGGTCGAAATATTCATCTCTCTACCAGACAAACTGTCCCACTAGCCATTTTCACTAGAGATCCATAGGAATACTCGTTTAAAGCAAACTATAGATGGTCCAAGAGGGAAACAGAAAGGCTTAAATACGATCTGCGGAGAGCATCACGCAATATGTGCAAGGTGGAGGGCAAGTTCCAGAGTGCACGTACTGTAGGTGGATGCTCACAAATCAGTGGATAAGGTCCCCAAATATGTAATTTGCGCAGTGCGAATGGGATATAATAATAAGCAACTGGATTCACGCTACTAAAATAACCACACAAGTGCACCTGTTAGCATTCCTGTCAGTCTTTTTAAGCAGTGGAACATGCGGCAGGACATCAGGTCCATGTTACACCACAGGCAACGATTTATGTGAGCACATAGCCTGCGCCAGCAAACACAGCAGGGCAATTCAATATAGCAGACAAATGCCTCTGAGGATATATGGTTCTCTACAGCAATGAAGGATCTTGGGTATTCCGTTTGAGCGAGGATGTTTGTGAGCATCGCGGTCCATGGCGAACGCAGGTGTCTTTGGCAGACAATCTCTGAAAATTCATCGAGCATCTTCAGCATTAACACTTTCGGCGAGTACGTTTCAAATAACTCATTTGGCTCTGCATACAAATGAGATGTTTTGACACTTTTTAAAACTGAAACTCCTCTCCAAGGTGATGCTGATGAATATGGAACTAATTTCATGCTGCTTTGTGCATCCTTTGGCTTTGTGCTGGGTGAACTAGGATGTATTTTCCACTAGTGGTTAACTATAGACGTACAATTCATTAAAAAAATAAATAAAATAATGAACTTACCTAAATACCAACATTTTTTCAGCATTTGGTGACATTTTAATGTGAGGCAAACAACTAGTGCTTTATATGTCATGTCTAATAAATGCCATTTTGTCCTTCCAACTATTATTTCTCCATTCCTGGAGTTTGAAAACACTTTTTAGTCGAGAAAATGGACTTTGATTCAAATAAAGAGGCTCCTATGCATCTTTATTGTCCATCTCCATCTCTGGAGAAGTAATATACTTCATTTTTAAAGATTATCCTCTCTTTTCGGCTACTGTATGAAATATGAATAGATTTAATGCATCCCTGAACATTACTGAAAAACAGCACTTAAAAGTTGCATTGAAACCAAAATAGTGGCAGATGTTGGTTTTTTATTATTTATTTATTTATTTATTTTTTCCACATACATCATAGTATGAGAGATGATCAGAAAAGCAAAACATTTAAAACAGGAACTTGGTTGTATTTATCAGTTGTTGACTGGATTTTGAGATGTGGGCATTTGAAGGGTTTAAATGCTAAATCACTCTTATATGGCATTTTGTAACTATTATATATTTTGGGGAATTTGTGACTAATTCGTATTTGTATTACCTCATTTGTTCGTATGGTCACAGTTAACACCCTGCTGACTTAGATTTAGGGGTAAAGCATGTTTGTTTCCATACAAATTGCATAATTCATAAAATAGTTTGTAATCTGGGCTGCATTTCCAAACATCATTGTACTCCTTAGTTGATTTTAGAGCAATTTACAATGACCAAATGCAAAGTTCTGACAAGAAAGCCTAGATGGTGCAGACTGATGGGTCGCTAACACTAATTGGTCACATTCACACTACTTGGCACAAGCTGATTGGTTCATGTTGCATATGCAACCCTCCATCTCCCCCAGCTCCACCTGTGTAGATCTGCAAATGGTTCCTGTTCTTGCTTCGTTGAATTACAACAGTAATAAAGCAGATCTATTCTGCCAAACAGAACACTGCCAGAACACTGCCATGTTAAAAGCTTCCAAAAGTGATCATGATAGAACTTATCTCACTGATTTTGAGAAACGTAGACCTGGTTGGTAAATTCTGTGCAAAAAACCCCCCAAAACAAATCATACATTTACAAAATATTTGTACATTTTAATTTAATTCCAACTGGGGCTGCACAATAAATATTTTGCAATATTTAATGCGCATCTTGTCAGTAAAGCCAGTTCAGTAATCAGCAGTAAATACCATCAGGTATGTGATTTCACATTTACTACACAGAACGGTGTTGTGCAGATCCGCATTCCTTATCAGCGTGATTTTGCAAAGCTCGTCAGTAAACAATGAACAGGATAGCAGAACTCGACAGAACAGCGGCCCTTATATTGATATTAGTTTAATGCTGTGTTCACGTCATCTCGTAATTATACTACGATTCCGAGATGACGTACACATAATATTTTACTCAAAGGAAGTGCCTAGGTAGCGCCAAAATTAACCTGACCTAGGTCACGTGGTACATCTGTCACTGGTCCAAGTCGTAACTCTCAGAGCTCTCCGAGTTCACCGGTTGTAATTACGAATTTAGGAACACACCTATTTTACATATAACTGAATGTGACTTGGTATCATCTCAGAATTACGACATGATGTGAAGGCAGCTTTAATTTCTTTGTGTTGCGTTTTTACTTGAATTTTAAAAGGGTGTTTAGACAACAAAAATGGTCTTTTCATTTACACAAGAAGAGCGTTTTGGGGTCCTGAAAACACAAACGTTCGAAATAAGTATACGTATATGTACATTTAAAAAATATTACTCTCTATGTAAACTTCAAAAATATAGTTTTTCTGTACAAAGTAACATCGCCAACTACTGGCCTGGCATGCACAATATGTGTTTTCATAAGTACACATTACAATTCACTATACACAAAAGTTTTTAAAAGCACAAAAAAAGGCATTTCTGATTTTTAACACAACTGTACTTGTGTAAACCTACTGCTAGTCTAACAATACTGGCTCTCCACTGTAAACCATAATCAGCATACACTTTCTTTTAAGTCGATGAGATTTATAAATGTTTACGTAACATTTGGCCTCGGCTAATGCAGGCCTGAGTTTTGACTATGCATCTGTTAATGTGCTGCAGTTCTTCCAGTCCTCAGTAAGCTGAAGGAAATGCACCAGCACATCTGTAGAGGCAGAGAGGCAGATGAAGAAAGAAATGAGATAAATCATTTGACTGGGTAGTCTAGTGAAAAAGAAGAGGGAGGGGTAGCGGGGCGGATGACAAAAAGGGAGAGGTGCTCGAGGAGGTTGCTATTGCGAAGTGTAATCTACAGTACTGGTGGGGGATGGGCATGCCAATATCCTCTCTTAACAGTCCTAAGCTCATGGAAATACAGTGTTAGTCAACCTCCACCATCAGTGGCACCATCCACAGCAATTCAACATGGTTACAAGTCCTCTACACCCACATGTGACGCCGAGATCCACTTATTAAGAAGTACCATAGTATTCTTTGAAGTACCCTGGGCTGCCGGTTCGAATATGGAAATCATGCAGTCTATGGTACCACCATCTGGTACTGCTGCAGTGGTTTTTTTTTTCATGCTTATGTAAAGATTTGATTTAAATTATTATCTGGCACATTTCATGAAGACTTTATGACTTTTTAAACAAGCATAAAGACCCAAAATTTTTAACAAGGCTACATGTTAGATAAGCTATTATAATATTAACATTAAAAAAGAACGGTCAGCTGTTTCAGCCACATTGTCCAACAATTAAAATCAAATAAAAATGTAAAAAATGTCAGTTGGAACATAATGTGTTGAATTGATAATCAGTTCTTTGTAATAAAATGACTTAAATTATTACTAATGTTATGATAATAATAAAACATATATCATTTATATATTCCTTGTTACAAGAAATGTTTGTTACCTTCTTTAATATTAATATAGGATCTTTTTTTTGCGCTAAACAAGGTAATGCAAGTGATTTTAAGCTAAAATCTTGTTTCCTCAGTTAATGGGAAGCTTAAATTTATTTGGCACTACATTATTTAATGTTAATCGTCAGAAGATATGGTTAAAAAGCTACTTTCACTGACAAGTTGTTGAAAAAGTAATACAAATATTTAAACAGATATTTTGTATCTTTGAAACATATTGTCAGTATAAAAAGGATGATTTTCTTTCTGTGACTGAAGCATATACATCTTTTTTAATCTATAAAAGAATATTGCACACGATAGTTTCACTATATATGTGTTGTGTTATATATTGTGGTTGATTTTTCAAGCATGTGTGTATGTATGTTTGCATTCATTATCTTGAGATTCTTGTCTCTTCGACAGAAGCCTGGTATTTTACTGACACAGTGCAGCCTCTAGAGGGAGCTCTCTGTTACTTTTCAAAAGGACATCCGTTAATTGAGACTAATTGGCACTGTAGGGAGTTTTCTGGTAATGTAGTGAGTGTAATGAGGAATACACCAATAAGTTTTAAAACAGATTTGGACAACATCTCCCTCTGCCTCCTCGCTGGTTTCAATTAAATAGGCTACAGAAGAAGAGCTAATTTTGGAGGTTGTTCTATTTTGAGGGTCATAGTTGAGCTTTGCACAGGAGTGACAGTGTGGACGCTGGAAGCTGTATGCGCTCCTCTCCAATCATCTTTTTTCCTTTTCTTTTGGTTTGGGGAAAAGGCACCCTTCTCTTGAGGTGCTTTTTTGTCCTTTGTTTAGCAAGTGTGTGTCTGTGTTTCAGCCTGGCTTTCTTTGTGTGATTATTACATGCATTTTTATTGTATCAAGTATGCTTTATCAACGCATTTTATTACAGGATTTTACATGTTGACAGTTCTCCTTAAAAGCTTTAGATGCAAATAGGCCTCTTAAGTGGACAGAATGTACTAAAATTAGCTCTAAGACAGTAAATTGTAATTTTGATGCTTTCTTTCATTCGATTTTGCTTTGATATATGCTGCCAATATAGCAACACTGTGCACCAAACTCAAATGTAATGAAAATACAAGAGTAATTGTCTCAGATGCGTCTGATTAGATCTGTGCTTCATTTGTCACTGATGCTGACAAATTAAAGCCTGGCCTGAATGGTTTTGTCTAAATTGTCCCTCACAAAAAACACGGACCCTCGCTTCTATTAAAGAAATCCATAGGTGGTCATCCACAATCGAACACTGGTCACCTATGATACGAGGAGCTGTGATTAAATTACACAGAGGACTGCAGGGAACAGTGTTGATGGAGAAAATTGGAATTCAAAGTGTTCGGCCTACTTTCAGACTGCATTCCATATGGCCAGCTTTCACTCGTCTTCCAGCAAGACACGTTTCACAGCTTTCAAGGCCACCGCCACAGTATAATATAATGAGATTGTGTAAAAAAAAAAAAAGAAGCAGCAAACAAACTGAGAGCGGCCATTTTCTACAGCTGTCAACTTATTACTGAAAGCCAGACTTGTTCCACTAGCAGCACACACAGGAGTGAGGTGATGGAATGGAGAAGGGAGCTTGACGGCTCTGTGCTCAGACTAGAAAGAGGCAGAGGGGGGAGGGGGCAGAGGGTTGAACCTCAGGGGTGAGTTGCTTTGCATCTGTGTCTTTTTCGCTACCCATTTCCTTCCAAGGCTTTCAAGTCTGGGCCCAAGTCTACAGCGCAGACGCTCGCTTTAAATGGAAATTATTAGAAAGAAATTATTTGCTGTGGGTCAGGGTTTGCAAAATTTGTGCTTACGAGTCAACAGCCATGTGTGGAGGAAAAAAACAACTATGTGAAACTGATAATTCAATTTCTTCTACACACACACACATATTGGTTTAGAAAAGTATTGAATTAATGTACATTAGTAATGCAAGCATAATGCAGAGAAATCAATTATAAATGTAAAACTATAAATAGTATGTGACATTATATATTTATTTTTGTTTTTTAGTTGTATTGTTTTATAATTATAGTGTATAGTTTATAAAAATATATATTTTTAGAAAAGTACACAGATCACTTTTAAATTAAATGTTTATTTAAATGTCGAAAGCTCATTTGCTTAAATATGTTTGTATGGTAAATGTGTGTGTATTTATAAATACATAAATAATATATACAGTACTCACATATTATGTAAACAAAACCTTTTAGTTTAGCACTAATATAGCTAATGTGTGTGTCATATTTCACTTATATTTTACCTACTAAGTTTTTTGTGGCATTGTCACAAAAAACATTAAACCCCACCTCTTCTTGCTGATTGGTTGGCCAAAGTTTGTTTTTGTTGCGGTGCACATCCTGTGCCCATAGTGTTTGTTTTGGTATTGCAGCCTCTGTGTTGTCGTTCGAGACTGTGTTAATGCACCTTGAAGAAATCAATTATCCTCTTTACAATATAATATGATATAATATAATAGTTACTCATAATTAATGAGTTTTTTGGGGCAGTACTTGCAGATATATTCAATTTACGTAGCTTCAAAATAACAGGCACTATCCACTCAGATTACCAAGCTTGGAAGAACCAGGATAAATTAAAGAATAAAACTGAATGTGTTCATCTGAAGCCTAGGAGGGCTTCGGGGTGAGTAAAATATGGGATAATTAAAATTTTTGGGTGAATGATTTCTTGAAAAAATGTGCATATGAAATGTAGACTATTTATGTAAAAATCAATAAAGGTCTAAAAAGTAGTATTAAATGTTCTATTATGCCTTTTCAAATATGATCTTTCATTGTGTGTGTCATGTAGCTGTATGTGAACATAAACTATCTGCAAAGTTGTGACACCGACAGTGCATGATAAATAAAGTTATTGTCTATCAATAACTTTAGGCGGCTCATGTCCGCCTAAACGAGTCGTCAGCAATTTGAATCTTTCTCTGTTATTGATCCACCTCACTAAGTAACATATTTGCATAATGTCCGCCCACGTTCTACATTGCGAAGAACTTGCCCCGCCCACAAACAGTACATCATGTCACTTAGTTTAAGTAATGATAAACAATGTTTAACGCAGTGTTATGTATTATACGATGCTGAAGTTCAAAAGCAAATTGCGAGCACTTTCCACAGTAGACCTTGCAGTAGTTGACGCATTCTTTTAAAAAAACACCTCTAGTAATGTCAGAAAGTATAGTTTTGGTACACTGTAGTGGTAGACCAATCATAAAGGACTGCACCATCTGACCAATCACAGCAGTGAGGGCTCACGGAGAGGTGGGGTTTAGACAGACTGACTCTTCGAACTGCTTCACTCGAGTCGTTTATGAATCATTTAGAGATGAGGTAAAATTAAATCTATTTTTGAAGAAAAATAAAGTGTTTTTTGACCTTGCTGACATGTAAACCTGTTGTAAGAGACTCATAAATCAATATTAGCAACCTTTAAAATGGCAAAATAGGGGCACTTGTAAGAGAATGTACTGTATTAATGACAAATTGATGAAAAGTGCCAACCATAACGAAAAATGCATTGTACTGTATGAATCAGAAATGGGCACCAAACTATCTGTATTTTTCCTCTTGCTATGCTGTCTCATTGGTCAGTTAGATCAAAGAGAGATCATAACACTCAGCATCAACTATCTGAAGGCTAAAATCGAATTTACACACACAACCGCATACATAAACAAACACACACACACTCTCTGACCTTTCACTCCCTCTAAGCATAGTTTTACACACAAAGAATTGAGAGTGCTTCCTCATGGCACACTGGCATACACACTTTTTCCCCATGGATGCCATTCCTGGCCGGCTCTGCCCGCACACAAGCCAAACTCTGGTTGAGTTCCTTCAGGCTTTTGCTTCCTCTTATTGATTTTTCTTATATTAGCAAACCTCACCCATTTCTCCATTCTTCCTCCAAGATACAAGATGTTTTGGAGCTCTCATATAGTGTGAATACAATGACTGCAAATAATGCATCTCTCTGTAACGTAGTTAAAGAGGCAATAAGACGTGCTTTCCGTTTGCTATTCTTGTAACTGCTTTTCCTTTCAGCTGTAAAACTGCAGCACATCAGAAAACAGTCAAGGTATCCAGATCCTAGTTTCAGACTGAGAGATCATCCAGGCCAATTAATTAGCTGGGACCCTCAAAACTCTTTTTTGTGCCACTGTTCGTTTTAAGCAGATATTTTTTGTTAAAATAACACAAATATATTTAATTTTCCAATTAAAATACCATTGTGTTGTGTTCAATTAACTTAAACTGTTTAATTTTCAATTTTACCTAATTATCAATCATCAAACTTACGTAAAGGGTTTAATTTTCCAATTCAAAAAAACCCCCAAAAACCTGGATATGACGATTTCCAATGCACGATGAAGAGATGCATCATGGCGTCTAGTCAGGTAAGAAAATCTAAAGTTTTTAATTGTTAAGGCAAAGTCTTTTCTGTTAGCGTTTTTAATATGCTTTTAGTGTTTTGTTTTGCAGTCAAATAGTTAACTTGTAACTGTTGACGCGAGATTATAATATCGCGGGTTTTGGAGATAAGCGTTTTCCGTTTTATTAATGAAATATGAGCAATTAAATAAAGCCTCATGTGCTCTTTCTACCCTACTCAGTTAGCTAAAGCAAATAATGCCACATTCGACCTGTGCATACATTTTAACATTTTATCTGATATTCCTCTTTTATAACAGAATGCAGTTGATCACGGTTTTCTTAACGTTACCTCATAGCTGCCTAACTTTGGCGTAATGAAGGAATTTTACAACTTTACTGACGGGAAAAAAACACAGTTTTGGCAAAGGTAAGTGAAGCTCTTTGTGGCCTTTTCATCATTTATTAACAGAACAATGATTTCCGCAGGTCCTTAAAATTTTTCAATTTAACGTTAGTTGTATCAAATACCGTAAGTCCATAAGTTAATAAATGTTACAAAAAGCATTATGATTTCAAGAGGTCTTAAATTTGGGGGCAAGAAAGACAAGAATGCTATAAAGATCAATGTGACGATTACACTTAAAATCGCTATGATTTCATTTAAATAACCGTGAGCGACAAGTTTTTGTGCTGTTGTTACTGGGGAAACCGTTATAGAAGCCGTTTAGAAGCATCACCTTCTGAGAATTAATTATTTAGCATTTTCAGTTTTTGTTTTATTTGGAGAGGAATTGATGAATAAAGTTTTTTTTATTCTTTGCACACAAAGTATTCTTGCTGTTTTGTAAAGTTGAACCATGTTTTACTGATGTCCTTACTACATTTCTGGGTCTGGTAGCACTCAAGTTGTGTTACTGTCATTGCAGGGTTAGAGAGCTCTCAGATTTGATCAAAAACATTTAATTTGTGTTCCAAAGATTAATGTAGGTCTTGTGAGTATGGAAAGACATGAAGGTGAGTAATTAACGACAGAAGTTTATTTTTGGGTAAACTATACATTTAATTGGGAACGTTGCTAAACTCCACAAGACATTGAGTTTCTGAGCTGATTAAGGCTATGTTTCCCAAAATCATTGGAAGCTTAAGTTGATCGTAGATCCATTGGTTCCATTTGGTCTACAATATACTTAATCTAACAATGCTTTTGGGAACCGCAGCCCTGGCCTGGTACTGTTATGGTTTTATTTTACAATTAAATGTTTCTTAGAATTACACATTGATTTTTATTCTTTTTTTAAAATGTGCAATCTTTAGTGTAATTAAAAATGTAAAGGGTAAATACATAAATCTTGCTGTTTGCATCTTTAGACTAACGACATCAAAGTACCTGATTGAAGCAGTCTTTATATGGAGTACATGGTGAGTATTACAGCAACGTCTGTATCCTAGAGAGAGAAAGGATGGACTTCTTAGTTCTTGTGTATTAACTTTACCAAAGCTTTACCAAATTTATCATCCTTGAAAATAAATATATATATATGGCACTCAGGAGGTGATTCAGAAGACTCATGGCATTCTTACACGATTTGAAGTTGCAGACTCTGAAGATGTTGTAGGAAGATAAAGTTCTTCTGGACCCTTGCAGTATACTGTACCCTATGCACAGCCATGTTTCTGGGACTGAACTTGAGTGAACCTCCAATTGAGTAGAAACATTTGAAGTACTGCAGAAGTTATTTCTGGAGACCTGTTCATGGAATATGGTTTTGATTGATTAACTTTAAATGCCAATTAGAAAATGACTGCAGTTTGAAATGTCTGCTATTTTCTAATTGTGTAATGTAGTTTCAACTGAAGGTAACTGTATGTTTTGCCCTTGTTTAACAAATAAATTTTTGTTAATTTGTGACACATCTTGTCTTTTATGATTCATTACAAGACAATCACACACAAAAAAACGTTTTGTTGAAGGGAGGGTCACTTTAAACCAAAATTATTTAGTTAAAATAAACTAGAACAAGTTAGATGGAACCACTGTCTATAATTTAATGGAGTTGTTTGAAACAAACCTCCTTATGTTGATAAAGTGAAACACATTTGGACAGTTTGTAATAAACCAAAACATGTTCACAAAATGTAACTGGTTTAAGTTACAGGGAAGTAAATAAATTGAGTTGGTTGGACTTCACAATTTCATATAGATTTGTCAATTGTGTTCACACAATGTAAAAGAGTTTGCATAGATTCAAAAAATTACTTGTGTGGAACCACTGTCCATAACTGAAGCAAGTTTAAAAAGTAATTTTTTTGAGTGTATTTGGTGTTTTTGAAATGATCATTCTTGGTCAATTAACAGAAGTGTGTCTCCTCCAAAGTGTTCCAAAAGCCTTGTCAGAGGACATTTTGTAATAACGTTTGAGTAATTATTCTGTTTATTTAATTTTGTGTCTCCTATGCTGTTATTAAAGGGGTAACTCCTCCAAAATAAAAAAAACAGTAATATACTCATGGCGTTTCAAACCTGTATGACTTTCTTTTTTTCTTTATAAGACGATTTTCTAATATCTTTATTTGTGTTTATTTATTTATTTATTTGTACGATGAAAGTAAATTCAGTTTGCTGTTGGCAGAAATAGTAGAAACATTTGTCAAAATATTTCCATTTGTACTTCCAGTTTTGTCCGTTGTTCATAGAAATGAATTTTGCTGTTAATTTATAATTTGAATGGTAATTCATCTTCCCAAATTATCTTTTGATAGTGTTTTTTTCTTTTTTGTACCAAAACCTCCATAGCCTGGAATCAGATATTGTCTGCATCTGCTCATGCCTGTTTCTGTCTTTTGCTTCTCTTCTTAGGCAATCAAGTGGAACTGTCATAAAGAACAGGTATGCTTGTTAAATCTGAAACACAGATCTCCACTGGTGCATTTCACACCCAAATCACAGATACAGTCACATTTACTAAAATCCAGTCATTTCAATAGAAATCCATGCAATCCAGAGTAAGGGTGCAATATTTCCCAGTGTAGATTTTAAATCTGTAGTGAAATGCAAATGTAGTAATAATGTGGCTGCATATTTAAACTGGCATACCAGCAAACTCATAATACAGGGATTTTGGGACGTCGTGACTTGAGAAACAACTAATGGACAGTTCAATTGGACAGTTTGAGTAACTATAACTTAATTGATCTGAAATACAACAGATGTGTATAAAAGAAGTAATCTTTACTCTGTATAGTCCAAAAATGTAATGGAAATCAATGGAAACCAAAACTATTAATTCACTCGAAATATCTAATTGATCGCTTTTTCATTGTGCTCGTGGGATATGAATACAAGCTTTTCCATAAAGAGAAGCCACCTTATCTCACCAATTCAGGAAGGCGGTGAGGGAACTGCTGTTTTGTGTCCAATACCCCATTATAGTGTATTCTGTTTAAAACATTCAAACTCCAATCGGAAAGCCTCCAAAGTCTCAAAAGCTCATTTGACAAGGACTTTCTCTGAAGAACAATTTCTCACATAATCACAAAGACGACAAACTTTGTTTTTCACTCGCTGGCTGACCTTTAGATATTGCCTGGTCTATTGTGTGAGATTGAACGCAGACTGAGTATCTGCTGAGTGTAGAGGTGTTTAAATGGAGCCCACAGCACTTCACCACATGACTTAATATTTCCCCTCTGCCGGACCTGCGCACACGACATTCGATGCACTGTAATTTACTGCCCCTGCACACTTAGAGATTTTTCAACCCACATTTTGATTATTGATTCCAGCCTGCGCCAAATGACCAGGATGTGGCCCCCAAAATCAAACATGGACTAAATTAGGTAGTAAATGTGTTGTTTTGCTCTGGCCGCCATTTTGTTTGGAGAAATGAGGGTTATTTATTTCAGCCTGCCTGACTGTGTTGTTAGTCTTGAGCCACAGGGCTCTTCATCATTCCCCCGCAAGGAGAAATGGACGAGTTCACCAATCACAATGGTTTTACACTTACATCATCAACATCACCTCAAGCCTCTGTCAATTTGTTATCAGACTTGTTTCAGGGATGCGGTCATTGTTGCATGATGCAATTTTCCTTCATTTCTCACTCCGGTTTGCAGACCGGAGTGATTTGATTACAATGAAACGAACGATGACGCATCAGAAACCGTGGGACTGTGTCCCAAAACTCACCAGTACTTCCATAGGGCTAATTTTCAATAGCTTATAACATAGCAGGGAGTTTATTCAGCCTGTTCGCACAAAGGACAGAAGAAAAGGCAACCGCAGGAGAGCAGGGTTAAGGAGAGTATTTTTAAGCATCTCCCAATTATTTCTGCATTTTTGATTTTTCCTTGTGTAAACAATGGAAGAGAAGATACAGAAAAACTTCTGAATAAACTAGAGCAGAATCAAAAGAATGTCTGAACTAAATTCAATAACACTTTGATTTATGACATTGCCAAACATTATTACATGACTCACTCCGAAGTGCTTGCTTTTGATTGGTCATTTGGCATTTTGCACTGGTAAATAATGATTGCTAAACTCTGTGTTTGGAGTGAAGGGGACTTTGAGAAGAGGAATGCACTTTAGCATACTTATTATGTTATTATGGAAATAAACAATATACTCAACGTGTGAGCTGAATATAGTGTTTCCAGACAATTAATTGGATGTTTGAAATGTATTATAGCTTAAATTCATATTAAATGCAATCTGTTTAACTTGTTTTTCATCCACTTACATCTTTATATATAAGAAATTCATAATTATTGCTCTTAATTTATGGTTATGTACTGACCACCATTTATGGTAAACTTGAAACATAATGACGTACTTTCATTTCCAAAAAGTGTTGTTACCAATGTCCTGTTACACATTTGTTCTTACACACACCATTCTGAGGGTTGTTACAGAAATATTACAGCTGTAGATACTATATACCGGTGTGTACTTACACTGTGATTACATACTACATACACATCTAGTTACTCTGGAAGTACACAGGTATTAGGGACACTTAATATAAAGTGGGACCTCCTTTTTAAATAATTTTATAAGATTTAAAGTGCACTAGTACTTTGTTTCAATCAAGTGCACTTCTTTTTCACATGGCAGCCTCCCGTCCACCCCAGAACAATCTCATTAAACTTTAAGTCATATGTTTTCATATATTAAAATTTGAATATAAATTTACTCACCTTTAAAGCAATATATAACAGTTGCTACTGACTTATTCATGAGTGTTTTCCTGATGTTAAAATTGTTTTACAAGCACAGCAGTTTGCTGAGTGCAGCCTCAGCAATAAAATCACTGTTCGGTACTTTTGTCCTGAACAGTTTCAAGCCTACATACATACTCCTGAGGACAGAACTGTTGAGTGAGCTTTTTTTTGGCACATGAACCATTAATGCGCACCACTGTTCTCATGCTGCAGAGTTTTTAAACACCAGATCCTAACACCTGAGCTTTTTACCCTTAAGTGAGATTCTGTACAGTAGATTACAGTGCATGTATGCAGTATATCTTTAACAGAGCTGGAAATGAGATTTATATTTCCCAATTAGATGCCAGCCAAGAATTGTATTTACCTCCTGCTTGACAGTACAAAGAGTTCTCTGCATATATGGATGAAAATTTAAAGACCCCTTAAAGTTACTTGGAAAAAAAATAGTTTAGCGCAACATGACTCATCAATATTTTTTGCTCTAATTTCCCAGAAGAGGTACAAAATGGAAAATTTTGAATGCATAAGTTCTAAAATATGAATTTGGTTGACACTTAAGTGTACACTAGCATATGGATGACTTCAGACACACGGATTAAACACAAATTCCAATTTCATGAGGCCTTTAAATAATAAATATTGTTTTTGAGCACTAAAATCAAACATACTTGTAAAGACATTCCCCTTTTTTAATTGTTTCCAGCCTTGGTGAGGAGTTTTACCGCGAGGCTATCGAGCACTGCCGCAGTTATAATGCTCGACTTTGTGCTGAACGCTCCATGCGCCTGCCCTTTCTTGACTCCCAAACAGGCGTAGCACAGAGTAACTGCTACATATGGATGGAGAAGACCCATCGTGGGCCAGGTGTGTGTTTATTTGTACAGTATTTCACACTATATTGATGATTTTGTTGTCAGTTCAAGGTTTTAATGTCTAAACCATGGCTCTGCTGCTTTTGTAACCCAGGTGTGGCTCCAGGGCAGCTCTATACTTATCCTGCACGCTGTTGGAGAAAGAAGAGACGGTTAAATATCTTAGAAGATCCACGTCTTGGACCCATTGAGTTTAAAATCGGTAAGAAAGAGAGTTGGTATTGAGAATTTTTTAAATAAGTCTCTGATGCTCACCCACTTAAATATATATATATATATATATATATATATATATATTAGGGCCGGGACTCGATTAAAAAAATTAATCTAATTAATTAGAGGCTTTGTAATTTAATTAATCAAAATTAATCGCATTTTAATCGCGTATAAATATTTGACCTGAGAAGTACATTTTTTCATATGGATTGATCATTGAATAATGACTGAATACATAAGCTTAAGCAACAAAATATTGTTTATTTTTGTTCAAACAAGTCCAACCGACCAATATTGTGCCGTGCGTGATTTCACATTGAGCCATATATACAACACACAGACATTTTTTACTGACGAGCTGCGCTCGTGGATTTGCGCAGCTCATCAGTGAACAACGGCTGTGTGTTGTATATACGGCTCGATGTGAACTCACGCACCTGATGGCATTTACTGCTGATTACAGGACCGTGTTTCCTTCCAAAACTCGCAAACAGATCGACTGATTGGGATCGGGACATCCCTATTCAGAACATTAAAAACGGTAGTTTGTGCTCCAGTATAATCAGTTCGCCGAAACTCATCCAGTGAGAAACGTTCCACGGTGCAAAAAAAAGTGTGATTAAAATGCGTCCCAGCCCTAATATATATATATATATATATGTACAGTGCAGGCCAAAAGTTTGGACCCACCTCATTCAAAGCAATTTCTTGAAGGCATCAAAACTATGAATTACTCTGATTACTGCTTTGCACACTCTTGGCATTCTCCCGAAGAGCTTCAAGAGGTAGTCACCTCAAATGGTTCTTCAACAGTCTTGAAGGAGTTCTCAGAGGTGTTTAGCACTTGTTGGCCCATTTGTCTTCACTCTGTGGTCCAGCTCACCCCAAACCATCTTGCCTGGGTTCAGGTCTGGTGACTGTGGAGGCCATGCTGATTCAGTGTGCCTTTAATTTTGTATAAATCCCCAACAGCGTCACCAGCAAAACACCCCCACACCATCACACCTCCTCTTCCATGCTTCACAGTGGGAACCAGGCATGTTGAATCATTTGTTCACCTTTTCTGCGTCCCACAAAGACACTGCGGTTGGAACCAAAGATCTCAAATTTGGACTCATCAGACCAAAGCACAGATTTCCACTGGTCTAATGTCCATTCCT
>JAUYWG010000050.1:5892061-5903948 GCA_034779775.1 Enteromius afrohamiltoni | reverse complement strand
AACTAACATTCGCAGGTTACCACTTACACATTTTTCAGAACTTGTCATAGAATAATATTTGTCACAGTATTGTCAGTTAGGGTTAGAAATACAATTTGACATTAACTGGAATAGTAGTTATTATTATTCATATTTATAGATTTATAGATTTCAATTTGATGTATGTTTAGAGCCATAAAAAACATAGACATTTAAAAAAGGAATAACTTCAAATGAACAAAAAGAAAAACAAACTGTACAGTTAATTTACTATTAAATATAAATTTTAATAATAAATTTAATTACTTTAAAATTCAAATGGAAAATATACAAATGAAAATAATTTTTGTAAAAAATACCAAAGCAATACTAAATAATGCTGTCAAATACCTCCTTTTGAAATGTTCTATAAAATAAACTCTTCTGCATTCTTTAAAGGAATAGTTTACTGAAAAATAAAAATGCAGTCATTATTTATTCACCCTCATGCCATATTCAGCAGCCAATATTTGTGTCGGACAGATTGTAGCACTCTTTCTGGAGTGCAGTTCACTCCTTCACAAGATTTTCTGCTCTAATTATGCAGTGTGAATGTGAAGCTAACCTTTGAATCTTTGGTTCCTTATTTTCGATGAACTGCCCAGCTTTCAGTAATTATCCTTATAATTTGCATTCCAAGCCACTTGTTCTCTATTTAAACTAGCTTTTACTATTTTTACCTACTGATTATTAAAGCGAGTTGCATGGCAAGTGTAAACCGGTTGCTCGCTGTGTGCAAGTCTCAGCTTCAGGCCAATGAACCATCCACTGACCATCTGGTTACACACAAAAACCACAAGCTTCAGTCTGATTGGCTGTCTTGATTTCAGATCAGCTCACCGGGAAATAGCAACTGTAGAAAGAGCTTGAAGCACTGTGCTCAAGTGTCGTGGATGTGTTAGATTTACACTAGATTTGAACACATTTGCAGAACGAGCAGCACCTCTCAGTGTTATTTAAGAGACAGGTGCTTTTTCAGACATTTTAAAGAACTGGCTGCAAATACAAATTTGCATGATCCATGAGTCCAAGGTATCTTAATGTGCTCCTAAGATGCAGACAGACTGACAGCACTTCTTTAAAGACCAACACTTCTGTGTAAAAAATATTAATAAAAATAATTGCTACTACTACTACTACTTATTTCTACTAGTAGTAATATAAAAACAACTCATTCTCAATTGTCTTTATGTTTTATGATGATTATAATGTATATTTATGTACTTGCATTATTATTGTTGTTGTTATTATTATATGTACGGATATATTGTAGAATAATATTATTATAGTAATAATACTGCTAATATGAATACTAGTAATTATTATATATACTATATTATTATTATTAATATTGTTGTTGTGTTTTTAAGTGTTAAATGTTTAGTGTTGTTTAAATGATGATAATAATATGTTTATATAAGACCTAAACATCAACAAAAACAATACTTATTCTTATACTTACACTTATAACAACAACAATAGTACAACAACAACAATACTTACACTTACAACAACACTAGTAATAACAACAACAACACTTTTTTCTTATACTTACACTTACAACAACAATAATAGTAGTACAACAACAATATGTATTCTTATACTTACACTTATAACAACAACAACAACGATAGTAACACAACAACAAAAATATTTTCTTATACTTACAGTACACTTACAACAATAACAACAACAACACTTAGACTTACACTTACAACAACAACAACAGTACAACAACAATGCATATTCTTACACTTACACTAACAACAACAACAACAATAGTAAAACAACAACAATACTTATTCTTATACTTACACTAATAACAACAACAATAGTACAACAACAACAATACTTATACTTACACTTACAACAACACTAGTAATAATAACAACAACAACAACAACACTTTTTTTCTTATACTTACACTTACAACAACAACAATAATAGTAGTACAACAACAATATGTATTCGTATACTTGCACTTATAACAACAACAACAACAATGATAGTAACACAACAACAACAGTATTTTCTTATACTTACAGTACACTTACAACAACAACAACAACAACAACACTTAGTCTTACACTTACACTTACAACAAAAACAACAACAACAACAATGAATATTCTTATACTTACACTTATAACAACAACAACAATAGTAAAGCAACAACAATACTTATACTTACACTTACAACAACACTAGTAATAATAACAACAACAACAATAGTAAAACAACAACAACACTTTTTTCTTATACTTACACTTACAACAACAACACTTATTCTTATACTTACACTTACAACAACAACAACAACAACAATAATAGTAGTACAACAACAATACGTATTCTTATACTTACCCTTATAACAACAACAACGATAGTAAAACAACAACAACAATATTTTTCTTATACTTACAGTACACTTACAACAATAACACTTATTCTTATACTTACACTTACAATTACAACAACAACAATATTAATAAAAAAACAATACTTATTCTCACACTTATAACAACAACAGCAATACTTATTTTATACTTACACCTATAACACTAATAATAATAATAAAACAACAAAACTTATTCTTATACTTGAACAACAACAACAATAATAGCATTATTGTTGTTTTTTTGGTGTTGTTGTTATACAGGCCATATGTGAACATACTAGTATCATTATAAAACATAAAGACACTTGACCAGGGCTTGGCTGAGATACAACTGTTTATCTCAATTGTTTATATTGTTTATACTACTGTTACTACTGCTGCTACTAATAGGTTGACACATGAATTAAGTTTTATAAAGGTGAAATGATTCCAAAATAAAATCTGAAACAAGATATTTACAGTTTTGTAGGTGTTTATTTAATTCCCCCTGCAAAAGCATTAACATGTATTTTGCCAAGTTAAGTGCAAATACAAAATTTTTTTGTAAAATCAGAAACAACAAATGAAATGATTTGATCTGGAAGCACCTCCAGCTCTCTTTCTCTCACTGTTCAAACTATTCAGAGACCTGACCTGTGCTGAAACGTGTAGAGTTTGTCTTTAAGCACCCTGGACAGCTCCCGAGCACACAGTGTGCTCATCTCTAATGCTGCCGCTGATGTCCTCACACCACAAGCTCTACTGTATGTCCATATGCCATCTTGATTTAGAAACCGCTTCATTCCAGTTCTTGCCCCGGTTAACTTTGCATGCACTATTATTTTGCGTACGATTTCGCACAAAGGTTTGGATGGGGGAACGCTTTTTCATCTGCACTGGGTTTTTTAATACTTCCTCTGTCTCTTATCTTATCCATGTCCTTTCTCTCTCTTTTCTCTCGAGATTAGGGAAGAAAACATCCCAGATTCCCCAGTTCTCTCGCTCTCTAACACACACACATGCTCCCTCCCCCACTGATAGGATCTCTAGAGGATGGAGTGGATTAATGACCTAGCTGGAGAGGGCCAGAGCTCTCCAAATCACCCGCTCATGATCACTGTGCACACGCGTGTGTGTGTGTGTTGTGTTTTACACTGCCACATACGCTTATTTCTACTATATATACTCATGCAAAAGCAGTCACACTGTTGCACTAAATTCAACCGGCTGAAAGCCAGACCCGTTCAGCCATGAATTCAAGGCGATCTGAGCACTGCACAGAGCTGTCCTTGTCTTCCTTGTTAATTATATACACCAGTCTCCTGCTGTGTATTTGTTTGTCTCCACAGCAGTTTCCTCTCTTCCTGTGACAATATTTAACAGACCTCCAGTTCTCCCAGTGGAGAGTCTGTCCCCCTCCCTCCGCTCCAACTGCAGGCTTCAGCAGGCCCATATACAACTGTGATAGGAAACATATGGACAGAAACACATTACACAATCCGGCGGGCTTCATATGAGCAGATCTAGTCAGTGCTGCTCGCACTATTGCTCATATTTAGGTGTGGCATTCGAAGAAAGCTCTTAGTATTAAAATGTGTTTTTGTTACATGAATGATGCTTATTTGTTGAGCTGTTAGATATGTGATTTTCTTCTGGCGAATAATAAAATGGCCAAAAATTTATATATTTCCCAAAGACAAACATTGCATTTGGGAGTCATTTCCAACAGAATATAGAAGTACACTAGTAATAATTATAGTAATTATAGTTTAATTATATAGTAATTATAAGTATACTGTAAGTGTATTATAAGTGTATTATAACAATACATTAAAATTACACAGAAAACCTTGCAGCTGTGTTGCAACTACCCTCAACGTCTTAACATATAACATAATTTTCTACTACTAATACTTTTTATCCAAAAAAAAAACATTTTATTCATTATGTCATTGTTTATTCTTTCCTGCAACACTTGACATTGAGGTTTAAATGATTAACATTAGCTAATTAATTAACTAATATTTTAAAATATTTAAAATATTATTCTACACTACTGTTTAAATGTTTACAGTTTTTTATAAAAGAAAAAAGCTTGTATGCTTACTAAGACTGCATTCGTTTAATAACTTCAAAAGTTTAACTACAATATTATTGTATATATATACATTTAATTTTTTAATATTTAATATTTAATTTTTTGTTTTGTTATGGCAAGGCTGAATTTTCAGCAGGAGAAATACCTCTTTTGTTATTTGTTTATTGATTGATTAATTAATAAATTGGTCGTCAGTATTGAAGACAGTGCTCAATATTCATGCTCAGTAACTGCTTAATATACATTTTTTTGATAAATAGAAATTGCAAAAAAGCAGTATTTATTTCACATATTTGACATATTTATTTGTTTTTACTATGACTTTTATACAGTTTAATGCCATCTTGCAGTTATTTTTTATTTTTATTTTTACAGACCCCAAACTTTTGCATGGTACTGTAGGTTAATGTTTGAACAATCTACAATTACAGATGAAGAATAGAATAATACACCTATAATAATACTAATGCTGTAAAAGATGTTCATTGTGAGTCTATGACAACTAATATTATTTAATAATATAGCATATTTTTAACTTCTTTCTTTTCAGTTAAATTTGTGTGCTTTTCTCTTCTTTTTGCAGCTAAAAAAGCAGCCGACGGTTCTGTCATCCCGAACGGCTACTGTGACTTCTGTCTAGGAGGCTCTAAGAAAACAGGCTGTCCCGAAGATCTAATTTCCTGTGCGGACTGCGGCCGATCAGGTGCGACCAAACCCATGTAAGCTCTGCTCGGAAATGGGATTTATTAATTTTCTCAACATATTACCTTCTTCTCGGGCTCTTGCAGGTCATCCGTCGTGCCTGCAGTTCACGGTCAACATGACGGCGGCGGTGAGGACCTACCGCTGGCAGTGCATCGAGTGCAAATCTTGCAGCCTGTGCGGAACATCAGAGAATGATGTAAGTCAACCGAACCAAACAACTTTTCCAGTGCACTCTGTGTTGTGTTTCTGAACTGTTTACTCCAGGGCCCCAGCGCTGGTGTTTGGGGACATGTGCATACAAGGATCAACTTGCATTATTTTTACAGGATCAGCTTTTATTCTGTGATGATTGTGACAGAGGGTATCACATGTATTGTCTAAGCCCCCCTATGTCGGAGCCTCCGGAAGGTATGTGCTATTTGTTTGAAATGTATGTTTAAAAATGAAATAAATAATTTAAAAAATCATAATCTCTATTTTTGTATTTGTAAAAATCAACACAGTCTCATGACCAATTTGTACGTATTCGTACAAGGTGGCAAAATCGTGTTAATTCGTACAACCTCTAATATTTCTATAAACCCCAGTGACGGGTAGGTTTCGGAGCGAGGGTAGGTGTAGGTCATTCGTACAAATGACAATTATGTAAATTGTCAACTCGTAAAATACGTATGATTTTGTGAGGTCGTACTAATTTGTACACATTAGCAACCTCGTAAAATATGTACAAACAAGCCATGTGACTGGGTTGGTAAAAACGGCTAAAATAGTTTAGCGTCCTTTAAGTAATTTCCTTATATGTCCTAGTACAGTAAATATTATAGTAAATATTCAAGTATTTAGTTATTTTCATATAAATATAAATACTTCAAACATATGCTCAAACACATACAAAAGTATACATATATAATATTAAGTAATTTGATAGTGTTAGTTATAGATAGATAGATCAGGATATATAATTTTTTAGAGAATAGTTATATAATATTAATTAACAAATTAATAAATGCTTTATTATCAAATACAATTTATGTAATAGTGTGTGTGTTTTTTTAGTATGTTTTAAGCATAAATCTACCTAACCCGGATTTATGCTCAATTAATGTTTAGATTCGTTTTTTAAATTATTAATTAACATTAATTGATAAATAAAATATGTAAATACTGTAACAAATGTATGGTTCATTGTTTCTTAATGCAGTTAGTGTATTAGCTAATATTAACCAAAGGAATCCTAAATTGTTACCAAAAAGACTAATATATAATAATTAACTTTTTCCTGCATATAATATAATACAATATAAAATAATATACATTTTCAAAAATATGTTTAAAAAAAAAATATATAATATGATTATTTTGAGCAATTATTTTTTTTAGGTTTACTCATACAACTAAACATTGTTTATGTGATAAGAAAAACAATCTAAATGCAAGACAACTGTACAAGGACTGCTATTTGTAACTTTGGCCAAATGTTACACGCCTCAGTATTATACAACATGTATGGCTCTTCCTTTGCAGGGAGCTGGAGTTGCCATCTGTGTCTGCGCCAGCTAAAGGAAAAAGCATCCGCCTACATCACACTAACCTAATCTCCGTGCCCTACTTCACCCTAGCAGTCTCATCCTACTCTATCCCATCATCACAGATCCAAAGAGACTCCCCCAGCATCCACCAGAAGAGAACAGGTTTCATCCGCCCATTGCCTGTACGGTGACTGCAAGGAAAACGTAGGGTGCGATTAACATTTTTGTATGTCAGTTGGGACTCGAGCAGACCTTTCCTCAACAGTCCCTCCAAAGAGTTCTTTCCTTCATGGATCAGAGAGGTCTTCTTCTTGTTTGACTCCAGCTTATGGTGGTTAGACAAGTAGTGCCAAACGGTTTGTCGCTGAGGAGACATTTTGCACGAGTCTGAGGGGGGCATATCAGTGGGAGGAGTCTCTGTGACATCATTACATGACGCGCTAACTGCAAAAGAGACGAGTGCCACATGATCTCACCGCAGCTTTCGGTTGGTTTAGCTCTGGTGAGAGATGGTATCAGCGTGCCATTGATCTTAGCGGTAAATTCTTCAGGAGCAGACACCAGCACGTAATGAGATCATGTTTAGTCATTCAATTTGGCCTTATTCTAGCTGTAATTAGACTTCTGTTGTAGAGATGAATGAATTCTTCAATAATTAATATCCCTTAAAGGTACAACTTTTGGTTCTTGCGACACATCGCAGTCGATTTTTACAAAAAAGGAAATAAATCCCTAACATAGTTTGCGTTAAAAGGAATATTCCTGGTTTGATACAAGTTAAGGGGCAGCCTTTGTGGAATAATGTTGATTACCGTGATACTGGTCCCCTATTGTTTTTCAGAAATCTGAAAATCGTAGTTAGAGTGCGGTAGAGGCTGGGGTTTATGTCTCACAGTTCACATCTGTCACGCAATTCTGACTCAAAAAAGTCTGAATTGTGAAATTTAAACTTAATTTTTATGTTTTTGTTTCATTGTGGACAAAAGGTGAATTTGTAGGCATTAACAAGACAAAATATAACATTACTGTGGGATCAAGATTGAAGAATCCTTCCCACTCAGACATCGACAGTTCACAAGCACTACATGTCATCACTCGAGATGATTCTACTTGATTTCAGATTATGGAAGATCTGTTTATATGAACCCAAAACGCTTTAATTTAATTTGTTTACGTGTATATATATATATATATATATATATATATATATATTCCATACACAAATTCAGCACATTTGCTGCGTATGAGGAAGCCACTGAGTTAATGTCATTTCAATACGATTGAAATTTCATTCGGATTGATGGAGTTGTTTACATGAAAGCTTTTCAGTCCGATTGAGCCATCAATCTGTTTTTAAACAGATTACTTAAGTGCATTCAATGTAGCTAGTGAGGCACTTACAATGGCCATACTGTATTCAAATATTTACTTTTTATAAAGTATAGCCAGAAGACACAAACAGTATGTGTTAACATGATTTCAGTGTGAAAAACACTTACTGACCTTTTCAGTGAAGTTATGTCCAATTTTGTAACTTTGTTGCCATGACAACCTCAGCCTAAAACAACCATAAAATGACGAGAACAACAGTTTTAACAGACGTTTTAACTCCAAAAGTCATCTAAGTGCTTTTACAATAATGTAAGTTTCATGTTTGTGCTTTTAAATTTTAAAAATCCCAAAATTGTCCGCGTTATATTTCCCCCTCTGTGTTATTGCACATAGAAGAAGGACCAGTAGAAATGACTTCTGCGGTAATCAACGTTACTTGTATTGAATTTGGAAAATTCTAGAACATCAGTCATTTAGGGAAGACTTAATGCTGCAAACTGTTTTCATAATTAAAGATCCCTTTATTAGGAAGGCCTGAGGTGCATGTCTATCAACCAGAGTCAAATTTGCTCTGTGTGAAAAAAAGAAAAGTAGATTTCAAAAATCTGCTGATTTATTCCGTACTTCCAAAATGACCCCCTCCTTCTCTTCCTATTCTGAACAAGCCAACATAATTCCCTCTCAGCCAGGGTTTGTTTCTAAGAGTGTATATTTATCGGGCAACGTCTGTCCTTGTTTTAAAAACAGGGCGTTAAAAGTTTGATTGTTCTCTTTTTTTATGATGACTTGCTTGCATGTTGTAATAGTATCGTTTTTAAACCATTTAAGGACAAAAAATCGAAGAAAGCACACTTAATCTGCAATAATGTTTTTGTGTTTGTGACCCTCTCTGGGGAAGTTGCGTCTGTATGTATGTGCGCTTTAAAACTCTCGTGGAACTTTGAACCTGTAAACGGCAGAATTAAAGTGGGCGGAGACTACAGTGGGCGTGGCATTTTTTAAAAAGGGGGAGGGGTGTGTGACATTCTGACAATTTCCTGGACAAACTGAAGACCAGCTTTGGAGACTCTGTTTTTTTTTTGTTTTTTTGTTCACAGTCTCTTTGGAGGGGCATTTTTCCTTTTTTTGTGACGAGAAAATTGTGCGCCTCTTTTGTAGAATGAGCTCTTTACTATCTGTAAGTCTGCTTTGTGTTCTGAGACTTGCTACTGCAGCCTGCTTAAAAGAAGAAAAAAATGTCAAGCTAAATCCAGAGGAGTGTTACGGGGACGGCAGCATGTGTGTGCGTGTGTGTGATTGTGCTGAGGTGACTGTTTTGAACCCAAAGTCCCCTCTTATCCGTGGCCTAAATGAAAAGACTGCCTGCCATTTTCTCTACACTGAGTCCTTGAGCTTTAAGTTGCGAGACGTTTGCTGTAAATAGATAAGTGCTCTGTCTTTCCAGAATCAGTCCATGTTATAGACTCATGTGAAATGTTCCATGTGCTGTAATGCATCAAAATGTGAAAGCAGCCTTTTCTACGCTGCCGGTGGAATATTAATCCATGTTATTGGGTTATTTCTATTTTTGTATAATTTTCCAGTTTATGGTTTTAATGAGCACTACGCCATTGGTACAACTCTGATGCCAGATATGTAAATCTTTCCGATTCTTTTTCAAAGACCTGTAGAAATGTTTCGTCTTCGGTAGAAATAGTCTTGATTTCACATTTTGATAGATCAACTTCTCTGTTCAGCCAACCCCTTGTTGTTCTTTTTTGTACTTAGGACTATTTTGCACAGTCTGTGTGATTTTATTGGATGAGGGCACTATTAGAGAGTTTTGATATTAAAATCAAAGCAATTAGATCTGAGACGAAAATACAGACATATTTTGCATGTGCTGGTATCGATTACACACAATAATTACACACGGAATGTGTTGATTCTTTCCCTCTCGGTTCCTGAAGCCAAAACACTGTGGCTCTGTGGCGTTTTCAAAACATTGCTATGTTTGTTTGATCGGTCCAGCATAGCAACACTGGCTCAACCAATAGCAAGAGTTTGGAGGCGGAGCTGTGCGTATGTGTGACCAATGGCAGATGGAAGGGCTGGTAAAAGTGTTTTGAAAAGCTTTTTGCAGTTCTAGTAGCGCAGAAATGACACAAATTCACTTTTAACAGTATTAAGGAGGAAAAATGTCATGATTTGTCTGCCTTGGTGAGATTTTTGGTTAGAAACTAACCTTTATGTTCTGTAGTACTTTCAAATGATTGTCAAGCTAAAAGAGGGGCTGTGATTGGTTTGTACCAAAATATGTTTTAGTCCGCAGGCCTTTATTGATGAGGGGTGGAGTCATAATGATGTGATTGTATTCTTAGTGATGTGAGAGTATGAGTGGCATTATGGGTACACAACGCTTAACCAGATTGTTTAAAATGGTGGGCAACTACATTTCTGTTTCAACATGGACCAGTGTTGTCCTGCTTCGGGTTGAGATCTGTGCTCTTTTTGTCTTTATTCTGTCTCGCTGATTTTGCAGGGTCTTCTCTACCTGTGTATTGTTGTGCTGTGATTTTCGCTTGCAGTTTCGCCCCCCCCCCCCCACACAAACACAAAAGATACTCTTGTGCGAGAGGACGCGTGAATGTTTTCCTTTCTTGTAACTGTCCATAGAAAAATAAAACAGACGTATGGAGAAAAGAAGCGTGTTCTGACTCAGGACTGAGTTGTACATTTGTTTTCATTGAACTTGAAATGGGTGCTCCTCGTTAAACTGAGCGGCTCTGATGACTGCTGACCAGTGATCCATGTTAAAGAATGTTCTTTCTTTTATTTCTGTCCATTTTGACAAGCAGGAAATAAAAAAAAAAGTACCATTATCCGATTTTGTCTTCTGTGATGTTTCTAGTAAAACAGTGCTAAAATACAAAATCTTACTTTATTTGGTTGTGTTTTATTGTTTGGATCTTTTAGAACAATCACAAAAGCAGTTAAACTAATAATGAACTCTTTTGACGAAATGCTTTTTGCAATGAATAGGAACTGGAGCTTTCAAGCTTCAAAAGGGACAAATGTACCATAAAAGTATAATAAAAGTATGATTAGGTCATATTAGTGCACTATAGTCTCCTGCACTCTCAGAAAAGGTACAGTACTGAGGCGATAAAGGCTAAAAGGGACACCTTTTTACCTTATTTAATCCTAAATTGGGCCTATATTTTAGCCTACATGCCCATATTAATATGTTCAAAGTACATATAAAAGTACTATTATCCTCTGTTCAGTTGTTGGCACATTGCATAGTTTTTTGTTTTGCTTATTTCACTATAAATTTATAATGTAAATAATTAACAACGAATGTGATAATAGGATAAACGAGTCTTTGTCAAATAGTTGTTGTGCACAAATATTTTAGCTTTGATAAATAATTTGTGCACATATACCATTTAAAGGGTTAGTTCACCCCAAAATGAAAATTCCTTCATTGATTACACACCCTCATGCCGTTCCAAACCCATAAGACCTTCGTTCATCTTCAGAACACATATTGAGATATTTTTGATGATCTCAGAGAGATATCTGTCCCTCCATAGACAGCACTACATCTGAAATGATCCCAGATCCAGAAACGTTGTAAAAACATTGATAAAACAGTCCAAAATTACAGATATGTTTTCTCAGCGCATAACTTACACTTTACTGTTGTATCCTCATCTGTACATTAGAAATCATGCAGTTATTTCCATTTTGTATATTAAGTGGATCGTTGCCAGCATGGAATCTCTGTTAAACCTCACATGACTTAAAAGTTGATCTTTAAGCTATATGTTGGTGGGGACCTGTTCA
>JAUYWG010000050.1:5865045-5892052 GCA_034779775.1 Enteromius afrohamiltoni | reverse complement strand
TATATAATTTTTTTTTAAGATTTTGTGGCTTGTGTTTTAGAAAATCACTATTTTTTTGTAATCTTGGTAAAACACATTGGAAAGGTCTGAAGATCAAGGTTCCATATTTGTTTATTGTTTTGTAATAAAATTGACTGATTTGTGATAGAAAATGGCATCAAACAATGAAATACAAGTAGTGTTTATTTTTGGTGTAGTATCTGAACAAAATCTCACAAGACATTTTTGTGCTATCAACAAATTTGGAACATAACTTGGTTAGACATACTGTATTACTGTACTGACTGGTTTTGATTTTTTATTTTTTTATTTTATTTATTTTTTTTATTTTAGCTTGCAACATATTTTATAAAATGTATTTTTCAAAAAGAGACCACTTCAGATCTGTATTCCAAAGCATTCAGGAATTACAACCATGTGTTCTGTTTTCAGTAAATTTATAGCACCAAAGGGCCAATGGACACATTAAAATCAAATATAAGAAAAAATTTAAATAAAGAATTTTTTATATTTTAGGAAATATCAATAATTTAATTTCTGATGTCTCTTTGTGATTTTGCACTTTTTAGGGTTAGATGGTAACCATTTTTTTATTTATTAATTTAATTAATTAATTAAATTTAATTTATTTTCACATACATTGATCCTTTGTTTTCATAACCATGAAAATGCAAAGATTGTTGTTTTAAATAACATTTTTTATTTCAATTTAGCAAATTAATGGAATACATATTTGACAGTTTAATCGATTATGAAAATACTCCTTGGTTGCGAACCCAATTTATGAATATTTCACAAAGCAATAGGCAGAGGTTTTTCAATGATGCTATGCTGCAAGCTTGTCTCAGGCCTAACAGAAACCCCACAGCCCTTGAAAAAGTGCAGAAAAGAGCTGTTACTCATTTCACATGTGAAGAGAGTGTGCAACTAGACTTCTTAAAGGCACAGCAGCGGAAAAACGCCCCGTTAAATTCTACATAAAAGCGGTGAAAATGGTGCAAAATAGCCAACTTAGCTAAATTTCAGAACATAGGTTGAAAAAGTGTAGCACTTTTAATACTTACAAACAAACTGGTCAACATATGCTAGAAAACCGACTGGCTTCAACCATTTTAAAACTGTTTGTGGGATAAAATCTCTCTTTCTCTCTCTCTCCTACAGCTAGAACATTACATCTTGATAAATGACATGCAATCTAGCAGACACGCTGTACAGTAAAGCTCTGCGTTTAATTGGAAGATTGAATTGTAAAACAGATATTTGCACCTTCTGCCTGCCTGTTTTGAAGAAAACACAATTAACTAACCAGTAATCTGTCTATTTGTGCCGCAATATTTTAATTCTGTTTTAATTATTTAGGCGCGATCCTGAGTTTAAAAAGAGTAAAGCACAAATAAATGCTCACTTTCTTTTTCCAAAGAAGATCGGAATTCCAATATGCCTGTCCTTTCCATACTTAACTTGACTTTTAACCACAAAATTTAAACCCGTTCGCACTAAAATCTGAATTCTGTCCTTAACATTCAGTTCTAAATGTCTGTGTGTATTTGTGCATATTTGTTTGAGTTTGTGTGTGTGTGTGTGTTTTGGAAGGTGGTGGTGGGGGGGTGATTGGAGACTCCAAGCCAATTACCACATCCACCAGACAGCCTCAGACTGCCTGAGCCTTCCTTCCAATAAGAGCACGGCTGCAAAGAGCTGGGGCCTGAGATGGTTGCCATGGCAACTCAGGGGCTGCTTGCATGGCGGATGATGCTGGGGTGATGGATTACAGTAATGGGATGGGGTGTGCAGGCAGGGAGGGGTGAGTGGAGAGAACTCATGCATAAATATATTGGAAATGTATGAATAAATCTGAAATGCATAGACTTAAAGGACACAGAGGAGGAGAGTGGATGGAGGATGTTTGAATTTGGCCTGTTCCACACTTTTGCGCTGCTACGGGTCTGAAAATCACAGATATGTGGCTTTTTAAAGGTGCATTGTCTCAAAGAGTTTTCATTTCGTAAAGGTTTCTGTGATACTGGACTTAAACCAACTTGTGTGATGGTAATATGCAAGACTGAACTGTTTAAAACTGTTTAAATAATATGCAATGATACAGTGTATTTGTAACGCAAACATTTCTTCACATGAAGTTGGCTTTCGTGAATGTTTAACTGTTAATGTTTCAGCACGACTGTCTGGTGAATGCTAAATATCTTATTTTTAGATTTACTTAATCAATAGATTTAAGTGTAGATATATATAGGATACAAAAAGAAATATGAATACAAATCTTAATACAAAAAATATAGAATTGCACAGCTGGTCTTATTTTTCCAGCTTGTTATATATTCTGTAGGAATCTGAGGCCCAGAGTCCTGCTGAGTTCCAATGGCACATGAATTCTGTCACTATTCTGCCATCTAGTGTTGGTTAACTCGGACGCAACCTATATAGAGAATTTGCAAATATGTTTTGGACAATAGTATGCCAGTAATGCAACTGATATTAACATGATATTAGCGGCTGCTTTACTGAACAAAAGGCAAAGAAAATGACAATTTTGACAAGCGCTAAGAAGCATGAACCCAAAATGAATGCTGGATTTAGCTTTAGGGTTTATACATTTCTTTACTGGTTTGTGCAGTGTGCAGTATATTCAGGCTGATATATTGCTGCACATACCTGAATATAAAATTAATGGAGGAGGGCAGTACTAAATGTACAAAATTCTAACCTAAACCTAAAGCAATTAAAAGTGGGGGGAAAAGATAACAGCTCTGAGTTTTCTCCTGTAATGCCTGATGAGTTTAGAAAACACCTGACAAGAGATCAGAGAACATTCCTTCATCCAGAATCATTCCAGAACCTTTATATTCACAGCTTGGTGCTTCTGTTCTTTAGTTCACCTCACTCGTTTTCTGCAGGCTTCAGGTCAGAGGACTGGGACAGTCATGGCAAAAGATAATTTTGTGCTCAGTGACTAATTCTTGTGTTGGTTTTGGATTATTGCTCTGATGGAAGATTTCGGGTTCAGATTTGATATCTGTTGGTGTTTGATAGAATCCATGACCTCCAGCAGAAAAATATACCCATCTGTGGTGTTGTTTCATCTGACCATAGAATTCGGTGCCATCCGAAGTTCTATTCATGTCTGACAACCGAAGATAATGGAGATTTTGGATGAGCTAGGAGAATTGTTAAGGTTATGATCCTGAGATTTAACTGCAGTTCTCCAGATGTGATCCCTGGACAGTCTTTGGCCACACAAACTCCCCTGCTCACTGTGCAGGATATAGACCCACGGGTATCTTCCAAACAGATATGCAACATGTTTAGTTGACTGGAACGTCTTAATTATTGACCTTATGGTGAAATGGGGATTTTCAATGCTCGACACAAAATTTAAGCTTAAAATAAAAACATAACATCAATCTTAAATGAATACATTACATAAAAGCTAACTATATGCATGCCATAATAGTATATAAATAATACTAAAATCATACTGTTTTAATACAGTGAATCAATAATACTTCACTAGGTTGACAAATTATCAGGCGTTGCTTTACTTTTATCTCCTAACAGTTACATCATTATTACAAAATTATTACTTATTCTATTTAAAGATTGTTCTGTAGTCTAGGGGGATATCACTGTAGCCGAGTCCTGCGTTCAATAATGGGCAATGTGCCAAATTTAAGTAATCTATTCTGATATATTTAGCCAGAAATGAAACATGTTTACTTTCAAAAATAAACCTGTCCTTGACTTACCATTGATATGTGATCAGCAATGTAAACAGTAAGCATAAATTGGAGGACACCAGTTTCTTTTTTCTGTTAACTATAGCCTTTCTCGGGTTACATGAAGGTCAGACACCAGTGGCGTTCTCACGCGGTCACTTCTGAGTCACGCAAAACAAACCCTGACACACACAACCTTTGCTGGAAAAAATGAAACATTACTTAACTACATGTAAGTCAATGTGCAGCTTAATTATGTTATCAACTTCTCCAAATGTTGCAAAATTTGGAAACATTTGGAGTCACGAGGAGTGAAAACAGATGAAGTGATAAAGGAGAGCTGTGTTATAAGACATCTGCGCTCAGCAGTATTTAGTCTGTTGCATTATGAAGCTTTCTTTCATCGTGTGTGTCCTCGGCGGTGTGTTCCTGGGCCCCGCAGATGGACACGTGGTAGCTAATTTCTGGGATTCACCTGACTGCATTAAGTTCTTCTACAAGGAGAAAGTTCCAGATTTGGGAGCTACCCTGCCGGATGTGGTCAGTTTATGTCAGCGTTTCCTAAACGCGTATCACTTCGCCACGCTGTACAACACATACTACCACACAGCTGTCTATTCTGCTTACATATTTCAACCAAGCAATGGTGGAGGCAGAGAGACACGCTGGTTTGTAGAGCCACAGGTGAGTTACATTTATTAGTGATAGTGTCTTTAAAATATGTTGATTGTTGCTTTTGGTTCCTGTTGAACATCCTATTAAATTCTCACTTAAACAAAACAATAGTTACTTATAACAAAAAAGTATTTAATATTTAAAAGTTAAATGTATCTGAATTGGTATCTGTTTTAGTGACAATGGCATAAATTATGAACCAAGTATGAAAACTGTCCAGAGATTTAGGTTTTATGGTTTTTTTTTTAACAAAATTATATTGTGAACCAAGAAGACATTTTACCCCACCTATCGGGCAAAATACCCCCATGGGTGGTGTAAAATGCCCCCCAGTCAGACAAAGCAATTTGCTTTAAACATTTACAGCAAAATCAGAGTACAGGTAGTTTTATCTTAAAATGAAAAAGAATATAATCAATAATTTTGCCACATTATAATAGCTTATTTGAATATTTAAACATAAAATCTAAATATTTATTATTCAGCCAACTCGTTATAATGATGGAAAATCAAAGGACTTGATGTTCCGAACAGAACAACTACAGTAATTACCCGTTGCCACCTGGGGGCGTTTTTCCCCACAGACTGTCGTTCTGAAAATAGAATTATATTTTTATTAAATGACACATACTCCCTATCTACTTGGCCTGCTGTTATCATATCATAACTGTAATGGTCTACAAAACTTTTTCTTACTGCTGAAAAATAATTTCTTGTGAAATCATGTTTTTGCAATAAAAATGTATCTTGATTTTAACTTGTAGTTATTTGGGGGGGGGGGGGACAGAAAATCTAACTTTCAGATTTGTTTTGCTGACTATGATGTTTTGCTAGTTGGTGAATCCCTCATGGTCCAGTGAAATGGAAGATGGGTATAAGCTGTCACAGCAGAACCCAGACATCTATTTGGGAGAGAAACAGGCTCTAAATGAAGATTACACAAACTCAGGTTTTGACCGTGGACACTTAAACCCCAATGGACATCATGCAGGTAAACAGCTAATGAAGTATCTCACTTCACTCCTGCTGAGATTTTTAAGCACCGAGGTCATAGCTTCAGGTTGTGCTAGTACATTTCAAGTTAGAAGATAGTACTGTGGACACTCACCTCAGAAGTGAATGATTTTTTGCTCCCCTTTTCACTCTTTTAGTTCCAAGTCGTAATGCCACCTTTACCCTGACCAACGTGGTGCCTCAAAACCCAACACTGAATCAGAACGCTTGGAACAAACATGAGTCTAAACTGACTAGCTTGTTCAATGCCAACTGCCATCAGGCGTATGTGCTGGTTGGTGCCATTCCGTCTTCTAACAACTGGATCATCAAGAACAATGTCAAAAGGGTCAACATCCCAGAGTACATCTGGAATGCTTACTGCTGCGTAAATCAAAATGGCCGTCCCATCTTAAGCGGTGCTGCAACTGCCCTAAACACAGAGCTGAATGTTGTTGTTGAACGTACCTTAGATGAGATGGTCGACTTCCTTCAGCAATTTTCTGATGCACCAGTGAATGAGCTGTTCAGTGGCCAATGCAAATCTTAGGCTAACACATTCACATGAATTTATTCAATCTCTTGAGCATTAGCAAAAGAGTTATTAATTCTGTATTTTCAAATTGCATCAAACTGATGAACAATTCAGAGTATTAAAATTATATATATGATTTATTCTCTTGAATAAAAAAAAGAAATAGACCAATACAAAATACCATGCCATAATGTTAATTGCAGTGCATGCAGTTTTTATTATTTATGAAAAGTATACTGTATGTCGTGCTTGTATAATGCATGCTTTTTACATCTGTGTTCTGATTAACCTTAGCCCACTAGCCTATAGCTACCTTTAGTTAACAGCAAGTGCTCTGAATATTTTATAATTTTAAAAACTGACATCAGTCAATTGCCCATATGTACTTGTTAATTAAGTAAGAAACATTAATTTCCATGACATCCCAGGTAAGCATATTTAATCTTTATACTTAATCTTATCCGTTGGTTATATTAAACTGTTTTAAAAGCTATCTGAGATGTTCTTATGCATACTCGACCATTGGATGGTCACTCCATTCAGGGAGATGAGAGACTTTCTCTTCTGTGCTGGGCTGGATGGGCCAACCCCACATTTTAAAGAAAGGGCAAAGGTTCAGGTTGACCACCTTGGAGAAGGTCTCAGCATATAGATTCATCTTGCCTGGATTGTCATTTGGCACTCCAGTCATATCATGGTAGGCAGTAAAAACTTTCTTGAAAGCATCCCAGCCAAATTTATCCTGAAGCTGAAAGAAAAATCAAGTATAAAAAGGTATAAATATATTATTTTTATATATTTATATAATTATATTTTTTATAATTTGTAAACGAATATTAAATTGTATGCAGTTTGTTCAAACCTGCATGTATGTCTCGAGTGATGTCCACATACTCCAGCTTTTTAAATCCTTACCGCCACTGCAATACATCTTGGCACGAGCCTTACGGTTTTCTAGAGTCATGTTTGGGTGAGCAATTGACCTATTTAAACCCAGCACTTCCTCATGTACGTACACTGACCACAGGTTGCAAGTGCACTCAGTGGTGTGTGGAGGGAACTCCCAAACTCCACGCTGTTGGTTATGACCCAGCTCATGAATGGCTCCCCAAATTCCACTTTTATAGGCTTCCTGTACATTTACTAGAGCTGGGGCAGAGGTGGAATGCATCATTATGGGATATCCAGCATGCATAAAACCTGCAAGGGGAAAGGGGAACAGTGTTATCACCAGGACAGTGTAATTAAAATTAATAGCGTGATTCTGTTGTAATAGTGATGCTTCTTTATTCTAACAAAGATATTAAGAGCACCACCCACCATGAGAGATCTGAACATCTGCAACAAACCGCTCCTTGCGGGGGAACTTGGGAGGCTTTGCTGCCAGGTCAGCTATGCTTTTCATTATGGCGTCCCAAAGTTTAGCCACCTCGTCAGGGCGGTCAAGATTCCTTATATGTTCTGATTCTAGTGTCATGATGATGTTCTCAAACTCAAGCTCTGCCCAGGGGGCGGGTGCCTGACGGATCCTGTTTACCCAGTCATCAACACTGGTCTCTCCTAAGGGACGAAACACGTTAGTGTAGAAAAGTTTTACTAAATGTTTTGGATATAAACTACACTGATATACACATTCTGAAATCTTACCAGACTTGAAATATGGAGCCTGTACTGAGACCTGCACGACAATTTCCACCCCATCCCCTTTGCTTTGAGGAGGTGCTATTATGTAGATGAGCCCGCCCCATAGATTGCAGATTTGAACCATTTCTTTGTCCAAAGGGAATCGCTCATGGACCACAGGAGCCCGTTTCAAAATGTTTGATCCACCAATATTATCTGTTTGGCAACCAAGTTGCACCTGCATAAAGAGTTTTACCCTCATGTTAATAACATGCTCTCGAAGCCTATGACCAATAAACTCTATAAGGACAAGTATATTATATGCAGCATCAAGTCCTTGAGTGGATAAATGTGTAGACTTGATTTATCACCTGCCAGTTTTTCCCAACAATCTCTGGAGGTACTGCTATGTACGTCTTCATACCAGGAGAAAGATATAAACCTGTGCTTATCCATTCTTCACAAGCTGAAACAAGTGATAACATTCTTATTTTATAGTGTTCATGTATTTTGAAACTTCAAGAAATAATATTTGTTGGGAAAATTTTTGTACCTCCAGTGTTGGACGTGATCCGAACTCTTGCATTAGACACGGTTGGTAAGTTAGGTTTGTCCTTAATGATGTATGGAAGAAGGGCATCAGGATCAGGTGACACCTTGTACACCTCAGTTCCAACGTGAAGCATCAGGTGGTCTTTGGCACTTTCAACAGGGCAGCTACTACACACTTGTGGAACACCTACTTTCTTCACTACGTCACTAAGAAGTGCTACCATTGAAGTATAGGCGGCACTGTCATGGCATCGCATGCGAAGGTAACTGGCACAGTCGTTGCCCAGCTGTTTCAAGCAGCTCTGTTCTTGATTAGTCAGTTCTCTCCCCAGGCTTACATGTTCAGCAAACCCATGCAGCATTTTACGAAAGTGGTACCCTTCTTTACAACTATGCTCAATTTCTGGGGCTTTGTATAACCCTCCACAGATTGTGCTGCCCAAGAGACACAATCCCATCTTATTAAGAATGTGATTTCCTGGATATTCAGTCATCACATTGCAGCCGCAATGGGTCTGGGCCCAATACCAGGCATGACCCCCAATCATAAGACCTCCACCTTCAGCAACAAATTCTTGTATCTCTGCACACTGGGCATCACTGTATGATGTGCAAACGTAGACGCTTAGATCTTCTCTGAAACCAGTCAACTGGCAATCTAAACCAGATTTGCTCAGTACTGTGTGGGCTGCCTTTAGGCTGGGTGGAATCCCGATAACACCCTTGCGACCCTCGTCAAGCCACTTGATAGCATTGATCAGGAAAGTAGACAGAGAGTCCCGTCCCATGTAGCCTTCATGTGATAGCAGGATTACTCGACCTTGCCCATAATAGGCACCAGCAATGAATGCTTTTCCAGCTGGAGTGACAGCAATAGGAAATGCTAATGGTCCATGCACCATCACCTCAGATGCTATAGTTCCACCTTGGACATCAAACTCAGACACACCTTCTAGCAGGAACTCTAGGTCATCCTTAAAGTCCTTGCCAATACTGAAAAGTAACAATTGAAAACAATTGGTGAAATTTACTGTATGTTTCTTGAAGAATTGGTCAAAATTAAGAATGTCTTCTGAACTTACGATACAGCAAGCCAACTAGAAGGGATGTTTCTTGGAACAGGAAAGATGCCAACTTCTCCATGGTGTTCGGAGAAGTAAATTCCAGCAACACTGCACACTTTGTTTCCTGGGAAGTTCCTTATAGTGTTTTCTTGCGGGTGGGCAGCAGCCCAATTCCAGGCCTGGCCAGCAATGATTAAGCCACCCCCTGCTTTGATGAAAGCGATCAGATCCTTTGCACAGTTTTCAACACTGTAAGCATCCGTGATATATACAGCTAATCCATCCCGGAAGTCTACTAGCTCTGTCTTGACAGGGCAGTAGTTCAAGTTTTCTGCTACTGAACGTAAACTCTTCTGAATCCCTACAATGGCAGCATCACCAGTACATGGCATGAGCCACATAAGGGCATTCTCTATCAGGCTAGGGAAGCGTGTTAGGTATTGCTCATGCCCAAACACCACCACACGTCCCTGACCGTAATGAGATGCAGCCATAAGCACCTGACCTCTTGGATTCATGACAAGTGGAAAGGCATGTTCACCTATTAGTACAAGATCACTGGGCACTGCTTTGCCTTCAAAATTAAGCTCATCCAGCCCATACATGATAGTGTAGTAGTCTTGTTCCCGTGCCATGGTGGATTGTAAGATGGAGGGTAAGAGCACTGAGTCTGTTCAACCACAGATTGTAAAGTAAACTGATACCAACAGGATTTCAGTTCTACCCAAAAAAGAAAAAGGAGAGAGAGAAATATAAACAATATTTTTTCAACTGTAAAGAGGTTTCCTATGCATCACATTTCTTAGCATTTACAAAAACCACAGTTTTAACTTTATTCTTTCCCAATTGTGACTTCTTTGTATCCCACAATTGGAATTTGGTGTAAAAAAAAAGCTAAATATCTGCTTTATTCTAAACAGAGCATTCATTATGTACACACTCACCTTCATCTGGAGATACACAACTGTTCAGATGACTTTCTCGCTTAGCTATGTATGTAACTACTGTGAGAATGTGTTTGTGAATACAGCTCACCTATTTAAGTGCACACCCAACGAGCACGCCCATAAATAAACCTCTTTCATTTTGTTTGTTCATCCAGAAGCCACCATCGACCACTCCCTCTACAGTATTTGACCATTTTAAAGCTGTTTAGATTTCTTGCACAGACTATTTGAGGTAAACATGTCTGACTATGTGAATATCCACTAATAGTCACACATAAAAAAGCAATTTGAGAGATGTAGCTTTGTACAAATCCCCACACATGAAGTGTAGGGAAAAATATTGTGGCTGCAAATTAAGAATTTATAGCCAAGACTAACTTTGCTCTCATTTTAGTTAAAGGCTGGAATACAATGCATGACTTTTGCCCTGATTTAAAGTCTAGAGGAGTCAATGCCAGCTGTCAAATAGTGAGAACTAGGCAGCAGTAGCCCTAGTTTGTGTAGTTAAAGTATTATTTTACAGAAAAATGTATTGTGTGATGGACAAAGACTCTTTTAGCTTTAAAATCTGTCTAGTCAGAGGAATGGATTAGCACAAAATGGCAATGATTTTACTAAAACAATGGAATGAATAAATAAAATGTAGCCATGAAGTTCGTGGCACAATATCCATTGTTCTTCTGGATGTCATGTGCGGGGCTCCAGAGCTTTGAGGCAATAACAAATGCCAGATTAAACTAAACTGCTGATACTGCAATATGCAGAGTAAATAAAGTGTTTACAAAGACATAATTATTAGCAGGATATCCTATCACATAATAATGCTTATGCTAACTGAAGGTGTGTCATCTAACAGACATAAACAAAAGCAGAATTTTTACTTTAGGCACTATGCAAACACTCTTTTAAAAGCCTTTTTTTTTAAACACAGAAACTGTTTAGGAAAAATGCAAAGCTTAAAAGTCAGTCTATATCGATCTAATCTCTTGTCTGTCTATATGTAGTTTTCCATTGATAATAACTTATTAAGTTTACAGTAGTAAATTAATTACTGCGTTAGTAACTGTGGCATGGCAGAAACTACAGTAACCACGAACGACGAGGGTGACTCTCAATGACATCGGAACCAAACAATGGAGGTCGCTGTTCAACATCGGAGATATTTACGTGTCGGACCACAAAAGCGTGTACCACAACTGAACCACAAGAAGTTAGCGTAGTTTTAGACAACTGGTAAGCGTTGTTTGTGTTTTAGTAAAATCGTGGTGATTTAAATGAAATATAATTTGTGATGGAGTCTGTAGACTCAACGCAGATTGAGCATATATTAAGCCCTCGGGTTTTTAAAGTCCGACTGAGTTTCTCTTTCTAAATTAAACACTAAAAGATATATTAAAACTAAGTTAACGTACAGAGCTTATGAATTACAGTTTAGTTATTTGCTTAATTATTCGTAATTGGCTAATCAGATATACAGCAAATGCACGGAAGAATGGTAACTTTATTAGTCATTAGTCAAGTTATTTAAACTGTACCTTCTCTTCCTGGAACCCAGCTGTTGTCGTCTGTGAGTGGATATGCAGTGCACACTAGTAAGTGTGAATGGAGCTCGGGTGGAGCTGGCAGATGATCGAGCTTTAATGTTAGGTCGAGGCCCTGAAACCAGAATCACAGACAAGAAGTGCTCAAGGCATCAGGGTGGGTTTTTACATCACACCCATCCTAGTAATGCAAAAGTTGTACGTGTCGCGCTTATTTCTGTCTGTAAAGAATAACAGACGTGTGTCTCTTCTTGACAGTCAAACTTGTGGCCGACTATGCCAGACAGGAAGTTCTGGTTACGCAGGTAAATAAAAGCAAAACAAGTGCGACGTCGTAGTATATTACAGTTTACCTAGCGATTCAATTTTATCAACGCCAATGTTTTGAAAGCATTTTCTAAAACTTACATATACAAAAGCATACATTGCCCTTCGAAAGTTTGGAAACGCTGTAGAAAAGTGGGGTTTGGTGCAATATTGGCACATTAAAATATTTTTGCACTGATTAGGGGCAACACAAAATACAGAAAACATATTTTATTACATAAACAGTTTATACGTAGAAAATACTTAAATTTATGATTCATCAAAATATCCACTATTAGCTTCAATTACAGCTCTGCATAAACTGGGCATCTGAGCGGTCAGTTTATTCAAACATTGACTTGATATATTACTTCAAGCCTCCTGAAGGATTGTCCAAAGATGATTCACACTGGTTGGACACTTCTTCCGGACATCACAGTCCAGTACCTCCCATAGTAGCTAAACTTTGACACGTATGTAATCAAAATGAAAATTATTATTGCTGGTCTTCAATGATAATGCCAAATACTTAAATGTGCAGTATTTGCACCAAAAAATGGTAAGGATTCATGCTAATATCATCCAAAACCACACTTTGTCAGGGGTGTTTTCAAATTTTTGAAAAGTTGAGTAAGTTGAGTCAAACCATGTAATGTTTCCACAGCTCGGGCCCAACCCTTCTTCCCTGGACGGTCAGTGTTTGGGACGAGGCGAGTCTGGATGTTTGACACCTGGTTCCACACTGTATCTGGTCAATCAGTCCCACCCGTTTACTGTGGAGTTTGTGGAAAATTCAAATTCTTCTCAGAAGAAAGGAAAAGCAGCAAATGGCCACAGACAAAAAAGGTCAAATGATGGGTCAGGCCCCAAAAGGAGCATCCAGGATTATTTTTCTAAATCCCCTAAAAAGGTATCAAGGCTAATGGAATTGTTTGGAGAAAAAAAAATAATTTAAATAGTTTTGCACTAGTGTTTACAAGTTTAGGGCTAATAATTCATAAATTTATTTTGGCAAGAACAAATTCGACTTATTGAAAGCAACAATAAGGAGTTGACCAAATATATTTATTTTAAATAAATATAAATAAATAAATATAAATAACACTCTTCTGAACATTCTGTTAATCAGAATCAAACAATTATATGAGCCACTTGATTTAGAGTTTTCCCCACATTTTTCGTTGGGTCATCTTTACAAATTGAACTTGTAAAACGCATTTCTTCTGCGTCAGCAATTTGGCCTCTATTTTATAAGTTAAGTAGAGTTTCTTATTTATAGTGCATTATATAGTGCATTAATAGTGGATAAGTTATAAAACCCCGTTAACTGAAATAAAACAACATATAAAGCTTTTAATGCTCCGGGTGTGTGTTCACAGTGTGTGTGTGCATGGTTGATCACTTCTCACTGCTGTGTGTGTGCACTTGGATGGGTTAAATGCAGAGCACCAATTCCTAGTATGGGAAACCATACCTGGCCACTTGTCACATCCTTATCCTTATGTCCTAATGTCCATATGTTTTACACTCAAAATATTGCCGTGGCAACAAACTGACATAATAGTATAAACAATTACGGAACTAAAACTGAAATTTAAACTAAAGCTAAATATAAGTATGTATTTAAAAAAAAACAATAAAAATGACAAAGGCACATGCCAGAATGATCAAAACCTAAATTAACTGAAGCCTGAACATAAAAAAAATAAATTAAAATGTTACTACGCTGCTTGACTCTTAGGTGACGAAACGACCTCACAGCTCAGAGGATGATGTTCCTCCCATGAAACGAGGGCGGTGTGATGATGATGATGATGACAACGAGGAGACCTCAGCAGAAAAAAAGCTTAAGCAATTACAATCCCTTGCACAGAAAGAGTGTGCTAAGCTGGACTCGCCATCAGTCAAAGCTTCCTCTTCCACTTGTTCTCAAAGTCACTGGCAACAAATCGGCAGCCTTCTGCTGTTCACTGCGGCTGGGGTTCCAGATAGCTCCAAAGTAAGACATTTTTTTATATGACATTATGCTAGCTATGATATTTTATGCTTTGATTTCTGATTCAGATTGCAGGGTTTGACATTGACGGTTGCATTATCACCACAAAGTCTGGAAAAGTATTTCCCACAAGTCCAGATGATTGGAGGTGAATCTAGTTAAAGGACTTGTTATATACGGCATAAACTGTTTGTTGTGTCTCATTTAATGTTTTTTTCTTCACTTCTGTTTAGGATTCTCTTCCCAGAGATTCAGCCCAGACTGGCCAGTCTCTTAAAGAAAGGATACAAGGTGGTGTTTATTCTGCTATTATGTTGAACTGCGTTAATACATGCATAGCTGTTGTTGATTCAGTAGCACATGCATCTTCAATACATTTGTCTCTGTTTAGGTCGTGTTTTTCACCAATCAGATGGGTATTTCCAGAGGCAAGCTCAGACCGGAGGTGTTCAAGTCCAAAGTTGAAGATATTCTACAGACACTGCAGTTGCCCATTCAGGTGAACAACACTGTATTACACACAGTACTGTTTCTAATATTGGGATTGGTAGGATGTCTTTCATGCTCGCCAAGGTTGCAATCGAAGTGTTTTCTGTTTCTCTGAAGCAAAGCAGCCATTTTTGCAGTCTTCAGTGCCAGATGATCCTTCAGAAATCATTTAAAGAAGTGGTCCACTCAAAAATGAAAATCCTGTCATCATTTACGCACACTCCTGTACGAATTTCTTTGTTCTGCCGAACACAAAGGAAGGTAATTCGAAGAAAGTTTGTAACCAGGCTGTTCTGGTCAATGGTGGGAGTCAGTGGTGACCGAAACAGCCTGGTTATAAACTTATTTCAAAATAGCTTGATTTGTGTTCAGCAGAACCAACAAATTCAAGCAGGTTTGAAACTACTTGACGGTGAGTAAATGATGACACAACTATTCCTTTAAGCATGCTGCTCAAAAAATCTGTGTTTCCAGGATTCCTTTGTGAATAGAAAAGTAACTCTCTTGATTTTTTTTTCAGGTATTTGCTTCCACAGCCCCCGGTATATACAGGAAGCCTGTTACAGGGATGTGGGAACATCTGTGTGAGAAGGTGAATAACTTGTGTGGTTATTTGTAGGACTTGCCCATTAAAGGAATTGCATAACTGAATTGTAAAAGTGTTTACATCACGCACAGCGAGCAGCAGGTTTGGTTAGAGTATCTTTTTGTGTTTTTGCAGGAGAATGGAGGAGTGACTGTAGATGTGTCGCAGAGCTTCTATGTGGGAGGTGAGCTCAAGTTCTTTTAAGTGGTTATGATTAGCATTCTGAGAAATTTGAGATTTGACATAAAATGAATGATGCTAAAAAGTTATATTTTGGCAGCTTTTCATATTTATTTATTCATAGATTCATAATCTATTGACTAGCATAGAATCTTCAAACAAAATATACAGGAGTGTGATATTTTGTATAAATTATATTAATATAGCAGTGCATTTTATTATCTGTTGACATTATATAAATTAATAACTAAATATTTATGTATACATACATTAACAGTTTTAGGATTTTTAATTTAGTGCATGGTGAATTTCTTTGCTCACTGAGGGTTTTTTCTGGTGTACAGATGCTGCAGGACGTCCCGCTAACTGGGCACCAGGAAAAAAGAAGAAAGACTTCTCCTGCAGTGACAGACTGGTAATGAAATTATCTTCAGTCTTCATTAAACACTATACAGAATGAGTTACAGATTTTATATTCATTGGTATTTATGTAAATCATGTTATAGCTGCACTATTTTTTGGCCACAAGGGGGCACGGTAGTGCTTTCTTGCTCCTTTCTGGTATAACAAAATAGGAACGTTTTACAGGATTTTGAAAAAAAAACACAGCTTTATATTTATATATTTCTTCACTCTCTCTACAGTTTGCCCTCAACATTGGTCTTCAGTTTCACACACCGGAGGAATACTTCTTGGGCTGGAAACCTGCTCAGTTCAACTTGCCAGAATTTGATCCTGTAAACAATTGCTTTTTTTTTTTGTTTTGTTTTTTACTTATATCAGTTTGACCTCAATTTAAAGAAAGTAATATTGTTATTAAGCAAAGATGCATTAAATTGATCACAAGTAACAGTAAAGATGTATAATATTACCAAATGTATATTTTTTCTATTCAACAATGAATCCTAAAACAAACATTAGGGTCTTCACAGAAATATTAAGCAGTGCAGCTATTTTCAATATTGATTTATTCACAAGAAATGTTTCTTGAGAAGCAAATCAGCATATAATGATTTATAAAGGATCACTTTAGACTGTAGTAATGATGCTGAAGATCTATTTTCGTTTTGTCATTGCAGGAATAAATTTAAAATGTACTGCACTACAAAACAGTTATTTTTAAAATGTAATAATATTGAACAATATTACTATTAAATTACTGTATTTTTGATTAAATAAATGCACTTGGTGAGACGTTTTGGCAACGTCAGAATTTTGACTTTTTTGTGTCTCCTTGTTCAGAGGAAATTAGATTCTAAAAGACGTCTTTACGATCCTCCAAATGCCTCCCTCACATCCACCAAGCAGGAAGTCATTGTAGCGGTGGGATTTCCTGGATGTAAGCATTTTTTTCCCTTCCAGGTGACAGCTTTCAATTTTTTTATTTTTTTATTTTTCGATGACATATCCCCCCTTTTTTATTTTGCAGCAGGCAAATCAACATTCTTCCAAACACACATCATTCCAAAGGGCTACACGTATGTGAACAGGGTAAGTTATGTTATCTACCAGAACTGAGAACCCAGACACAAGAAGTGGATCTCCAAGAGCAGGATATTGTATCTGGTTTAGAAGCTTTGGAGGAAAACATCTAAATGCGTATGATGATTTCTAACGGTCTGTGCACATGAACTCCAGGACACACTTGGTTCCTGGCAGCAGTGTGTTTCAGCCTGTGAACGCGCTCTAAAGGAAGGCCGAAGCGTTGCAGTGGACAACACTAACCCTGACCCCGAGTCTAGAAAAAGGTGCCTACCTCTATTCCTAAAAACAAAAACTGTATCTTTGTCTTTTTGTCTAAAAAAGCACCATCAATGATTTTCTCCACAGATATATAGATGTCAGTCAAAGCGCTGGAGTTCCCTGCAGGTGTTTCAACTTCACAGCGAGTCTGGAACAAGCAAAGCATAACAACAGGGTATAGTCTTCACTGCAGTTATTTCAGTGTGCAATATCTACATGAAATATTAAAGTCTATATAATCTTACACTTCTTGCATGGAAAATCTGTACCAATTTGAACACCAAAACACACAGTTAGGGGCTGATCTGATTTGTTTTTTGCTGCTTTTAGTTTCGTGAGATGATTCCTTCTGCCATCAAGCATGTTCCTGTCAATGACATGGTGATTCACAGCTACAAGTGAGTCAACAGCAGCAAGCTAAGCCTTTTCCACTGAACCAGATAGTTGTGCTGGGAAGTCATTGTTTTGGTTAACTCATACAAGTCCATTGGTTTTTGACGGTCTTTCTTGTCCTCTGCAGGAAGAAGTTTGTGGCACCCAGTTTGTCCGAGGGTTTTTCTGAAATCCTGCAGATTCATTTTGTTCCGAGTTTTAGTGAAGAAAGATCTGAGTTCCTCTTCAGGCAGTTCTCTGAGGGCTAAGCATCAAGTTAAGCCAAAGATTATTGACTGAAATTGTCAATTCGTTAAGTCTTTGCAATAAGTGTAAATCAGAAGGATTCTAGACCTATTAAAAATACAACACTAATGTGTTATGCTGTCTCTTCCACTTACGTTTACACCTGTCTTTTTTTAAATGTGTCATTGGGGAAATTTATTCACAGCTGCTAAAAATTGACCTGCTGTTATGAAGACTGCCTTATTAAACAGGTTTTTAAACTGAGAAAACAATTGTTTGTTTCAGATTGTGTCAGACTGAATAAATATAATTAACAATGCCAATATTTTTGTGGTTTTCTTGTCTTTAAAATAAAACTTAACATTTTTTAATTTAACTAGGCTAAATTCATAGGCTTAGATTTCTACGATCATATTTTGAATGGTTTACTTGTTTGCTTTATTTCTGGAGTCACATTTTTTTTTTCTTTCTTTGGTGATAGGCACACAAATAAAAGCGAACCTGAAAAAGTAAAAAAATGTGGCAATTGCTGTCAAGTCCTTATCAGTTTTCCCCTGTTGCAAAGTATCTTTAACGTTATTGAGTAATTATGACTCGACATTAAGTGCAAGGTGGTGTAATAGCACAGTTCACAAAACGACACACGTATAGGCATTTTTTATAGTATAACCACAACGTAAAAACATATGTACTGTACACAAAACGTGTGTGATGATGATTCATTTCAATGAAAGCACATAGTAATTAAAGCCATTTATAAAGTAGGAGCCATAATACAAAAAAGGTTATTTTATTCATAACATCAGTAACTTCTAGCAGGTTTTTGCTGTCCTTTTCAGTATGCATTTTATTATGCACATTGTCGTCATCATGCTTTCATTGTACAACCTGTCTTATACTAACTGTAAAGTTTAGTTTAATAACTTAATGGCTGAAAATCTAGTCATAAAATAATTTTCTCTTGTTCAATTTTCTATTTAGACTCATTTAAACCACGATTTTCCTTGTACAAGATTATTGCCCTCTCATCTAGATGTGACAGTATAAAGTCCTTATCTACAATGTCATGACAAACCCAAATGGCCCTTATGATTTAACAATGTCAGACTCATCACATACATTAAAACATGTAGGGGATTTCCTATAAAGCCATATCCTTAAAATGTTTACTTTTATGTCTGCATTACATTGCATGTGTTTTTGCTAGTTCACACACTCACAGGATCTTATGAAATTGTTTAAGGAACTCTTAACAACACCAAAAATGACTAGTCAAGTGGAAGATGGTGAAACGATACATTGTTGAAAAAAGTTCAAAAACATATTAGAATAGATTAACACCTTTAATTATGTCAGATAAACTAATACGTCTGTATACATGTATACATAATATATTATGTAATTAATTAATATATTAATTCATTTAATTTTTAATTAGTATCATGCAAAGCAACTGTGTTTGGATCAGAAAATGTATGCAGTCACATCCCATTAAAGAACTAAAATAAAATTGAATATTTTATCTTTATTTTTTAATGTTTATTATAACTAAATAGATATAGATATTGTTGTGTTTATTCATATATGTATAAACTCTAGAAAGTGTATAAATGTATTTACACACAGTAATAGCAGTTAATTAAACATTAAATTTGAATAGCATTTCCTTTTTAATAGCTTTATTTACAAAAAATAAAAATTAGGATGTCTTGTCTCTTGTCTCTTTTAAATAACTATTTCTTATGCGAGTTTTCTACTGAGTAATAGGATAGATTTCCAAAGTCATTCATCCTAACAGTGCACAGATTTGAGTAAATATGTTCATAACATGTACTTTATAATGTTTTAATCAGGTTACACAAACCTGTATTTATTGATTAATATATAAATTACAAGTGCACATAATAATAGCTAAGGTGGAAAAAACACACACAAACAGTTCCAATATTAACCGATTTGAATTTGTCCCCAAATTTATTGCGCATTTTTTACTTTGGCAAAGCATAAAATGAACAAATAAAGACTTTGTAATGTAAAGATTTCCTTTATCATCAAATGCTAATGTTGGTTGTGGTTTAAGAAGGTTTAGTTTGTTTCAACGCCCATGTTGTTATCGCAATAATGCCAGTAATCACCACAGTAGCCAAACAGACAGCAATTGCAATGAACACAATATTCAGATCTAACACTTCTCTGGGTTTTGGTTGAGGGATGATCTTTGAAGCTTGAGCAATGTTGGAGATTTCAGATTTGACATGTTCTTTGTCCTCTGACCGAACAGCAAAGAAGAGCGTGGTGCCATTTTGGATTGCGATATTTAGATTGAATGAATGCTGTTCAATTGATCCAGCCTCCTGAGGTGAAATGCCAGATATGTTGACTTCATGAGCATTGGTAAAGTTGAATCGAAGCATGTTAAGCTCAAAGCTCCACCTGATCTTGTAGGATTTTGCTTAAACGAAAAGCAATACATAGTAAGGCATATGAAAGATACATTATTTTGTGTTCTTTTTTTGAAATAACTTCTATTTTGTATTAATTGTATGATTTACCTGTTCCTTCATCGAGGTCCTCACCAGGAGCTGTCCAGCTGAGAAGCACAGTGTCCTCCTGGATCTCAGCACTCAGATCTGTGATTCTGTTCGGAGGGAATTTTTGTGGAGTTGTGCTTTTAAGAACAACCTCAAAACTCTCTCCAGTGGCTGTTCTGGTGAAGCTGCTAAATACAAGTGATTCTTGTAAAACTGAAGGTTTTGATGGGTTCAGCTCAACCACACCTGAAATTAGAGGAACCGCCTGAATACATGTGCAGGAACTCATTAAAGAAATGTTTGAGTTGGCTTTTAGAGTCTCATAATTACCGTTTACCACATATCCAGAAACGTATGGAGCACCACCCCTTTTTTGGAGAGTAAATCTGGCTTGTCCATGTTGATTCTTTGCTCTTACTTTCAAGCTGCTTCTCCCGTTTTTCATCTTTGTGAAATATCTGGAATAGACTCCATCATCTTTGAAAGCATCAGCTCCTGTAAAGTAACACTGGATTTCATTACTATTTTAGCACTTTTGGCCATATTTGAAATAGATTGAATACTGAAAACAAGAATTATGGGTCACTGACCTGCTCCATTGTCCAGGAGTTGTAATGTTTGTGCAGGCCCAGATTCTGGCTCCAGTGTAGCCCACACTTCAGCATTTATTACAGGTCTGTAATTCTGAGTAACTTCAGCAAACACTATCAAGGGTTTAGTGCCATCACTGAACTTCTGGTTCATGTGGGCTTTGACAATGATAGGAGGAACATCAGCTCGCGCCGCTTGACTCATTGCTGTTACAGTCAGAGACTGAAGTGTTGGACTTTGGATGCTGTACTTCCAGTCACCATGCTACAAAACACATTATCGAATAAGTAATTCAATAAAACATTTAGGACAGTTTTAGAAAAGTCTTGTGCAAGTTGTCATACCTGTGCAGTTCCTGGAACTTTTAGAGTTATTATTTTTATTGATTCATCATGACGCATCTGCATTTGATTGTAGACTAAGCCACTCGGTGACTGTATGTAAGCTTTAGGTAGAGTTGTTTCATAGGTTATTGTAAAGCTGGTTTTGGTACCAATAGTCTGATCTACTGATACTGTCCCATTGAACCAATCAGATGTTTTTGCTCCCACACTGTCAATCTAAAGGGGTGATTAAAAAAATAAATATTAGAATATATTAGTCTTATGTAATTTAGCTTGAAAGTGAGCAATTACTTGCCAAACCTGAACTGGGTCTTTTGTTTGATCTCCTGTAGGTACAGTTAGTGTAGAAAATCCATTCAGTAGCTGATTAGAGAGAATGTCATCACTGGCTGTGATAAATTTCCCCCCTAATTTCAATACAGAACATATGAATAATTTGCATTGGATAATAAAAAGGCACTGAATGTCTAGGTTTACTCAAATAGCCTACATATGCTATAAAAGCAGGATTTGGGACACTGAAGACTTGCTTATAAAAGATAGCCTATGAATTGGAGATTGGAGATGAGATTGGAGAAAGCAATATAAACTTTAATCTTTAAATAATCTTTAAATGAGAGAGAATACATTAATTCCAAATGAACCTTATCGACCAACAAACATGACAAAACTCAATGGCTTAAAAACGCAGCAACATTAGGGAGAACTCAGAACAGGTGAGGATTACAGGTGGATGGGTAACCAATTAACTAAACAAGAACCGGAACATGACCAAATTAGGAAAAACAGGAAACATGAAAACGAAAGCAAAACTAAACAGTGACAGATGAAAACAACAGACAGGGGAGTGACAGAGACCAACAAAAGTTGATTTAGAACTTGCAGTTCAGTTGAGTGAATTGATTCAGTAGCTGCTCTATCGAGTTCTTTCAGTGAAGGATTCAACATATTGATTCAAACCGGGTTCATAAGAATTGTTTGTTTGTGAATCAAACTATGAGGGTTGCAATGTAGGCTGTATTCGTCTTTGGGAGGATTTGTGAAGCTGTGTGAGATTTCAGAAATACAGTGCCCACCATTGAATGAGTAACAATTTAACTTTTATATTAATATTTATGTTTTGTCATGCCATGAACACACTACCATTCACTTCAGTGTCCCACAGTTTGAAATCCACTACTCTAAAGTAATGCAACATACATATCCACTACAACACTTCTTTGGGACACTGTTATTGAGTATGTGATTGTTACTTACCAGTTTTGTCTGCCATTTCCCTCAGTGCTTTATCTGCTTTATCACCCAATGCAATTGTGTGTATAATGGCACCACTACTAATTGCATTGGGAACACAACTATTAAGGTTATCTGTGGCTTCACCATCTGTCAGAAAAATTATTTCATCTCCTATTACATCTCCATTGTCCTTTTTAAGTACCTTTATGTTTTAAAGACAGAGAAAAATTGACATAAAAGCATACTTCATGCATAAACATACAAAACACATGGATACCTAATACAGCACCTGTAAGCCTAGATTGAGGCCTTTACACATGTTTGTCCATCCATTTGCTACCTTTGGCAACAATTTGACAAGTTTCTCTCGTGTGGAGTCATTGTCAATAGTAGTCAGTTGACTCAGGGTAAAAGCATCAGTACTGAAGGTTACAATTCCAACACTGGATTGATCCTCAATGATATTCTGCAAGAAATGTGTAGCAGCCTGCTGCAGTCGAAGTATTCTAGAGCCCTAGAAAATGAGGGAAATAGAAAATATAAATGCTATAATTCCTTGGCCGTTAATATGATTAGGATCATATTAGAGCATTGAAGGTTGTAATAATGTAGTGTTTTTATTTGAAAAAAAAAGTTAATGTATTCGCATACTTGCATGCTTCCTGAGACATCAAGTACGAGACAAACAACCCGATGCATTCTCTGCACAACTTTGAAAGATGGTGCTGGTGGAGAAGACTTCAGCGGCTTTAAAGAACGAAGTGCGTCTTTATCCACAGAATCCTCAAATATTACAGTCCATGTTGCTTTGCCACATTTTTTATTCTGCAGGTTTGGGGCTTCATAGTTGTGCTCGTTTTCACGACAAAATGTGCTTATCTGAAAACAAATATTTTGAATGGTTAGTTCTTCTATATATTGCATACAACAGACTGAATTTAAACTTTTGCTTTTGTGGAATATGTAAACTATACTTACAGAATCCAGGCTAGGTAGGGACATTATGGAACTGTGTGTGTTTTGATGTTTGTTAGGAAAAAACTTGCAACCATTAGTCGGTAGGGAAGTTCGTGGATCAGCGCGGCATTGAGATCCAGCAATAACATCAAAAAGCTGACCTTTAATATTTTTGCTACACCTAAATATAAGCAGGTAATCAGTGGTTGAGATCATTTCCAATGAGATTTTAATAAAATGTTTTGTTTTTGCTGAATGTTTATAACCTTGTAGCTTCAATATTGCCATTAGAGTAGTAGAATGGCTTTTCATTACTGTATTCATCATAAACGCCCCATCTCAGATGAGCCCATTCATGCACCAACACCCTTCCTGCAAACAATCAAACATTCCTGACAATAAAACAAATCAATTACCGAATTAACCTGAATTATGCCAAAGCACGATAAAAGATGTTCACCTTTTGCCCCATATATATTAATGAGTGTGTTGTCTCGGAGGAAGTTGGGGGTGAAATGAATGTACTGACCCTCAGCTCCACATTCTTCATACTGATTAGTGTAGGGTTCATCGCCATATACTGGATTAGGATTATCAATTATTATTTTGGCCTGTGTTTGACATAGAAATTGTGTCAACAGTATTAAATGTGATTGAAATTATTGAACAGATAAATATTTGATGAATGATATAAATATAATTATCTGTACCTTTTCAAAGGACTCTGTTCTTGCTTTGGTAAAATGCTTACTATTCCACTGAGGTGGGACTAGGATTGTAGCTTCTTTGAAATAGACCTTTTTATCCAGTGCTTCATAAAGATAATGTGACCCTTCAGTGACCATATTCTGTTACAATGAAGTCGAAAAGATATAATGAAAAAAATAAAATAAATTAATTAAAAACTTAATAAAATAAAAACATACTCACCTTGATTTTATCAATGATTGTGTCATCCTGTGGTACTTTTGAACTGATTGCAATAACAACGTCAACATAACCATTTCCATCCAGTTTGATTGCAGTAGAGGTGGAGGACAGCAACATCCATAATAACACAAACACAGTTCTTGATTCCATAGCTGCAGAGTTTAGAGGAACAGTAACACTTGAACCCTGTTTTGAACAGTGTCATAAGTGGTCTTGAATGGTCAGATCAGAGATCAAGTGGGTGGTTGCTTTAATGTCAGCTTCTGCTATCATCATGGGCTGAATTAATGGTCTATTTGAAACATAAGGTGTACTGTTATGACCTCTAGGGGTCAGCCACAACAGAAAGAGAGAACAGAATCTCAACACCAACACAAGGCACAACTCAACTCTTTCACAATCAAACATTAATAAAACAAACAATGGATGAAGAAACACAGTGGAATGAGGTTAGCAAGGCATGAAGGTTCAATTGAAAGTAACTAATAGTTAAATGTCACTAGATGACATCACAATAGCAAATTCACTGATCTGTATGAAGTTTAACATAGATCAGTGGGCAAGATGAGAACTTTAAAAAGGTTTGTCCAAGGATTTGCTGTATTTGTAGCAAAAAAAAAAAGCTACAAAATTGCTAACTTGACATCCCTAATGAAGGCGGAGGATGAGTGTTTGTGCTGTCCTTATATCATATAAGTTAATATAAACACACAAGATAAGTGAGACACTTTTGAATCGCTTGATTCACTTTGAAAATTAAGGTACTTTTAAGTGCAACGTGCAAAACAAATCTGTCATATAAGCTACATAAAACTAAAATGACAACATGACTGTAAAAGATAGTCATGTTTCAGCACATTGTTATATATCCATGTTATATATCCATGTTATATATCCATGACTCACACCGGCAATATATATATATATATATATATATATATATATATAATCCATTCTACAGAATCCCAAAACAAGCAAACAAACAAACACACATTTACAAAACATTCAAGTGAATCTTAGATGTTCATTAAGATCCTCTTCTATTATATCACTATTATGTATGTATCATTAATTATTAAAATATTACTAAGTTCAATATATGTAATCAGCATTTTTTGGGTACTTTAAATTGGGAGTTGAACTCCCACATTTTCCATGTCACTACCATGTCTGTAACTAATCCCATACATTTATGATCAGGAAACATTTATTCCCCGCTACAAGGTGTAAGTATACAGGTCATCATTTTGAGGTAAATGTCTTAAAAATATCTGAAAAATCTGTGTGTAACATTAAGGAACGTCACTACCGAACACCTACTACACCTACAATGAAACAACATTTCATTGTTGTTTCAGTAGTGACAAAAGTAAACACATAATCCTTCTATTTGGGGGAAATAAATTAAATTTTGCAATTTATTTATTTTTAGTATGTTTTAGTGTTTTAGTATTGAGTTAAAATTCTGTAATTAAATGTGGTTGCTACCCAAGCATTACTGTCACTACTGAAACATGGGATGTTTTGTCAAATATTCTATGATATAAGCATGAGCCCCATGCTTGACTGCAGACTGGTCATGGCGGTGGTGTTCTCAGTGTTTAACTCATTCAAATTACTTATCTAAACCAACAACATGGCCCATAGCATGCCAGATTTCTATGCTCAGTGAAGGAAAAAAGGCAGACTGGTAATGAAATTCTGCATCCTTCATTACATATTACACAAAATGACTTAAGGTCAGTTAAAGTTACTGATTTTATATTCATTGGTATTTATGTAAATCATGTGCTATAGCGTCACTATTTTATGGCCACAAGGGGGCACGTTAGTGCTTTCTTGCTCCATTTTCGTATAACAAAATATAAATATTTTACAGGCTTTTGGAAGAAAAAAACATCAACATGTTTTTTCTCCATCTCTACAGTTTGCCCTTAACATTGGTCTTCAGTTTCACACACCAGAGGAATACTTCTTGGGCTGGAAACCTGTTCAGTTCAGCTTGTCAGAGTGTAATCCTGTGTTTGCTGTCAAATATATTTTAAATATATTAAATCAGCTGTAAAACAGCTATTTTAAAATATAATAATACTGAACAGTATATCTGTTTTTACTGTATTTATGATCAAATGAATAAGACTGATTAAAAAATATATTACATATAAAATTAAAATTGTCTTTCAAACCTCAGACTGGTATTTCAGTTTCACAGCAAGGCTTAAACAAACAAAGCATGACAACAGAGCATTTGGGTCTTCATATTAAAAATACTGAATAATATCTTTACAATAATTCTACATAATGTTACCATGTACCAAAAGAGTAAGGCAGCAAACACTTTTTCCTATGGAAAATCTGTATTCTGGACAAATTCTAATAGCAAAATACAAAGTTAGTGATTGTTTTTTCTTCGTCTTCTTTTTTTATTTGTTATTTTAATGAGATGGTTCCTTCTGCCAGTAAGCATGTTCCTTTCAATGTCATTGTGACTCACAATTACAAGTTAGTCAACAGCAGCAAGCTAAGCCTTTTCCACTGAACCAGATAGTTGTGCTGGGAAATCACCATCTTTTTTGGTGTCTGACCATCACCATCTGACTGTCTTTGTTGTTCTCTGTAAGGAAAAGTTTGTCAGAGAGATTCCCTGAATTCCTGTAGATTTAGTTCCTCTTCAAGCAGTTCTCTGAGGGCTAAGCTTAGGGCTGGAGTGGGACTTTTGCAGGGATTTCCAGCCCTGCAGTTTCATGCTTTAGACCGGCCCACTGTTTTATTTTTGTTTGTTATTATTATTACTTTCTTGTACTGGCCTCTTAATGACATGTTTGTGCTTTCTATTATA